>JABWTJ010000268.1:82771-516336 GCA_016801875.1 Solanum sitiens | reverse complement strand
ACAATTAATATTATATTGACAGTGAATGTACATTTTATTGAAAGAGACCTCTTTATCATGTCTTTTAGCATTCCTTCTCTTCCAAAGTTCCCATATAACTATGGCTGGTATGGCCTTCATGATATGCTGCAATTTGGGGGGCTTCTCTTGTTTTTTTGCAACTTGAATGGCCTGCAATACCTGCTTCCTGATATTACTGCGAAGTTCTGATTCAACCTGAGAGCTCAACCAGTCTTCTCTTTCAATCCATTTCCTAAATCTGCTTACAGAGTCTCTCTGTCTTCTCCACCATTTGACTTACTTAGCTAGACGATATTTGTTTGATTCAACAGTGTAACATAGAAAGAATATAGTCCTTGTCTTTGTGCTTCATAAAATATTGTATCCATTGTTTGAAGTGTGACTATATCAGTATATATTTTCAGTGCAACTTCCTTTTCAATTGGTATAAAATCACTAGTGATTGAGTAACCATCATCGTCAAGGACCCGGTAACAGTGTACTCTCGATCTCCTCCCTTGTTTAAGGAATAAAGTTCAAATGTGAGGTGAATTTGACCTCGCCTCCAGGGAAATCGAGGACCTGGGAATCATTATGAATACTATGCATTGAATTTAACATTGTTTGAGCTTTGGTTGAGTCAAAAAGGAAATAGGCAAAATGGGGTTGATTTAAACCAAGAATTCGAAATGGGGTTCTTATATTTGGTGATATTTGTATGATGATGATAAACAGAAGATAAAAATCCAATCTTGGGTTTCAAACAGATCAATTTTCTTGATTTTAGTAACAATAGAGTCATTGTGCCACTGTTTTTTTTATATGTGATTAAAAAAAAGGAATTTTTTTGATGGAGTTTTCTAAGCTAAGCTACTTATCTTGGACTTATATCTCTTATATTTTTTCCTCTCTTTGGCTTGGTTTTCTACTAATATTGTGTGATTATGTTATTTATAGACTTGGCTGAAACAGACCCAGAGGTAACACTTCAGAATTTTTTTGAAGTAGTTCGTTTGGAACCCGAGAAGGCTGATTGGTAAGAAATTGAAAGTAATAAAAAATTTCTGCTATATGGTAGTTGTTAGACTAACCAGCTAACTCCCTTGTGTTTTTTTTATAAAGAGAATAGGAGTTGTTATAGTTTGTCCGAACTACTTTTTCCATGTGAACAATCAACTCTGTTACTGTTTTACGAATACATGAAATGGTTTGCTAGAATCAACACTAATGTATTGATAGTTATTTTCTTTGCTTGATGCAGTCTATTGCTATAATGTATGTTATTTACTCTAATCTAGGTCTGCCCTTATTGCTTTGAAATTTGTTTGAGTGTGCCTTTAGTCATTCATTTGTATAATGTTTCTTAAATGGTAGAAGCTGCTAATAACTTAACTTGTCAATATTTTTTGGTTCTACTATTAGTGTTGTAATTGTTTGTTGTTGATTGATGTGAAGGTTTCAGATTCAATTAATCTAAAAGTTCGAGTTGTTAAGTTCTGCCGATATTGTTTGTACTCATGAATTTATTGGCTTTAATGTTTTGCACATGTCATGTAGGATATATATTCAATGGATTTTGGAGATAAAAGTTGGATGAATCTCCGAAGATCCACCAATGAATATATTCATGGAGTTAATGATTTTCTTGATAAAGCATTTAAACGAGCTTCCCAAGGAAATGAAATATTGTGTCCTTGTAAGAATTTTTTTAATCGTAATTGGAATTGCCGAAATATGGTAGAGGGTCATTTGATTTATCATGTATTTGTTCATGGATACACCAAATGGTTTTTCATGGTGAAGGATTTTCCTCAAGAAATACACCACATCCAATCGATGAAGAAGAAACTTCAAACATGCATGACGACATTAATAGATTACTTCATGATACTTTTAGAAATGTAGTAGATGATCAGAGACATGAAGGAGTGAGAGTATAGATTCTGAATAGTATAGATACTAAAGCATCTGGATAAAGTGCCACACTGACTGCTATGACATAATTGTCCATAGTGTGATATCGGTGTTACTGACATAATAGTATAGATTCTGTTTTACCTGAGGCTTGATTGGTACTTTAGTGTCTAAAGTAGTGTGATAATAGTATAGATTCTGCTTTATTTTTTCTTTTACTCTCTTCTATATTGTAATATGTTGCAGCTTCTTCATTTACTGTGATAGTCACATGCATTTTACAAGACACATTAACACTATATAATAGACTGATATTACAGATTGTTATAAAGGAAAGACAGACTGTTATAAAGGAAAGACAGACTGATATT
Source organism: Solanum sitiens (assembly GCA_016801875.1). Classification (NCBI taxonomy): domain Eukaryota; kingdom Viridiplantae; phylum Streptophyta; class Magnoliopsida; order Solanales; family Solanaceae; genus Solanum; species Solanum sitiens. The sequence goes on along the minus strand of JABWTJ010000268.1, from coordinate 514,051 downwards.
GACCTCGTCTAGTACACTATATAACACTAATATGCCTTCGATTAACATTACTGATTCATTTCTTTGCAGAAAATGTCTGAAACAAATGCAAAGAATCGAAAAAAACTGATGAATCCACACACTGCTGGCAAAAAGAGTTTCGCTTTAGTTCGTAATAAGCTGGTGTGTTCTCTTATATATTATTTTAATCAAATTTTGGGGCTTTTTATTAATAGGTACACTTTCCTTAAGTAAGGTTTCTAGTCCACTGCTCATGAAATTTGCTTTTGGATCTCTTGCACTGTGAGTTTATTTTTTATATACATTTCAATGTGACTAGGAGAAAGATAAGGAGACAGTATCATCTAAGGATCTCTTTGTGGTTACAAGAACAAGAAAACCTGGGCGTTTGTACAAGGCCTCAAATGAAGATACTACTAGTAAAATTGTATGTGTACTATCTATTTTTATTTTTTTATTGATATCAATTATTTATTTCATAAGATTGTGTTTATTGGATATGCTTTGGTAGGCTGAATGGAGGAAATTGAAAAACAAATAAGCATAAATGGTGAGTATGTTGATGCATTTTCAAGCGTCATGGGTCCTGAACATTCGGGACGTCTACGACTATATGGCGCAGGAGTTACAAAGACTACTTTGAAAAAAAAATTGGCAATTCGGAATCAACTTTAAGTGCAACAACTGATGGAATGTAGCAAATACAAGAGAGGTGCAGAAAATGGAGAAACAAATGGAGGAACAAAAGAAAATTGTGCGACAAGAAGTTATTGCAGATGTTATTGCACAACTTAAGCATGCGGAATTAATTGATCCTAACATACTGGCAGCATTGTCCACTCCTTCACCAAGAGAATCTACTTCTGTTCAAGGGGCTGAACAAGGTTGGTGTCGCTAATTCTATGTTTTGATTGTTGAGGATTAAGATAGAAGGTGTTTTTTATCCGTATATGTTGTGATTTGTTGTTGCTACTTGTTCTGTTCCTTAGCGTAATGGGTTACATCGGTTATGTTGTTGTTACCATCTACGATTGGACTGGAAAAGTTTTGGGAGTTATAAGCAATAACAATGGTTGTTACTATGCAATCGACCAGGGAAGTTGGGAAAAAGTTAGAGGAATTATGAACTTGTAAATTTTGGGTGTAACGTAGAGGATCTGTAAAGAAGAAAAATTAAGGTTGGGTTCTCGAGATGGTGTTCAATGCATGCTTATTTTCTGATAGTTTAATGTCTGTATTTTGCAAGTCCATGATTATATTTTCTTGATTAAAGAAGACTATGTTTCCTGTTGTTAGATTCATGAATTTTTTGGTCTTGCTGCTTGTATATGTTGACATCCAGTTTTGGCCTAACATTTTAAAAATTCGTAATTTTAAAGTTTTATTTATTTAATAGCTTAGAATAAATTTTTTTATATAATTTTTAATAAGTTTATCGATAACTATCTTTATTTATCAAAATTTAGGATTTTTTGTTAGTTAATTTTTAAAATTGCATTTCACATGTCATTAGTTACGTTTATTATATTATTTTAAAATTCATTTTATTTGTTACATTTGTTAATATTTATGTTGAATTTAGCACAATCTAAAATTTAGCCAAATACGAAAAAAATATATATAAATTAAAATTTAGAAATTCTATTAATAATTTTGGGCCTACAATTTCAAGCCCACACATTTGGATCCATTGCATTTTATTTGTTTAGGTTAAAATTGGTGGTGGATAAATGAAAATTGGGAAATTAATTTGAGAAGGAGGGGGAAAACAACCCTAATCTCTTCACCTTCCCTCTTCTGGGCAGCCCCCTCTCTTTCTCGCCTCCACCACCCTCTCTCTCCTCTCTTCCCCTCTCTTTGGCAGCCGCTTTCCTCATTCTCTTCCTCCCCTCTCCAGCCGCCTCTCCTCCCTCCTCCCTTCTTCTCCTCCTCTTTCTCTCCTCTCGTGCCCTCCCTCCTCTTCCACCAACAACCATCACCAAATCGCCACAAATCGGACCCAACATCCCAACGATTCTCTCTTCATGGCAGAGCAGCGAACCAAACCCAAAACCCCTTTTTTTTCTCCCTTTTCCGGTGAAAAGGCCACTGGAAACGACACTGAAATAACAACTCCAAACAACAATATCAAACTAAAAGCGAATCATTCCCTATCCCATTTCCCCTTTACGAGATTTTCTCTTATTTTGCAGGTAATTAACTTGCTGCCATTCTAATGAGCTCGGAGCTCCATTTCATCACCCATTTTCTCACCTGAAACCAACAGCTCGGACAGCGAACAACAACTCCGGCGAGGAAACCACGACGCGAACAACCACAAACTCCGAAGCAAAGCAAATACCCGAAACAATAAGCAATCAACGAGCTTCGATCTCCTCGGCGAACAAATACCGTTAACATAACAAAGGTGACGACGCCAACAATAAAATAACCAGATTCATCAAACCACAACACTACGATGCCTATTCCGGCAAAATCATCAGATTCAATGTCCTCCGGTAATCCATAAATCGTTCTTTCACCTTTAAGTTTATTTTCTTTTATGTTTCATGGTTGCAAAGTATTTGATGTTCCTTCCGGATGGAGTTATGTTATTATTGTTGTTGATCTTTTTGGGGTTTGTTAGTCTTATTGTGTTCTTATTTTGTTATTATATATGGGTATGTTGTTTTGTATAAATTTGTTCAACATTTACTTAGTGATTCTTCTTTTTTTTTTTTTTTGAATGTTTCCAGCGCCTTAAAATTATATAAATATTTTGTGGTTGATTTTTGTTTTTATTGGCTCTTCTATATATTAATTAATGTAAAATGGGTTCAGACAAATCTTTATCATATTGCATAGTTAGGTTCACTGATTGTTGGTTTGTTTTCCTTATTATTATTCTATTATTTTGTCTTTGGGTAAGATTTTAATGACTATTGTAATTTTTCAAGTATCGTGTTTTACTTTTATTTTATTTTTGTCAATTATTGGGTTCTTTTCTTTTTTATGTTTTTATTATTTGGGGTTCATTGTTTTTCATTATTATTGTTATTCATAAGTTATTTTGGATTGTTTTCGCTTAATTTATTTTATTTTTGTGGGTATCTTGACAATATTTGAAGGATGTTAGATTTGATTTATTACCTATTTTAAATCCTCGTTTCTTCCATATGTGATTAGTCTTGATTATTAAATTGACCTTCATGCATTTTTCAAAGATTTTTTAGTGAGTTGCCTTTCTATTGTTATTTTCATTTGCTTGTTTATATTATTATTTTGGATATTATTGTTATGTCATATGTTACTTTATGGTTAGTGTTAATGATCGTGTTAACTTTATATGTTGAAATTGGCCAATGAGAAAATCTTTCCGTCGGTTTTCGAGGCCTTTCCATTTTAAAAGACGGAAAATTTAGTTAAGTTTATATTATTTATTGTTAAAATGGCCAATGAGAAAACCTTTTCCGTCGGTTTTGGAGGCCTCCCCATTTTAAAAAGACGGAATTTTAATTTAAGTTTATATATTTTATATGTTGAAATTGGCCAATGAGAAAATCTTTCCGTCGATTTTCGAGGCCTTTCCATTTTAAAAGACGGAAAATTTAGTTAAGTTTATATTATTTATTGTTAAAATGGACAATGAGAAAATCTTTCCGTCGGTTTTCGAGGCCTTTCCATTTTAAAATACGGAAAATTTAGTTAAGTTTATATTATTTATTGTTAAAATGGCCAATGAGAAAACCTTTCCGTCGGTTTTGGAGGCCTCCCCATTTTAAAAAGACGGAATTTTAATTTAAGTTTATATATTTTATATGTTGAAATTGGCCAATGAGAAAACCTTTCCGTCGGTTTTGGAGGCCTCCCCATTTTAAAAAGACGGAATTTTAGTTTAAGTTTATATATTTTATATGTTGAAATTGGCTAATGATAAAATCTCTCCGTCGGTTTTGGAGGCCTACTCAATATTAAAAGACGGAAAATTTTAGTTTAAGTTCATATAAATTGTTTGTTAAAATTGTTAAAATGACCGATGAAATTATCGTCGATTTCCAAGGCCTCCAATGTTAATAAGACGGGTTTTTATTTTTAAGTTATTATTTCATAGATTCAATTTTATTCATATTTATTTATTACTAACACTTTTACTAAGTGTATTTACAGGTACACAGAGTTGCTTCCATTGAAGCTATTCGAAGAGCTCAAATTATATTTTTATTCATTATTGTGTAAATATCGACGTTAGGCAAATCTTAGGCCGTTGCTTATGTTATTATTTTATTTTATTACTTGTGTATATTGCATATTTATATTACTTGTATATTATTATTATCTCCTTCTAAATTTGAAAAAAAATATGAATTCAGTTGGGACCCACACTTGTGGATTTCGAAGGGTGCCTAACCCCTTCCCTTCGGAATAATTTGAACCCCTTACCGAGAATCAATTGGTTTCGTAGACTATTTTTTTAAATTAATTTATTAATCGGTTTTCCTAGTTTTTTCCTAAAATTAGGTGGCGACTTTTTTTAAAACTTTTAATTTTAAAACTCTTTCAAAATTGAATCAATTTCATCATTTTTGAGTTGATGCGACGTTTCGCCGTATTTTGATAGAGTGGGGATGTAAACAGAATGGCGACTCTGCTGGGGACATAGAGGTTCTAACCATTATGGGTTCATTTTTTCAAATTGAGGATACTATTCTTTCATTGTGTTATTCATTATATCTTGTATATTTTGTTGATTATTTGCATATTGTATTCAGTATTGATTCATTATTTATTGTATATTGTCATTGCATGCACAACATTTATTCCGTCAAACGACATCATAATTTTATTTTTTTTACTTAAAGGATGATTATGCGGGTTCGCAATCGTTCGTTAAGCAAAATTTTCTCGGGGCACCCTGACGAGTGTAGTTGGCTACTTGATAGTCAACAATCGTTAACTGTCCCAGCCCAAGTTAGTCCGCTTGGGTTACCCTTTCCACTCTAAATACAACCCACTCTTAGTTAAACTAAGATAGAGCGAAACCAAATCCCGAATTTAGCGCATTTTTGACCTAAGATGACCCTAACACCCAAGGGGTGCTGGGTACATTAGAAAGACCACCTTGAGTCTATAATGGCCTCTAGCCTAAAAGGACGATCATAATTGTGTGTAATTTGAAGGATGTATACGTCGTTTGACAAACCACTGTCCATCTGAATTAGAAGGTTATTTAATAGTTTATTTTTGTCAAACTCGGGTTTTCAGAAACTATCATTCCATCCAAAGTGTTGATAATCGGAGATGACAAGAATTTCAAGAGGAAGACCCTTTCGCAAAGGCTTAGAATAGGATGGTACCCCTACGTGGGATTGAATATTTGTAATTTTTTTTCCTTCTTTCTTTTTCCCCTAACTTCATAATTCTATTTCATTTATTCATAAAATTGTACTAAGTGTTTTGGGGGACAATGGAAAGTTGTCAAATGGCGTAATACATCCTTCAAATCGATAGGCCTACCCTAGGCATAAAAGGGTCACATATTTGTATAGGACGCGCAATAATTGTTTGTATGCTATATGATATGTTTCAGTATGTCGTTAATTAACAGTGTTTATGTGTTTAATTCATTATTTGTGTGATATTTTGCATTATCCATTATGAACAAGAACTAACACTCTTACCTTTTGAATTGTTCTTCCTCTAAGCGAAATGTTGATTTATGTCCAAACTAAGAAATCATTATTTGTCCGAAGTTGCAAGAGACAAGAGGATTAGCGAAATTCGAGTCCTTACATTTCTTAATTATATCAAGTCAAAATGATAAATCAGGGGAGTATTTGACTATGAGGTCGCATCCATTTATTTTTATTATTATTTTGCATGATGGTCCTACTCTCACATATTTCTCATATTTTTGTAGGAATACAGTTCCCGACAACAGTCGAGGATGGTCATAACTATGTCTGGATCTCGTGAAAATTGGGAGGAGACAAAGGTCCAAGAAAACATCCAAAAAGATTACAACAAATCATTACTGTAGAAATTCGTAGGTTACATTCAACAGACAGTATAAATGTTGACGATTAAGAGAATATAAAACATATTGGTGCGGAAAAAATGGGGGTAAAAAACACTTCATGACTACATATTGTTTTGTGGCGCTAGACCTAAAAATTTCTTTGAGTTGTCTAAATCTTTAAATTATTATATGCCATATCTGGACGAACTACGCGTACCTGATTCTCATTTTAATGAGATACGTAGGCAACCCTTCTTGGGTTCGGTATTATCTTCTCCAAAAATAAAAATAAAAAATAAGAAAAAATAGTTTGTGCATATTTTCCAAGTCATATCTGCATGAACTACGCACACCTGATTCTCATCTTAATGAGATACGTAGGCAGCCTTTCTTGGGTTCGGTAATCATTCTTGAAAAAAAAAAATTAACAAAAAAAATTACTCGTACATACTGTAAGAGTCATGTCTTCAGCTCAGTTGGGACCTATTGTAGTTAAGAGCATGTAAATATATTCGATATGATGGAAAAGACTGACTTTGCGGTAAACTATAGATTCTCGTGGTACCTCTTATCTGTACTTTTGTGATGCTTGAAAATTCTCTTGCATGCAATCAAGATAAGAATAAAACTAACCTTATCTTTCATGTGCATTGTGTGGTGAGCTTTTGATCAAAGTTCAATTGTGTTACACTGTTGATCTAGAACTTGACCTGAATATTTTTTGAGGCGAAATCCTGAGTAATGTTCGGTTTGAGAAAGGATTGTAGGCCTTTTTTGACCCGATTGTGCCTTTCAAAGCCTACCAAATTACATTAATCCCTAGTTTTCCCACTTTGAGCCTGAAACCTTTCTTTGGACAACCACATCTTAACCACTACCCTTTTAAGTGCTTAAAAGCACTATCCTCTCTTGGCCCAACCTTCTTGAGTGCACCAAGAATGTGCAAATTATAAGAGAAGATCCATGTTTGAAATTTCCGAAAGCAAAGATATCGAATCTTCCAAAGTCAAGAAAATAAAAGACTTCTAAAGAAAAAAGAAATAAAGAAAGAAAGAAAAGGGGAAAGAAATAAAGAAAGGCAAAAATACCCTTTACAAAGTCAATGAAAGGTGGGAAGGAAAATACTCCAATAAAAAGGAGAAAAATTTATAAGAAAGGAGTGAAATAAAAGAAAAGCTCCGAGAAATAAGGATTCAAAAGAAGTCAAAAACAAAGAAAAAAAAAAGAAGAAGAAGAGAAGAATGGAAAAGCTCCAAAAAATGAGAACTCAAAAGAAGTCGAAACAAAGGAAGAAAAAAAAAGAAGAAGGGAAAAGAGTCAAAAATGAGAATTCTAAAGAAGTTGAAAGGGGGGAGAACAATGAAGAGGATCTAACGCAAAGGCCTACCAATCATTAAGAGCACAAATTTTGGGTGACGCTCAGGGAGGAATTCAGTCACTTTTATTCCAAATAAATATCCTACCCATCCCTAAGCCTACGTTACAAGCCAATGACAAGCCCTACATGATCTCATTCCAAATGTTCTCACATTAGTGGAGATTTACATAAGGGTCAAGTATATGGTATCACAGTTGTATGCATTGAACATTCTTGTGAGTGTGAGTGCACTTTGGAAAATGTCCTAAAATTAAATATTTCAAATATGTGTGAAATAGGACAAGTCTTTTTCGTGAGGGCACTTGAAACATGAGAATTGATACAATTCAAAACCTTTGTTTGAAGCAAGATGAATGGATCCTTAGGTATATTGGAGGTACCACTTGAAGCTGTAGGAATTACCTTAAATTCAATCTTAAAAAAAAAAAGGGAATGAGAGATTTACCTGCAATCTTAACTGTTGGTACCAATTGTAGTGAAGGTTTGACTATCTCATCATATTTTTTTATTTTTCAAAAAGAAAAGAAAAAGTGAGCAAACACTCATTCTTTAATATTTTAAAACCTTTTTAAGAATCTTTCAATTTAAAAAAAAAATTGCCTTTTGAGTTGCTCATTGTAAAAAGTGTCATCGGGTTATTCTTGTATGTGTGAGAGTCATATTTTACTGCATGGATTGTCCGTCCAAATATTTGACATGTTTTTTTTATATCTCTAGGCTTTGGATATCACATGCACTATTATTTTCCTATTTCATCATGTTCATATTGTACATTTTCTACTGATGATCTTCTTTCAGATTCATTGCAGTATTCATCATCTACAAGTTTGGAACTACATTTGACCTGATTCCTGGATCAACAGGATATGTAGGCGCCACGATGGCTCGGTCATATACCCAGTGTGATTATTATTTGTCCTTACAATAAAAACTGGGACATTTTTGAAAATATCTCAAAAATTCTCAATAGAGGTGTTATCGCCAACAAGTCAAGATTGAAGATCATTTTGAGATTAGCCAAAATTCTAACTGGGACAGAATTTTTGAGGAAGACCTCAAAATTCTGATAAGTACTGCGAGAAGCTTGATAGCAACTACAAAAATCATGCGTCGCGAGTCAATATTCATGCATAGCGAAAGATCATGCATCGCGAGTCAATATTCATGCATTGCAAAAAAAAAAAATCATCATGCATCGCGAGTCAATATTTATGCATTGCAAAAGATCATGCATCGCAAGTTATTATTCACGCATCGCGAGAAGATTTCATACCTCGCGGAAATTTATGCATCGCAAGAAGATTTCATACCTTGCGGAATTTATGCATCGCAAGAAGATTTCATACCTTGCGGAATTTATGCATCGCGAGAAGATTCCATCCCTCGCAAAATTCATGCATTGCGGGAAGATATTCATGCCCCGCAGAAGATCATGCATCGCGAGTCAATATTCATGCATAGCGGAAAATCATGCATCGCGAGTCAATATCATGCATCGCGAGTCAATATTCATGCATTGCAAAAAATCATGCATCGCGAGTCAATATTCATGCATTGCAAAAAATCATGCATCGCGAGTCAATATTCATGCATTGCAAAAAAAAAAAAAAAATCATGCATCGCGAGTCAATATTCATGCATTGCAAAAGATCATTCATCGCAAGTTATTATTCACGCATCGCGAGAAGATTCCATCCCTCGCAAAATTTTATGCATCGCAAGAAGATTTCACACCTTGCGGAACTTATGCATCGCGAGAAGATTTCATCCCTCGCAAAATTTCATGCATCGCGAGAAGATTCCATCCCTCGCAAAAGTTTATACATCGCAAGAAGATCTTATACCTTGCGGAATTTATGCATCGCAAGAAGATTTCATCCCTCGCAAAATTTTATGCATCGCGAGAAGATTCCATCCCTCGCAAAAGTTTATACATCGCCAAGAATGATATTTGCATTTAAGACGCATCTATTCGGAGGTGAAGGATGTGCACCATATCTTTTCAACGTTCAAGTCGGTGGAAATTTGCGTTGAAAGATATTTGCATTTAAGACGCATCTATTCGGAGGTGAAGGATGTGCACCATATATTTTCACCGCACTTCTCTAGAAAGGTCATGTGTTCGGTCAAAATTGGGTTGGTCAATTTTCGTTGTCCACAATTTCTTTCATCAATCATGCACAACGAAAGGGACAGCTGTTGACACCCAATTTTGGCCTAACATTTTAAAAATTCGTAATTTTAAAGTTTTATTTATTTAATAGCTTAGAATAAATTTTTTTATATAATTTTTAATAAGTTTATCGATAACTATCTTTATTTATCAAAATTTAGGATTTTTGTTAGTTAATTTTTAAAATTGCATTTCACATGTCATTAGTTACGTTTATTATATTATTTTAAAATTCATTTTATTTGTTACATTTGTTAATATTTATGTTGAATTTAGCACAATCTAAAATTTAGCCAAATACGAAGAAAAAAATATAAATTAAAATTTAGGAATTCTATTAATAATTTTGGGCCTACAATTTCAAGCCACACATTTGGATCCATTGCATTTTATTTGTTTACGTTAAAATTGGTGGATAAATGAAAATTGGGAAATTAATTTGAGGAGGAGGGGGAAAACAACCCTAATCTCTTCACCTTCCCTCTTCTGGGCAGCCCCCTCTCTTTCTCGCCTCCACCACCCTCTCTCTCCTCTCTTCCCCTCTCTTTGGCAGCCGCTTCCCTCATTCTCTTCCTCCCCTCTCCAGCCGCCTCTCCTCCCTCCTCTTTCTCTCCTCTCGTGCCCTCCCTCCTCTTCCACCAACAACCATCACCAAATCGCCACAAATCGGACCCAACATCCCAACGATTCTCTCTTCATGGCAGACCAGCGAACCAAACCCAAAACCCCTTCTTTTTCTCCCTTTTCTGGTGAAAAGGCCACTGGAAACGACACTGAAACAACAACTCCAAACAACAACATCAAACTAAAAGCGAATCATTCCCTATCCCATTTCCCCTTTACGAGATTTTCTCTTATTTTGCAGGTAATTAACTTGCTGCCATTCTAATGAGCTCGGAGCTCCATTTCATCACCCATTTTCTCACCTGAAACAACAGCTCGGACAGCGAACAAAAACTCCGGCGAGGAAACCACGACGCGAACAACCACAAACTCCGGAGCAAAGCAAATACCCGAAACAATACGCAATCAACGAGCTCCGATCTCCTCGGCGAACAAATACCGTCAACATAACAACGGTGATGACGCCAACAATAAAATAACCAGATTCATCAAACCACAACACTACAATGCCTATTCCGGCAAAATCATCAGATTCAATGTCCTCCGGTAATCCATAAATCGTTCTTTCACCTTTAAGTTTATTTTCTTTTATGTTTCATGGTTGCAAAGTATTTGATGTTCCTTCCGGATGGAGTTATGTTATTATTGTTGTTGATCTTTTTGGGGTTTGTTAGTCTTATTGTGTTCTTATTTTGTTATTATATATGGGTATGTTGTTTTGTATAAATTTGTTCAACATTTACTTAGTGATTCTTCTTTTTTTTTTTTTGAATGTTTCCAGCGCCTTAAAATTATATAAATATTTTGTGGTTGATTTTTGTTTTTATTGGCTCTTCTATATATTAATTAATGTAAAATGGGTTCAGACAAATCTTTATCATATTGCATAGTTAGGTTCATTGATTGTTGGTTTGTTTTCCTTATTATTATTCTATTATTTTGTCTTTGGGTAAGATTTTAATGACTATTGTAATTTTTCAAGTATCGTGTTTTACTTTTATTTTATTTTTGTCAATTATTGGGTTCTTTTCTTTTTTATGTTTTTATTATTTGGGGTTCATTGTTTTTCATTATTATTGTTATTCATAAGTTATTTTGGATTGTTTTCGCTTAATTTATTTTATTTTTGTGGGTATCTTGACTATGTTTGAAGGATGTTAGATTTGATTTATTACCTATTTTAAATTCTCGTTTCTTCCATATGTGATTAGTCTTGATTATTAAATTGACCTTCATGCATTTTTCAAAGATTTTTTAGTGAGTTGCCTTTCTATTGTTATTTTCATTTGCTTGTTTATATTATTATTTTGGATATTATTGTTATGTCATATGTTACTTTATGGTTAGTGTTAATGATCGTGTTAATTTTATATGTTGAAATTGGCCAATGAGAAAATCTTTCCGTCGGTTTTCGAGGCCTTTCCATTTTAAAAGACGGAAAATTTAGTTAAGTTTATATTATTTATTGTTAAAATGGCCAATGAGAAAACCTTTCCGTCGGTTTTGGAGGCCTCCCCATTTTAAAAAGACGGAATCTTAATTTAAGTTTATATATTTTATATGTTGAAATTGGCCAATGAGAAAATCTTTCCGTCGGTTTTCGAGGCCTTTCCATTTTAAAAGACGGAAAATTTAGTTAAGTTTATATTATTTATTGTTAAAATGGCCAATGAGAAATCTTTCCGTCGGTTTTCGAGGCCTTTCCATTTTAAAATACGGAAAATTTAGTTAAGTTTATATTATTTATTGTTAAAATGGCCAATGAGAAAACCTTTCCGTCGGTTTTGGAGGCCTCCCCATTTTAAAAAGACGGAATTTTAATTTAAGTTTATATATTTTATATGTTGAAATTGGCCAATGAGAAAACCTTTCCGTCGGTTTTGGAGGCCTCCCCATTTTAAAAAGACGGAATTTTAATTTAAGTTTATATATTTTATATGTTGAAATTGGCCAATGAGAAAACATTTCCGTCGGTTTTGGAGGCCTCCCCATTTTAAAAAGACGAAATTTTAGTTTAAGTTTATATATTTTATATGTTGAAATTGGCCAATGATAAAATCTCTCCGTCGATTTTGGAGGCCTCCCCATTTTAAAAAGATGGAATTTTAGTTTAAGTTTATATATTTTATATGTTGAAATTGGCGAATGATAAAATCTCTCCGTCGATTTTGGAGGCCTACTCAATATTAAAAGACGGAAAATTTTAGTTTAAGTTCATATAAATTGTTTGTTAAAATTGTTAAAATGGCCGATGAAGAAATTATCGTCGATTTCTAAGGCCTCCAATGTTAATAAGACGGGTTTTTATTTTTAAGTTATTACTTCATATATTCAATTTTATTCATATTTATTTATTACTAACACTTTTACTAAGTGTGTTTACAGGTACACAGAGTTGCTTCCATTGAAGCTATTCGAAGAGCTCAAATTATATTTTTATTCATTATTGTGTAAATATCGACGTTAGGCAAATCTTAGGCCGTTGCTTATGTTATTATTTTATTTTATTACTTGTGTATATTGCATATTTATATTACTTGTATATTATTATTATCTCCTCCTCAATTTGAAAAAAAATATGAATTCAGTTGGGACCCACACTTGTGGATTTCGAAGGGTGCCTAACCCCTTCCCTTCGAAATAATTTGAACCCCTTACCGAGAATCAATTGGTTTCGTAGACTATTTTTTAAAATTAATATATTAATCGGTTTTCCTAGTTTTTTCCTAAAATTAGGTGGCGACTTTTTTTAAAACTTGTTAATTTTAAAACTCTTTCAAAATTGAATCAATTCATCATTTTCGAGTTGTCGCGACGTTTCGCCCTTTTTGAATAGAGTGGGGATGTAAACAGTATAAGTTGTATTGAGTGAATGATATAAATCAGAACTTATACAACTTATACAAGCAGAAACAAGAAACTAGTTGCTCCATTACGAAAAATTACTTGCTGCTTGTATAAGTCAATCTGGTTAGTTGTATTATTCATTCTCTGTCCTTTTCTTTTCTTTCTGTGAATAATTAAGTAATAGGCATTTCTGATTCAGAATTCTTGTTGTGGTAAAATTGAGCTTGTTTTGAGAAAAGTACTTTGGAAAACATGAATTTTGTTGTATAGCACATGTAGTTAATGATCTATTTGATCAACTCCAAAGTGCCCCGGAAGTGTTTATGGATCTAATGAGTATTGAGGTAATAGAGTGTTCATTGAAACCAAGATATGAATCATTTCTTGCTGTATTGAACTCTTTTTTCAACTTTCTAGCCAAAATTGTCAAGAAACAAACAAAATCTTAAGGCTTAATCACTTCTAGCTTAATCACATTATGTGTAGTCAATACTAAATCTAGTTTGAATGTGTAGCCTTTTAGCTTAATCACTTCTCTGAGCTGCCTTCCCAAGGAGGTTATTGTACTTAATTAATTTTGCGAAAAGATTGCTAAATTATTTATATATTTTTTAATTGTATGTAGGTAATGAAATCGACGAAGGCGATGAAAGCAGTAGTGAAGACTTGACATAGGAGCTGAATTATTGATGTTAACTTTATTGATGTTCTAGAAATGTTATATTTTTGAAAATTGAAAAGTGTGTGGTGCATGTGTTTCACCTTTTTTTGAATGCTATAAAAAGATTTGTATATTTTTCTTTTATTGATATTAGAATCACGGATCTTGAATTCTAATTTTGGTAATGAAAATTTATTCTCGTGAGCGATTTATGTGTATTTTTATGGTATATTGAGCTATTACAGTATTTTTATGGTATATTGAGCTACTGCAGTAATGGCTATGTGTATTTTTATGGTACAAAATGTTGTGGAATTGGACCAATAATATATAGGTAGCAATAGCTTAAGTATAACTGTTGCATTATGTCAGAATTGTTGCAATACCCTGTTAAAACCGTAGCAAAAGCAATTGAGCGATAATTTTATAATTTTGAAAAATGTTGCATTACCCTATAAAAACCGTCGCAATAGAATGAAATTGTATGTTGAATCGAAAGAAAAACCGTCGCAATAGCCTCAATAGTACTGATGCATAAATCTCTTTCCCAACGGTTTATAACCATACCAATACGGCTCTAACCGTCGGCAAGTAATTCAAGCGAGAAACGTGGCAATAGGTCTATCTATGGCTACGGTTATCTGAACCGTCGCACCAAACCGTCGCAACAGCTGTATTGCTACGCGATCTGTTGTAGCGGTTGATATAACCGTAGACTTAGACCTATGGCTACGGTAGGAATGTCTATTGCAACGGAAAATGAACTGTTGCAGTAAGTCAAATTTCTTGTAGTGATCAAGTAGAAAGAAAAAGAAGAGAGAAGGAAGAGAGTTTGTATTGAGAGTTCTCCTTAGATTAATTGGGGTTGCGGCCTTTATTTAGGAGTTTAAGTTAGTTAATTAGTCTCCCCTTTATCCCTAACTAACCCCTAAACCACCTAATTAATGAAATGAATTAATATAAAAACGTGTAGAAAACTCACCCTTCACAGACGGAATCCCGCCGACGGGCCGTTTGTGAACCTACGGACCCTCACCCCTCCATCGTGCACTCCGTCGATGAGTTCAGAGACTGTGCAGGCGAGGGGCTTCCCCATTTTGTTGAACTGAGAAATGGAGAGTAGGAATGAAGAAAAGGGAAGAAGAGGCAACAAAGAGATGAGATTCTCAAGGTTGCTCTGATACCATGTAGAAAATCTGAGACTAAGAATGGGATTTTTTTTCTTGCTTTGTATTCATTCAGCTGTAATGTATATATACAGAATACCTAAAGAGAAGAAAACAAAAGTATTTCTATACGTGTATGGAATCTGATTGGCTATCACTACAATCCAATTTGGACAGCTATGTATGTACTATTTTGTACATAATTTGAATAAATCTGTCAAGAGAAATTTGAATTATTTGTTGCCTCATTTCTGCTTCCACTTGCCCTTTCCTGTTTGTCCAAATCAGCCTCCAAATCAGCTCTTCTAAATGAGCTTGGATGGTCAGGATTAAAATTTATATTGCTTGATCCAAAGGTTGTGAAACTTTCATCTCTTGAGCCACTTGAAGTGTAGACTATCTGAGAATCAAACAACTGATTGTGTTTGTCTCTGATTTTCATTTGATTTTGAAGCTCCATTGCAACAAAAGCTTGATCAGTTATCTCTTCTTCCATGGTTGTCTCTTGACTTGTATCAACTTTGTCAGTTTCAATTTCAACAAGTACCAAAAAGATGAATTATTTTGGTGATTGACTTATTTATAATAATATTTAAAAAAAAAATAAACACTTGTCTGTCTCCATTTTATTTCTAAAGTATGGTTGAATTTCTTACTTGCAAAAGTTATTACAAAATTGCCGTTCCTTCTAAGGAATTTAAATTTTTTCTTTACCTAGTCATCTTTTTGGACAAAATGTGCTCTTTTAAAAAAAAAAATCACAGAGTGAAAATTAATTACTTCCTTAAATAACTTTTGCATGTCTATACTTTTTTTGAAAATTAGCCAAATATTTTAAATCATTCGATAACCGTATAATAGCAGCCGTTTCAATTATCTTAAAAATCTTCTTTAAATGAAAATGTGAATTTTGTGTCTTTATTTGGAACTTCAAATGATTTTTGTGTTTAACTTTTCTGAAATTAACTCTAAATTTTTTTAATTTCTTTTTGACGAATTAAATAGCGATTCCTAAAAAATGATTTTTTTCCCTTGAAAGTTGAATTGATTTTTCTTCTTTGTAAACCGGCGTTTTCTTATAACTAAAACAGCATATATATATATATATATATATATATATATATATATATATATATATATATATATATATATATATATATATATATATATATATATATATATATATATATATACACAGTTTGTTAATCTAATTGAAAAATTAGAAAGATCATCTAAATACACAATTTATTTTATCTCTAAAATTTTCTTTCATTTGAAAAAAATTACAAATATCCTCACTATCTCGTATTTTCGAATACATCACTTTACCCGATGTACTGATCAGATAAATCACATACATGTTATATCGATCGAATACATCACTTTATGTGATTTATCGGGACGTACGCGATGTATCAGAATATTGAGTGATGTATCTAAAATTGAAACGTTGAAGTATGTATCCGAAATCGGGGCAGATATATCGGGGCGTGTTGGGATGTATCCGAATTTCACCAAAATTTAAATAATTTTTATAATTTAAAAAAACAAAGTAGGGATAAGATATAATTAACTCTTAACACAGTGTGACTTATGTAAAATTCCCTAAAAAATTCTATAATATATTAAGCTAATAAGATGGAAATACTATCTAATTATATAAAGATTTCTATTATATTTATTAATTCTCGTCACATTTTGTAAAAAATATATTTTATCTCATTATTCAGTAATTTCACAGTTGATTTCAATTTAGATACACCTAGACACATAACCTTTTCTATCAGATACAAGAAATTTGGGAGAGAGGCGAGCAAGAACAGGAGAGAGGCTAGCGAGATATGTCTTTGTATCCCTAATACATTTGAATCACATTAGATACACACTATATGCATATATCTAGTGATTCACATGTATATGATTTATCAGATACGCTCGCGAAATATGAGAGAGGCGAGCGAGATGAGAGGGAATGGTAGAGATCTGTCTATGTATTCTAGATACATGCAAAACCAATTGAATATAGTGTATCAAAAATAAATTATACCTAATTTTAATCGCATGTATCTCGAAATAACTATATGTATATGGATGCATCAAAATTCAGTAATATTCATAATATTAACTAACATATATCTAAGTAATTAGTTCCTAAACTAGTGGAATTTCAATAACTTTCCCTATAAGATTGCCAAAATATTTTTTCAGTGTTGTGTTTATGTTTAATATCGGATTCATATATTATTAGATTATCACAAGTACAAAATATAAAACCGTGAGAATAATGTCAACGATCAAATTAAGCCTTAAAGAACCAGAGATCCAACTAAATTTGAGAAGCATTCCAATAAACTTAAATTTGATATCTCTAATAAAAAACGAAAAAATACATACCACATCATTACAACATTTGTTAATCATAATTTATAATATATATTAATGTCAAGAAGATGACTATGAGTGAAGAATTTAAATGTTATTGTTTTCTAAGTCGTTGGCACGTTTTTCGGCATGGAAATTTCACGTGAAAGTTTCAACAATAAATGTGTATATCCTTTCACTTTAAAATAGCCACGTGATATTTAAAGATAATAAAAGTTTCATTTATTCTTGTAAAAAATATTTCTTTGATAATTAAATTTATGTTATTGCATCTAAAGTAGCTATAACTTTTAGCGTCTTTTATACATTGAGTTGATTTAAAATATTATCTGACAACATATTCAATCAAATTTTATAAGTGAGGTTTGGAGAAGATAGAGTATATATAGACCTTATTCTACCTTGTTGAGGTAGAGCTTATGCGAACCTTATACTATCTTATGGAGGTAGAAATGTTGTTTTTGAATAAAATTCTTAACTTAAATGCAACAAACAAAAATAGTAATAAAAAAGAAAAGTGATGTTAAATAAAAATGACCTAAATAAGGAAAGTAGTACATAGCAGAATAGTAACAATAGTAAAAAAGTGCGATAATTGAAACATAATAAATAACAGGTAGTAACAGATGTCAAAAGTAATAAACTACCTGAATAAGGATAATATTACGACAAACATGATGCTTTAGTCTATCACTAAGCCTAATCCCACCAAAAAAAAAGATAATACTCAACTACCTGCTAATCTTATAATCTTATCCCAGACCTTCTATTTTCTCATGTAAAATTATGTGCTCGGTAAAATAAATTTTTTTTCATGTCCTGCCTTATTACCTCTACCCGATACTTCTTCATGCTCCTACTAAAAATGCCTAAAACTGACCTTAAAAAGTTTAGAAAAAAGAATTTTTTAAAAACAGAACCTCCTTATGAAGGTTATTTTTTCAATGTAAAAAATCGAGAAAATGCAAATTGACTTCTTGAGGTCAATTTCAAAAATAAAAATAAAATACAAAAAACCAACCTATCGAGATGGGTCTGACCTATCACTTTGTAAAATTTATTTCTGCAAACTTATTTCCACAAAAATTTAACTTTAAGGAGTATGTTTAAAACAATATATTCTTTAACCAATAAGCATCAATGGTCTAGTAGTTCAAATGCATTTTTCAACAGAAAATATGGGTTTCGGACCCCATTATTATGTTTTATTTTTAAAACCGACCTCTCAAGACTGGGGTATTTGCATATTTTATTTTTATATATTTAAATCATTTTAGTTGCGTTTCTCATTTCTAGTCAATTATGGAGGTCACTAGCTCTTACCTTGTCTCAGACATTCTCATTTTTCATGTTAACTCTCCTAGTATGTCTATTATATCATTCTTATTTCTATAACTTGCAGCTTTTGAAGTATAGTTTTTGACTAGTCAACACTCTGCCTTATATAACAAAGTCACAAACCATCACATTGTAGAATTTACATCAATATATATATATATATATATATATATATATAATAGACAAGTTCAGTTGAAATCGAGAATATTAAAAGGAAAAATTTCGCAAGTAGTCACTATAATAAACATAAGTAGGATAATTAATTATAGTTTGCATATTAGCGGGCTGTAGCTATAAGTTACTTGTTGTATAATTTACACATCATTTGTACAATTTGTGGTACGTTTATATAATTCCTAAGTATTTACACAATTGAGTTATTTTCGTTCATATTTTGATATAAATATGATAAAACTCGAATTAACGAATTTATACAAACACAAATATCTAAACCTTAAACAGTTATACAAATTATATTAAGCAAATACATTATACAAGTTATACAAATTATTTTATATAAATTTCGAAAATTAAACGTTTGTACAAACTTC
Organism: Solanum sitiens; assembly: GCA_016801875.1. Classification (NCBI taxonomy): domain Eukaryota; kingdom Viridiplantae; phylum Streptophyta; class Magnoliopsida; order Solanales; family Solanaceae; genus Solanum; species Solanum sitiens. The sequence continues at coordinate 494,936 of JABWTJ010000268.1, read as the reverse complement.
AGAAAGTTATACAGAAAAGATTGATTGAATCTTGTGATAAAATTGAAAAACCAAAGGAAATCACCGTTATATACAAATATGAACTGTCATATACAAATATAAATCAAATGAAGAATTATTAGTGATGAATTATATAAACTCGAACTGCAACCCCCATAATAAACTCGAAATATTAGTGGCCAATTGTAAATTAGTTAAACTATAGCTATGTTAACTAGTGTATGTTTCGTTATTCACATAATTCCCCATATATTAAATGAGTTGAAATAGAAATTGGGTTGGGTCATGACCCCGCCAAATTTACTATATATGGGTTCAAATGGTGGTCTAAAAATCGAGTTGGGTCATGACCCCTCCAATTTGACCCACTTAATCTCAATAATTTTAGCATATATTATTTACCTTTTTATAACTATAATTTGAATTTTAACTCCAGCAAATAACAAAAAGTAACTTAAAAATTGATAAATATATCCTAGAAGATATCAATATGAGAACATACAGTAAACTAATGCAAGTAAAGAGTCTTAAGACAGGTTGAAATTGGAAATTAAATATTGCTAAATTGAATATTGTTTCAACATGTGTTAAGACTTGACAATGTTGAGATTGAACCTGATTCAAATAATCTTGAATCCTATCCATAAAATTCTGAGCGAATTATCTATATTTGGACTCATTTCAACACCCCCTACTCATTTATAAAGATTGCTAAAACTTTTATCGACATTAGTTAATTGTTATTAGATCCAGTGTCGCTATAGAATCTAGGGACATTTACAAAGAGTGTTATTTGCCTCTAAAAATATATTTAACGGTAAGTAAAATTTTGCCACTAATTAATTACCACTAAAGATCATTTTTGGTGTGGTGCATTTACACTTTATTTGGATGGTTATTACATAATGTTTCACTATGTATCATATTATGGTGTAGTGTAGTGTTTAGATAAATATGATATATGAATATATTATTTTTCGTCATTATACTTGAAAAAAACCTACACGAAAAATAAGATATTACGTAGGGTTGTTATAAAAGGATATGCTAAAAGATACAATAAGATTGTTAGATAATAAACAAAGCTAAATGAATTTTTATAATAAGGTAACGATGCAATCACATTAAATCAATCGTTAAATAAAATGCGACTTTTTATGGTAACATAAAAATGAATTTTACCAATATAATGCAATAAATTTAACTATAATCAAAACAAATATTAAATTTATTAAACTATAATAACACAACAAAATACACAATCATCCAAACAAACTGTTAAGTTTTGGTGTATATCCTTTCACTTTGAATTTTCATATTGATGTGAACAACTCTTGACTCTAATATTTTCTAAGCAAATTTAAGTACTTTTCTTGGTATCGAAAATATTTAGACTTTTTGCAATACATGGATGAAGCCAAACGAATAAAAAAGTAAAATATATAGCTCTCATTCAATTTATTTATAGTAGAAAATGTAATTTAGTGGGTGCACATAATATTATTTAATTTTTTTGAGCGATCAATGTAGTACAATAATACTTAATGTGATGTATGGTGCTCATTTGCAACAATATAATTGTATCCTCACACCTTGTTGGAATGGTTGTTATCCTACTATAGTATTCGTTTAAATATTATCATTGTTTAAATTTTATCATATCGTATCATTTAAAATTATTATTAGGCAATGACGAAAAGTCACATTTCACGTTAGCGTTGTTATTTTGATATTTTTTCTCATTTTATTTCAATTTATTATTTAATAATTATATTTTATTCTTTGTCCTCCCTTTTTATAGTAACTCTATCTCATATCCTACTTTTCTTGTAGATTTATCATTCAAATTATTGAAGTATGATATCATATAAGAAAAAACTACATAAATGAGTCATAAAACTCAAAACAATTACATGTTCATACACCAATACAAAGTAGATCAAGAAATACTCATTCTCTTAAAAAAAAAAAAAAAAACTCATATCTCATTCATTAAGACTGATAATTTTCACTTAACTGACACTAAATCAGTATCATATAGCGTGTTAGTATTATTAAGACTCATAAATTCGCTAAACTGATACTAGATCACTATATATATATATATATATATATATATATATATATATAAATCAATTTAAGCGAAATCATCAACCTTAACGACATCAATACACTATATAATACTAATTTAGTATCAGTTAAACAAAATTAGTAGGAGTATATAGTGTAGTTATTAAGTGGGGTATGAATGTAACAAGATATATATTTGCCATTATTTTACTTTTATGGAGTATTTGCTTAATTTCCCCATCATATAACGACAACAAATGATATAATTTAGAGAAAGTTACGCGGCTAAGCAAACTTATACTATTTAATTACTCATCGTAGCTATAGTTTGCTATAATTACCACTCGCTACTAACATTATGCATTAATTACGTGGGCTGACTTCGAATTTGTATAATTAGTCACGTTTGTATATGTATAATTCGTCAGGATATATAAATACATATATATAATATACAATTATTTAACCTATATACATATAAAATTAACCTCTCTCCCACTCTCTGCCCTTTCTCGCTTGCCTCTCTCCTCCCTCTCTCAATCTCGCTCGCCTCTCTCCTCCCTTTCCCAATCGCGTTTGTCATATACACAAATGCATATGTATAATATACAGTTATATACATATATAATTCACCTCTCTCCCACTCTCTGCTCTCTCTCTCTCTCGCCTCTCTCCTCCCTCTCTCAATCTCTCTTGCCATATATAAAAATACATATGTATATATGATATACAATTATCTAACCAATATCCATATACAATTCACCTTTCTCCCCCTCTCTCTCTCCTCTCTCCTCTCTCCCCTTTCTCCCCCAGTCTTCCTCGCCTCTCTCCTACATATAACATGTTGCTATAAATTGTAATTATCAAACTATAGCTATGAAAAGTAATTAATTATTTTTTAAGTGACTATATATGAAGTTTCCCTAATTTATTCAAACATTGTATTTTTATTATCAACATAGATCTATGCTCTTCTAGATTATTGAATTATTGAAATCAGTTCTTTCAACGTGAATATAATAGTATAAGCAAAATTAATCTCCTATTGACTCTTCTTGATTATTGAAAAACAGCGTTTGAAATATCCAGAAGAGGAAAAGATGTTCAATATTCAGAATGAAGATATGAAGATGAACAATTCTTTAGTTCTGGAATGTTCTAAGAACAGAGAAACGTGATTTCAAAAAATGTTCATTCCATATGACTTGTTTACATATATATATACAAGTATAATAAAGAATCTTCTAACTACCCTAACTAACCTTTTATCTAATTAGTCCTCTAGATTATTACAAATTACATATTAACCCAACTACTCAAGTGATGCCTTCTTTAATACTCCCCCTCAAGTTTGAAGGTATGAACAAATTCAATACACCAAACTTGGACAACAAATATTCATGTTGAGATTTTCCTAGACCCTTAGTTAACATATCAGCCTCTTGTTCCTTAGTGTGTACATACTTTGTTTCAACTAATCCTTGCTGAATCTTCTCACGTATGAAATGGCAATCCAACTCGATGTGTTTTGTTCTTTCATGTAGTACTGGATTAGCAGCAATTTGTATTGCTGATTTACTATCACTGTAAACAGTGACTGGAGTTTGAACCTTAGCTCCCAATTCATTAAACAACTTAACTATCCATGTAACCTCAGCTATAGCACTGGCCATACTTCTATACTCAGCTTCAGCTGAGCTTCTAGATATTGTGGCCTGTTTCTTTGATTTCCAAGAGATCAATGATTCTCCTAGCTTCACCATAAAACCTGAAACTGATCTTCTTGTGTGTAAACAGGCTCTCCAATCTGCATCACAGTAAACTTTTAACTGTTTGGAGCTTTTTCTAGATAATAGTACTCCTTGTCCTGCTTGACCTTTTATGTATCTTACAACTTTAAGCGCAGCATTTAAATGAGATTGTTTTGGTTGATGAAGAAATTGACTCAGTGTTTGAGTAGCAAATGAAATATCTGGTCTTGTAACATTAAGATATAATAACTTGCCAATCAGTCTTCTGTATATAGTTGCATCTTCCAGTAGCTTATCTTCATTGTCTTTTTCATTTAGATCATCATACTCTTTAGTTGTTAGTTGAACATATGGATCCAGTGGTGTAGAGGCTGGTTTAGCAGCACCAAGACCTACCTCAGAAATAATTTCCAAAGTGTATTTTCTTTGATGCATTACAATACCTTCTTGTGACCTGGCAAATTCAATCCCAAGAAAGTATCTTAAGTCTCCTAAATCTTTCATCTTGAAAGTATTCAGTAGTATTCCCTTTGTATCCTGTATCAGATTAAGATCATTTCCAGTAATCATCATATCATCTACATAGACTAAAATTATCACCAAGGATTCACCAGTCCTTTTTATAAACAGTGAGTAGTCTAGATGACTTTGAACAAAACCAAGATTGAGGAGTGCCTCTGTGAGTTTTACATTCCATTGTCTAGGTGCCTGTTTCAAACCATATAAGGATTTAATGAGCTTACACACTGGTTTCTCCCCCTGCACATTAAAACCTTTTGGAGTTTGAAATCCTTGAGGAAGAGTCATATAAACCTCTTCAAATAGATCACCTTGAAGAAATGCATTTGAAACATCCATCTGATGAACATGCCATTTTTCAGTAGCAGCAAGTGCTAATACACTTCTGATTGTAACCATTTTCACCACTGGAGAAAAGGTTTCTTGATAATCAATACCCTCTCTTTGATTGAATCCTTTTGCAACTAATCGAGCTTTAAATCTATCTACCTCACCTGAAGCTAAATATTTGAGTTTGAACACCCACTTGCACCCAATAGCCTTCTTGCCTGGGGGTAAAGAAACAATAGTCCAAGTGTTGTTAGCATCCAAGGCTGAAATTTCAGAGGTCATAGCATCTACCCACCTCTGATCAATACATGCTTCCTCAAATGTTGAAGGTTCAACATCATTACCAAAATTGGATAGAAAAGTCTGATAGGGAGTATGTAAATGATCATAAGCAACATACTTGTCAATAGAATAAGCTGGCTTATTACCAGACTTGAGCTTTGCAACTGCTACATAGTCTTTCATCCATAATGGAGCTCTACTACTTCTTGTGGATCTTCTTTGTTCAGAAATAGAAACATCTGATGTAGATATACCAGGTTCAGCCACAGTTGTAGGTAAACTGCTAAGATCAGAGTCAATATCTGATGGATAAGTAGTAGGAAATAATTGCCAAGCTGTGAAGGCTGGAATTGCAAAAGGAAATATGGATTCTCTGAACAAAACATCTCTACTAAGGAAGAAATATTTGTTCTTTAAATCATATAGTATATATCCTTTAGTATTCTCACTGTAACCCATATGAATAGCAACTACACTTCTTGGCTGAAACTTATCCTGAATATACATATTTTTGGCAAAACATAAGCAACCTAGAACTCTCAAATGTTGAAGTGAAGGTTGTTTCTTGTGAAAAATTTCATAAGGTGATTTACCATGTAACACTGGTGTTGGAAGCCTATTAATGATATATGCAGCACTAAGTATACAATGTCCCTAAAATCTGATGGGAATATGACCTTGGAACTTTATTGCTCTAGCTATCTCCAAGATATGTTTGTGTTTCCTCTCAGCAATTCCATTTTGCTGAGGTGTGTGAATACAAGTTCTTTGATGAACAATACCTAGACTGGTGAACAACTTGTTACATTCAGCATTAACAAATTCAGAACCATTATCTGTTCTAATGATGTGAACTTTGGAATGAAACTGAGTTTGAACCAAAATAAAGAAATTTCGTAGTACAACACAAACATCACTTTTCAATTTGATTAGAAATAGCCACAACATTCTTGTACAATCATCAACAATTGTTACAAAGAATCTATTGCCATCATGAGTAGGAGTATTGAATGGACCCCAGACATCAATGTGTAACAACTGGAAAGGCTGAGTAGACATAGAAGTACTATGAACAAAGGGTAGTCTATGTTGTTTAGCTAGTGGACAAATTGTGCAAGTATGTACTTCCTTAGAACATTGAGTGACAGGAAAATTAAAAACATGTGTTAAGACACTAGATGATGTGTGGCCTAGTCTTTGATGCCATAGTAGAACTTGTGAATCAGATGAGGATGGAGTTTGTATTTCTTTATTCTCTTCTGCTGTGAAACACTGAGTATGTTTGCCTCTACTGACTTTGTGAATAGGTAAATGATAGAGACCTGCATTTTCTCTACCAATCCCCTTCACCTGCCCACTGTAAAGGTCCTGAAAGATGACAAAATCAGGAAAGAAGGAAACAATACAATTTAGATCCTTGGTAAGCTTTGAGACTGACAACAGATTAAACTTAAAATCAGGGATTACGAGAACATTTTTTATAGTATCTTGTGAAGTCATATGACAAGATCCTATTTGAGTAACATTGACATTATCCCCATTTGGCAAATATACTCTTCTAGGCTTATCTGGTGGAATTTGTTGTTGATAATCAAGTATAGTAGAAGAGGATGTCATATGATTAGTAGCACCTGAATCTATAATCCATCCCTGCTGTCTATTACCAACTGTAAGTGCAATATCTTTACCTGTTGAGGATGAATAATCTTGAACTAGATTTACACCTCCAGCATTGTTAGATTGTGATGCTGATCCCTCTGTTCCTCCCTGAGTATTCGTGTGTCCAAGCATATGTAGTATCTGATTGTATTGATCATGAATAACATTCATACCTCTAGTGTAGTCATTATGATTCAATCTTCCACTGAAACCTCTACCATATGAATTGTTGCTTGAATTCTCTTCTCTGTTAGAACTAGAATCTTCTGTGTACTTTTGCTCCTGATCATTACTAACAACATTGTGAGCAGCATGAAACTGTCTTCTTTCATTGCTATTCCTTCCTCGTCCGTATGATGGTCCTTTCTTTCTTCTTTCAAGACCAGGAGGATATCCATGAAGTTGAAAACAAATAGCTCGAGTATGACCCGTTCGATTACAGTAATGGCAGAATACATTGGGATCATAGCTAGGAACATTAGGAGATTTGTGTTTAGGTGTGAATGAATTTCGAGTGGTGAACATTGCATGTAATTCAGTCTGTTCACTACTAGTAGTTTGTGTAATTCTACGCTGACTTTCTCTCTCAATCAACATAGAGTAGGCCTTATTAAGAGAAGGAAGAGGTATCATCATAAGGATCTGGCCTCGAGCTTGATCATATGACTCATTAAGACCCATAAGAAACTGCAGCAGTTTTTGATTGTGCATAAACGTAACAAAATCTCTTGAATTAGGACAATCGCAACTAGGTACAGGAGCTAAACTATCATACTCTACCCATAGTTCTCGCAATCGAGAGAAATATACAGAGATAGTGCTCATACCTTGACTGATAGTTGCAATTTCTTTGTGTAATTGATAAATTCGACTCCCATCAACTTTGTCATACCTTTCACACAAATCCTTCCACACATCTGCTGCATTCGTTGAGTAAACAATACCACTAAGGAGTTCCTTTGATACACAATTCATGATCCATGATAGAACAATGGCATTACATCGTTCCCACAGATTTTTCAAATTTTCTCCATACGCTTCCTTTTTGCAAGATCCATCAATGAATCCTAGCTTGTTTCTTCCCAAAATAGCTATTCTCATAGCTCTGCTCCACACAGAGAAATTTTCAGATCCAGATAGCTGAATCGAAATCAACATAACACCAGAATTATCAATGTTATTCAAGAACAATGGATGATTATGACTCAATTTTTCTGGTAATTCATTATCAACAGCTGCCATGGCTGCTTCAATTTCTCAGATTTTGCGTGAACAATCCCAATTACAATGGCTCTGATACCATGTTCAATATTCAGAATGAAGATATGAAGATGAACAATTCTTTAGTTCTGGAATGTTCTAAGAACAGAGAAACGTGATTTCAAAAAATGTTCATTCCATATGACTTGTTTACATATATATATACAAGTATAATAAAGAATCTTCTAACTACCCTAACTAACCTTTTATCTAATTAGTCCTCTAGATTATTACAAATTACATATTAACCCAACTACTCAAGTGATGCCTTCTTTAATAAAAGATTAGTCAAACAATCCCTCATATATAAATAGAATGTATAAAATTACTGATATAACATTTCTATTTTTTTTTTAAAATAAGGCACAATATCGTAGGACTCAAGAAATATAATCTATTAGTAATTACGAGTCTATCTATACTCATATAGTCATATTTCATTTTAGGTCCTAATTTTGGGCACACTTAAAATTTGTTTAAAGTTCACTCAAGTTACATGAATTTTCGCTCAATTAATATGGAATGTCACTTACAAAACCTATTTTTGTCTAGTTTTATTAGAAAAAACATTTTCGAAATATACTTTCAAACATTACAAAACGCACTCATATAATATGCATTGATTTTTCTATGGTGCCAACTATTATATGTCTGAGATATCTAGACCCTTTCCATTAGAGTTGTTTTAGAAACTAAAAAAATTTGATGTCAAAATTGATATACTCATAATATAAGGATCTTTTAAGTTTCAAAAATCAACCAAATTATAATTACAAATCAATTATTTTTATTTTTTTTATCTAGGGAATTCAAATCTCAATTTTTGCAAATCAAAGCATGAAAATTAATGGGTATGCTTGGAAAATTAACAAAATAAAGTTAGAATTATGTACCAAATGTATATATGAGAAAAAAAAAATCATCAAAAAATGGCTAAATGAGACCTCCCTAACCCACACAAAAATACAAAATCCTCAAAATCCGCGACAAAGTTGTCCGCTCTTCATATCTCTACTTACAGGCTGGGTACAGATAACATTGTAATAATAACAAAGCAAAATAGAGATATATCCTTTCAAAACCTTGGTATAATTTTACGATGACATTAACGCGATATTTCTCTTTTACGGTGACGACAAATTTACCGAATGATCATATAAAACATGTATGTTGAAATCATCAAATCCCCCATATGACAAATGTCATAAGTTTATCGTGGTCACACTTCACTTTGTTAAAACTCAAACTTCCAACTAAAAGCTCAAATCATAACTAACTTTGTTAACTCAAAATTTTGACTATAGTCAAATTTCTCGATTTCTAAACTAAAAATCTCAATTAATCATCATATTATCACCTTGGGATCCATGTCACTTACTCTTACAAGTCATAAATTATATAGTATAATAAAACTACGAGATTGTTCAAACTGAAAAAATGGGTTTAAAGGAGCAAAACAATCATCCGGGTCATTATATTTTCATTTTAACTTTTCCGTTTGCCAAAATGGACCTTTGATATTTTTCACAAAAATATAACTTTAAAGAGAAAGGAAAAAAATACTATGACATCAAACTTTGAAAAAAATTCATTGATATTATCTATTAAGAGCTTGGCTTATTCATGTCATTTTTATTGAGAAATGACTCATTCATGCATGTCATTATTTGTTAACTAAAATGTCATAGATGAACCAAACTTTTAACGAATCACATAGATGAGCTTTTTCTCAAAATTTAATGACCTGTTTAAACCTTTTTCATTATTTTTTTAAAAATAATAAAGAGATGATCCAATCATAATTGATCACATTAAAAATGATTTTACAAAATTAAAAATATTTTTTAACTTACAAATAATAACATAAACAAATCTTTTTTTCTCAAATGAAAATTTCATAAATATTTAATAACATATTTAAGCTTTTTCTAAAACACATTCTTTAACCATAAGCATTGTTCTAGAGGTAGAAATGCATTCTATCATAAAGAATATTGAATGTGGCGGAGTTAAGATTTTCAATAAGGGGGTTTAAAATTTATAGAAATAGACACACGGAATACTTGAAGGAGGTTCGACATCTACTATATATACATAAAATATTATTTTAGCTATATATAAATAATATAATTTTATATCGAAAGGAGGTCGGATGAACCCCTTATACCATGGCGGCTCCGCCCCTGATTGGATGGTGCATTTTTATTATTTATAATTTTAAAAATTGACCTCTGTGACAGAATTTTCCAAAATATACTACTACTAGCCGACATTTGGAGGTTGGTTTTGACTGTTTTAGTAGTGTGTCAAATCATCTCACGTTCACTTTTGTCGATCACGAATATCAATTTTTTTTATGGTAGTGTACTTAGAATTTTCAGTAAGATAACTCAAAATTTCTAAAAATAGATAAGCAAATTTATAGTTGATAGAGTTCAATATCTATTAAATATATATAAAATATTATTTTAATCATATACAAATAATATAATTTTCCATCAAAAAGAGTTTAGATAACTCTCTTAGTCCAAGATGGTTTCACCCCTGCTTATTGTTATCTCGAATATCATCAATCCTAATATTATTTCTCCTAGTATATTTATATATTATATATACATCTCAACATCTCTACTTTCACAACTTGCATCTTCTGAAGATGGGTGTACTTGATTAGTGCAGCACCCGCCACATATGACAAAATCAATATAACCACTGCTTTGTAGGATCTACGTACTTTTATATTTGTTTGGATGATAATTTCTTATTGTTTCATAACGTATCGTATCACACTGTACTGTAGTATTTTCATGAATATATAATTTGGATAGATTATATTGTTTCCCATCATATAGGATAAAATAAGATTATTAGATAATAAATAAAGACAAAATATTTTTTTTTTAAATAATGTAACGACGCAATATACAAAATCGATCGTTACACAAAATGTAACTTTTCACCATTACGTAACAGTGAATTTTAAGTAATACGATATAATAAAATTTAATATCAGTCAAACAAAACATTATATTTAAGCCAAATAACACAATAAGCTAAAAATGAATAAACATACATGTTGTGTTAAATTTATAATTCATTTTACTTACTTAATCATAATTAATTAACATATATTTTACTTTATTAAATCATATATTAATAAAAATTAGATTAATTTGATACATACACCCAGTACAAATAAATTTTTTTCCGCTAACCATCATCTAAACAAGGTGTAAAGGTTTGATGAATATTCTTCCACTTCGAATTTTATATTGTTAACTCATTGATTTGATGTTAACTCATTGATTAAATTTTATATATTTATAGAAAAAATAGTGTTTGAAATATCTAGAAGAGGAAAAGACTACTCAATCAATGGAATAATCCTCCATATGATGTCCATCATGACGAAACAATCTCTCATATAAAATATAAATTATGCACAAAACAACACATGCATATACCCCTTTTGATTCTCAAGCCATTTATTTATGCCTAAAAAATCCATTCTAGACATTAGTGTTATAATTCCTATTTTTTTCAAATAAGGCTTAACGTTATTGGACTGAAGAAAGAAATAATTTAATTAAATTAAATTTGAGAGAATAAAACAGATCTAATAGGTTCAATGAAATACCATTTGGAGTTCATTTTCTTTAGATGGCACAATTAAAGCTTAACACGTCAAAATATCAATCTCCGAACAAAACAAGTACTCAAACTGAATTAGGCCAAATCCATCGGTAACCTTCTAAAATTGATAATAAATTTCACTTAGATATCTCAACTAATCGATACTCATTTTAAATACTTCATGTAGGGTTTCGTTATATTATTTTGACATTTTTTTTGATAATAAGCAAAAAACTGAAGAAGAATGTAAAATACCCTTTGATGATGTGACAAACAATCAATTAAATGATTACATGTGTTATTTTTAATTAAAAATTATTTTAAAATCTATTTAGTAAATAAAATAAAAATATTATTCTAAAAAAATTTCTTTTTCATTACACTCAAAATCTCTTCTTTTTTTTTTTAAATTACTTTTCTTTTTCTATTTTTCATATTTATTTTTCTTTCTTTTTAGTGTTGTTTTTTTGGGAAGAAAAGAGGGAAAGAAAGAGAGAATAAAAATGAAATATGAGTGTTGGTATCCATTTTTCGGTAAAAAGTGGAGGGAGGTGATAGTAGATTTAGAAAAGTAATACAATGAAGAAGAAGAAAAATGACTTTAAAATGAATTTGAATAAAAATGTGACCTGAAGGAATTTAAGCTTGATAAAAAGGTGGGGTGGGGGTGGGGTGGCTTGAAAAATGGAGAAGAAAAAGAGAAAAAATAAATAAAAAAATGGCTAAATTAAGTTTTCCACGCGCTATTGTTGCGTGTATCACACTCACTTTGACATGTCATCAGTAATAAGTTTCAAAATGACACAATAGAACAATACATGATGTGTCTATAATGAACATCGTCTAGTTAAGATATCTAAGTGAAACTTGGTGCCAACTTTAAGAGACCACCGAAATATACTTTCTAACATTACCAAATAATGCATTGATTTTTCTATATAATTGAGATCTCTACACACTATCAAGTAGAGATATTTTTAGAAGCTAAAAGTGTTAGTAAGTATTAGGCATGGCTTTTATATGGGCAACACTAGTTGTTATCTTTGTTGTGTATACCTTGCTAAACAACATCCACAATAGGAAAAAATATCCTCCAGGTCCAAAAGGCCTTCCCATTATAGGACATCTTCACTTGTTAGGAAAAAATCCACACATAGATTTACAAAAACTAGCAAATACACATGGTCCATTTATGTATGTTAGACTGGGACTTGTACCTACAATCATTGTATCGTCTGCAGGCGCAGCGGAGAAGATCCTCAAGACATATGATCATATCTTTGCTAGTAGGCCTCATATGGAGGCATCTTATTATTTGGCGTATGAACAGAAGAATCTGATATCCGCAAGGCATGGACCATACTGGCGTAACATGCGCAAATTGTGCACTCAGCACCTTTTGAGTAACCAAAAGATCAATTCATTTCAATCCATGAGAAGGCAACAAGTTGAGCTTATGATTAAATCACTTAAAAATGATGATCGCGTTGTATTTGATGTTAGTGCAAAGATTTCGTCTTTGAGTGCTGACTTGACTTGCTTGATGGTGTTTGGAAAGAAGTACATGGATGAAGATTTGGACAAAAGGGGATTCAAAGCTGTTGTTAAAGAGGTTGAGCATTTATCAGCAACACCAAATCTTGGTGATTTTTTTCCCTTCCTTGGTGTAATTGATCTTCAAGGACTCACTCACCGCCTCAAGGATCTTGCAAAGGTGTTTGATGAGTTTCTCGAGAAGATGATCGATGAACATGTCCAGTCTCGTGATCAGAAACAATCCAAAGACTTTGTTGATACCATGTTGGACATTATGCAATCAGAAGAAACAGAATTTCAGTTTGATCGTAGTCATATCAAAGCTATACTCTTCGTACGTTTATTATTTCATCTCATTTATATACACTACAAAAACAGTGTGAACTACATGAGTAATCATGAAAATAAGTTTCCTGCGAATTCTCATACTAATACCCAGAAAAATCCCCTAGTAACTCACAGTTTTCTTTCTTGTAGTGATACTTCTACTATTATTAGGTACTAATTCCCCCTTTGTATAACAGGATATGTTAATTGCAGCAATGGGTACTTCAGCAACAGCTGTAGAATGGACACTAACAGAGCTTCTTCGACACCCTCACGTGATGAAGAAACTCCAAAAAGAGTTAGAACAAGTAGTAGGACTTGAAAGAATGGTAAAAGAATCAGACTTGGAGAAGTTAAACTACTTAAACATGGTTGTGAAGGAGGGAATGAGGCTACATTCCGTAGCGCCACTAATACCTCACGAATCCATAGAAGATTGTGTAGTCGATAACTTCCACATAAAAAAAGGATCGCGGATCATGCTTAACTATTATGCTATCCAAAGGGATCCAAATATTTGGCCTGAACCTGAAAATTTTTTCCCTGAGAGGTTTGTTGGGAGTAGTATAGACATTCGTGGACGTGACTTTCAACTTTTACCATTTGGCTCGGGTAGAAGAAGTTGCCCTGCAATGCCGTTGGGGATAATTATTGTCCATCTTATAGTAGCACAACTGGTGCATTGCTTTGATTGGGAGCTTCCAAATGGTATGGAGCCTTGTGAATTGGATGTTGAGGAGCACTTTGGATTAGCAACAAGCAGAGCAAATCCTTTAATGGCTATTCCTACTTATAGGCTAAAAAATGCTTAATCTCAAACGATACAATATGAGTACGTACGTTGGCTGAAATAGTTGTCCTTAATTAAATAAGATCATAGTAGGGTAAGGTCTGCGTACATTCTACCCTCCATAGACTCCATTTGTGGGAGTTCATTGGTTACGACGTTGTTGTTGAATATTATTTCACAAATAATGGAGTAGGTTGAAATAGTTGGCCTTTAAACAAATAAGATTTGTGCAATGAAAACCATTTATTTTCTGCTTTTACTAAACTGCATGTCTCAATGGCTTCCACACAATTGCTATCTCATTACATGTTATGATTAATGTCATTCATATTAGGTTCACTACATTTTTAATACATTACTAAGTTAAAAGGTGTCGTATAAAAGTTTGTTTGTTTTTTTTTATAAAAAAAAAATAGACTGAAAATATGATATAAATTGAAATAAAAGAAATAAAATAAAATAGGAGTAGGAGAGGGTAACTTATGAATAAATGAATGGAGACTACAATTTCTTGAAAAGAAGATGAAAAACTTAAAAGACCAGTAATATTTTAAAATTACATTTGACATTTAAATTATGAGTTATAACATAATAAATAAAAGATATCTTTATCAAATTGAATATTTGATATATTATAGGAATTTCATAATTGAAGTTATCGGTTTTAGCTTGTATATTTCTCTTCAATTTTTGTTTAACTTATCGCACTAATTATAATATTTTCAAAGTTCTTGTACTAATTAAGCATGAGATACATGGGCAATATACATGTTCAAATATATATATCGTTATAATAACTCTACACAATTTAGCATGGGATACACATGCAACATACGTGCAAGGACTAGTGAATATAATCTAGAGTAAATTTTAAAAATAGCAAACATAAAAATCATATTAGTGCTCTGTAGCTACAGTTTTGCTATTTGCACTCCATATCAATACATATATTTCCATTGTCAACACTAGAATTAGTAATACTTGTACAACTGTCTATACCAACTTGCAACCAGTCAAATACACATCATACATATATATCCATTGACAAACAACTTGCAAGTAGCTCATACAAAGGAGCCCAGTTTGAAATATGGCTCATTTAGTTATCTTATGACTTTTTTTGTGAATGCCCATATCTTCCATTATCTTGATAATGACTACTTCTCCTCCACATTATTTAGGGAAGACATTTTCCAAAATTATTTCCTAACATTACCAAATCAGCCATTATATGATTGAGATCTCTAGAGCCTTTAAATTAGACATCTTTTACAAGCTAAAAATAATATAGGCATGCATGGCTTTGATACGGGAAATGCTAGTGGTTACCATATATTTTTGGAATACATAACAGATAAGGAATACATTTTCGACCATGAAATACAATATTTTAAAAATAAGATTGTAAATTTGTATGTGTTTGATGACTGAAATATAAATTTTCTCATAATTTTAAGAATGAATATACATTTTTGATAAATATACAAATCAATGTTATATCATTTCTGAATGAACATGAATTTACATAAGTATATGGATACAAATATACTTCTCAAATAACTAAAAATACATTTGATATACATATTGGAATGAATACAAACTAATAAAGGAATACAAATGTCACTATACAAACCCAAATATGAATAACATAATTATCATACATATTATTAAAAGTGGAAATAATCAATATCAAAATTTGAATTACGAAAATATCCCTTACCTATTAATTTATTTTCTTAAAATCATTTTTTCATTTTAAATCGACTTTATAACTACACCTCTTCATTTTCCTAACTTTATCATTTTATGATCATAAATAAATAATAATAATTTTTTTTATCAAAAGTAAAAAGCTCAAAAATTTAAAAGTTGGACTACCATTTTACTTCTATACTAAATAAAAAATTTATAAATATTTGTTGTTGACACCCAATTTTGACCCTCCCCGATATGAAGTAATCATCGAGCTTCTTAAATTCCAAACGAGTTGAAATAATTGACGTCATAAATTCAAAACTTTTTTTTGGACATTTTTAAATTTGCTTTAGTCACATTTCATAATTTTAAGTGATATATGTATTTGTTATATATAATTAGTTTATTTTAAATATATTCAAAAATCACCTCAAAAAGATTTTAGTTTTACTTAATACTTTGTTAAGTTATTTTGTCTAAATCAGTAGTTCATATTTTGAGTCACTAATTTGTAACTAAGTTAATTATCCTATTTCGTTAAAGTTAAAAAGCTCGTTGATTAATTTTGGTTAATTCATCTTATTTGTGAATTAAAATTCATTCGGCTAAATTGATTTTCCTTTTAAACCCACTCAAAAAATTTTGGTGTTCGGCCCCCTTTCTAATTGTTCCGCAGCCCACTTCTCCAATTCAAAATACCCAACTTCACAACATTCATACAAGACCCAATACATACAATTTTTTTATTCTTAATTGATTTCATGTCTTAATGCCATTTAAGTTGGATAATTGTATATAATAGCAAACTAATAACCTAAAATAAATAGAGTAGCTAGGGTTTGATTTAATTATGCTCCATTGCAAACGTTTGCCAAAATTTGTCAGTCGCCTCTCTACCAAAAATCTCGCTCGCCACTCTCCCATTCTCGCTCGCTTTCTCACTTTTTATACAAACACAAGTGTATAAAAATTATTTCTATTTGTACAAAGCAGAGGAAATTGTATAAATACATACATTTTTGTTCCCCTCTCTCCACTCTTTCAGATCTCGCTCGCCACTCTCTCAAATCTCGCTCGCCATCCTCACCTTTCTCACTTATACAAAAAGAAGCGAAATGTATAAATTGCGTTTCTGTTTGTATAAAGCGTGAGAAAATTGTATATACACATGCAAGTACATATATTTTCGTCCTATACACTTATAATTATACAATAAAAATACTCTCCTGCCCAGTTTCTTTTGCCTTTCTCTCTTTCTCGTTTTATACAATTCGATTCAATTATATATTTCCTGTCCAAGTCTTTGTTGTCTTTCTTTTCTTTATCATTTTATACAAATTCAAATTGTATATAATCGTTCTACACACTTATAATCATATAATTCGTTTTATACACTTCGTTTTTATACAATCCTCTGCCCAAGTATCTTTCTCTTCCTCGTTTTATACAATTCGCTTCAACTGTATATGTATAGCGAATTATACAGTTTCTATGTTTGCTATGGAGCGCACTTATGCAAACTTTGCTATAGCATATAAATATGAATTTTTTATTTGCTATAAGTGAAAGTTGCCCATTTAAGTTTCAGTCCAAAATGCTTATCTTCGCAAGTTGAGTCGGCTGGAAGATTTGAATTCCCTATTTTATTTTTCCAAATTTTGAACTTTGTTATGGTTAATTTTCCATCATGTGATGTGATGATTTTTCTTAGTCCAATGATATTTCATTTGATTATATGTCAACTTGTGGATATACATAAAATTGGGGATTGATCAAGGTTTTTAAATAAATTTTGTTTGCAACTTGCATGTCATTTGTATCCGCTAGTTTGTATTCGAGTTTTGATTCTTTTGTTTGAATTATATAATTTTGCTCTTTCAAAAGAGTTAAGTGGCAATCGTAAATGTGCATCTGAAGCTCCTTTTGTCCTTTCTTTTCATGGCAGCTATGTGATACTAGTATCTTTTCCAAAGTCATTTAGATCATTAGATTAGTCAGAAATACTTCATTATGATTTGGCGCTAAATTATTGGTTACCATAATGTTGTCTATTTTTTTTTTTATAGAAATGTATTAGAGTTTTCCTCATCCCATACTAACGTCATTTATTTTGCTTGGCATGTGAAATCTGTTCGGGTCCCACGGACCTTACCTCCGTATTTTCTCATTGGGCCACAGAGGCCCAATTCTATTTTACTCGAGTCAAGCCCCAAATTTACGTACATACCTCGAAGTTGAAGAATTTGGAACGATTTGAGAAGTTGAAAAGATTGGGCTTAAGGCCCACTCTTTATTTTGAAATTGCTTGTATTTTTTTATTTTTTAGGCCTAAGCCTTTGTCGTTTTTTTTGTACTTATTATTATCTTGTTAATTTAGAATAGGTACCATTGAAATGGGACAAAGACCAAAAAAAAAATGGATCTAAATATTGGTCCAGGCGGACATAAATTGGATTTGGATCCCAACTCTCTCCCTCCCTTTTTACTTTATCGCTTATTTACTTGTTATTGATTGCCGTTTGTTTTAGGGTTGAAAAAATTCAAAATTCCTGCAAGACGCCATTATGTTCTAACTATTTCAACTAAGTCAATCGATTCTGAATAGACTTAAGAAATAATAAATCTTGCAAGTTAAAAATTTCATTTAGAAAGTAGGTCGATGTTTCATCTTAAAAGGATTCTAAATTATTAAACTAAGTTAAACCTTTTGGCCAAACAAATTAGTTATCGGATAACCGCAAGTAAGCGGGCGTCTTAGGTGCTTTCAACACCATCCTAAGACGTTAATATGAACCCCTAAACCCCCTTAAAAATTTTCATTAGATTTACTGTTTTGATCTTTTGAAGAAAAAAAATAATTTTCTTGATTTTTCTTACAAATTAAGTGGCGACTCTAAACAAGTCTTGAAAACTAATACTAAACTTTTTTCCGAATAAAACATTTAATAATTAGATATTAAATAAAAATCATAAATTAATTTGTCATTTTTCCTTCACATAAAAAAAGAGAAATAAAACTTCTATTAAATTAGTAAATATAGTAAGTGTATATATATAAGTGGAACCAAAATATTTTAAAATTTGAATTATCAAATTGTCCATAAAATATTAAATGACATTAATATCCTACAATCAAATATTATTCCTCCAATAATATTGTACAAGAATATAAATACACTTAGTTCAATACATTAGGCTATTGAATATATATACATGATAATACTCATTAATGTTTTGCCCTTTATTTAACTCCTATTTATGTGTTTTTTTTCTTTCTAAAAAGTAAGTCTATCTTCTAATAAACTATAAATGGAAAAACTTCACTGTATGACAAACATCCATATATATTTAAGAAAAATAGTTATATTTTATTTTTTCATGTTATATGGATATAATTAGATTATAAATAGCAAAGATAATTTCATATAAATAAATATTTTTTTTACATATATTTAAATAATAAATAAAAATATTAAATAGGAAAGTAAATATAATTGAATGCCTAATTAATTATGGCAAGCACATTTGTGATCTTTTTCCATGTTTATCATTATCAAAAAAAAAATTCTTTCATCAATATTTATACATAACATATTTTCTATTTTGCCCCCAAATTCATTCAAATTCAAGATGCTTTACATCACTCCCGGAGTGATTTTTGTGATTTTGTATCCATCAGAAATCTTTTAATTGCATATTTATGTATGTACTTATACAGTTTGATACCCACAAATTATATTATTTTTTTTGCTTGTTTATCTAATGTATCCATACTTAGACAGTTTGATACCCACAAACTGTATCTTTTTTGCACGTTATATAATGTATCCATATTTTTGCTTAACAACATTGTTGAAATGTATCCATATTTATATACATAGATACTTATTATATAAGTACAAGTTAAAATATTAATTTACGAATACAATTATATCTAGATATATAAGTACTACATCCAAGATAAAAAGTTGATTAGGGAATACAAATATAGTTGTACCCAACGTATTCATTTTTGTGTTTAACAACAATGTATTCATTGTATTCTATATTGGTGTTTTCATTTTTTGTTTAACAACTATTGTATCTATTGTCACGTAGTTCACCTATTCAAAATCGAAATACTTAACCTTCATTCACAAATTCAACAATTTTCATACAACAATAACTTAAATCAATTAAAAAAATTTATTAATACCTTTACGACGCCAGAATAAGAAATATGGAGATAACAAAAAAATTGAGTATGATGTATCGCAGTTTTTATTAAAATGATATAGAATATGATCTTATATGTCTGTAAATAAATATTTTTTTAGTTATAAAGTTAATTATGGGAAGTTGCTCATTGTATGATGTAATGTAAGGATAGTGAATTATATTTAGAGTCAATTCTTTATTTAGTTTGTTGTACTTAAATATATATTAATGTATAAATTAAAAAATAAAAAAATAATACTAAAATAAAGCAAAAAAGTAATATAAATTGTAGTCATTTATTGAAGTCAAACAAATAAAAAACTAAATATATGACGTTCCTTTAATTACTTCTCCAATATTTGTAAGAGATTGTTTATGATACTCGTTTAGTCCTCGGTTGACAAAAAAAACTTCTTCTTATTAATGTAACAAAATGAGAGTTAAATGATTTTCCAAATTTTTTAATAATAGAAAATGTAATCTAGTGGGTGCACATACATTATTTAATTTTTTGAGCGATTAATGTATTAGTACAATATATAATATAATACTTATAGAAGTGGGGGTGCAGAGGACATGTGAATATAAAATTGAGGTAAGAGAACCATTTGATGTTCTTTTATTGTACAAATTTACTATTATTTAATATTAGTATTCGTATCTATGTGTTGCACGGATATTTTAAATATTATAATTGTTAAATTAAAAATAATTTATGATTTTATTAACTCTATGACTTAGTATATAACTTTATTTGTTATAATATTATTCTAATAGTTATGATCAATTACACTTTAAATTACGATATATTATTTTAAGCTATTAAAAATATATATATTTTTTTATAAAAACAATCAAATTTCAGCTATCCACATTAAATACTTAATACAATAGAAGTAAAAACAAATTCAAATGTTTTATATATGTGTAATTCAAAATCAGAAATTTTAAAATATTATTTACTGATTTTTGAGTCAAATTATTAATGGAAAGTCGTACTGTATTAAATTATAAATTACTATTTAATATTTAGTATAAATATAAAATTCAATACATAATTAATAAATGCATTTCATATTTATAATTGAAATTAATTAAACATGCAAAGTGAAGTAATTCCTTGATTTTACATATAAGTAAAATAACCAAGTAAATTGAATTTTCCTCGCCTATTAGGTATATAAATAGAATAAAATAAAAATCATCCCCCTTATAATAAAATAAAAAATGGATGATTGAAAATGTTAAAAACAAATGAATTTTAAATTAATTCTTTTCAAAATTAATATATTTACCTAAGAATATGTATTATTGATATCCATGAATAACACACTTATTAGAACTGTCAGTATGGGCTAGCCCACTCCATCCGGGCTAAGTCATACATATTACATGATGTTAATGTTAGTACTTGTCATAAATATCGACAAAACAATATTACATGATGTTAATGTTAGTACTTGTCAATCAAATCGACAAATAAAATTAGGGATAATTTCAAAGACCTCCCTCTAGGTTTCGCTCTATAACACTCACCTCCCCTGCGGTTTACGATATTACCTCTACCTCCCTTATTTCCATTTTCTTGTAACCATTCTTTAAATCTATTTAAAATAAATATAAATTAATTTATATTTGACAATTTTACCCTTGTATATGCAAGTTTAGATTAATTTTCAACGATTTATCTCTATTTGTTGGATCATGTTTCTTCTTCACTTGTGAAAATGTTTAACTAGAACAAAATCTGATCGTTCTTATCGAATTTCTCTCTTGAGGAGTTCATTTTTATCTTCTATTTGAAGAAATTGTTGCTGAAAATTGATGGGTTATTGTAGGGAAAAATCTATGTGAATTGATAAAGGTGAAATGGATATGAAGAGTTAATATTTCGTGAAAATGGTGAGTCAGCTTGAATGAAGACTTTGATCTTGGTTTGATAAAAAACTATGTATTTGTGCTAATTTATTTTTAAAATATTTGTTAAATAAGTTGTTTTTATTTTATTAATATGAAGAAATTAATATAAAAAGGGTAAAATTTTCAAATTTAAATAATTTGTATTTATATTAAATATATTTAAAGAATGGTTACAAGGAAATGGAAATAAGGGAGGTAGACGTAATATCATAAACCACAAGGGAGATTAGTGTTATAGAGCGAAACTTGGAGGAAGGTCTCTGAAATTATCGCATAAAATTATCTTTATAGTATTTATTAAGTTTTTTTCCAAGAAAAAATAGAAATATCTAAATAGAAATATTAACCTAGTTGTTTTAAGTTTAGACTCTCTTTAATTTTAAATTTTAATATTATATTATATTTTTTAATTAATTTTTATTGATCCACGGGCCAACCCTACCTATATTTCTCAAGCCCCTCAAAATCAACATGCTTATTCAGGCCGGGCTAAAAAAACATTTTTCTTAAATAGGCTCCAAAAATCTTAGCCCAACCCTATTAAATCCCTGTGTAACGACCCTCTTAGTCGTTTTATGAATTTTACCATTTATCTAATATTTAACCCTTTATAGTAAGTTTTATAAATAATTTATGATTTTGCGAAAATGAGTGTTACTATTTTAAAATTAAATTAAGAGTTATTTAAATTTTATTACATAAATAGGCTAAGCCCAAAAATGATTTAAAAAAGTAATTAAAAATAATATTAATTAAAATAACTAATTAAAGAAAAGGGCTGCTACGCCCTAATTGAAAAATGGGGCTGAAGTTGTTGCATTTGTCAACAGCACGCTTAACAAATTGAAATACCTACGCGAAGCTTTGCAGCGTCATCTTTTCCCAGGTAATTGTTCAATTGATAGATTTATATATATAGGTACAAGTCTATATAATATTATAATAATTATGTTGGAGTATTGGTACAGAAAAAGGAGAAGTTGGAGTTAAGATTAATATAAAATTTATTAGGCTTGCGCTAACGTTCTGTTACTTAAGGAATTGAGAAATTTGTTGGTTGTTATGGTACATATATGGCTAATGGTGGAGGCAATCATTAGAAAAAGTATATAAATTGAATTGTTTTGATGGATTTAGTCTGCCTCTCTTGGAAAATATAACTAATAGCGTAGTCTATCGCTGACTTGAGTTGTTTATTTTTACTTTTTCTTACTGTATTGTGAATCAAGTTTTAACGTATTAATATAGATAATTAAATATTAGGTGTATTATATTACTTGAAAACCTTTAAAGTAAATATAGTAATTGGAGAAACTAAGACTTAACCTTAGCGTTGAAATGTGAAAAATATGAGAGTTGACATGTTAATTGACATCAAGATTAGGAGTTTGATTATAATTCGGGTTAGTTTTGGGTCTAAACAAGTCATATTATAAAATGAGTATTGTTAGTTCGACAGTCTTATTTTAATTACTTATTTGAGTAGATTGCATTTGTTTGGAGGCTGAATGAAAGGGAAAGACTCAAGCCCCAGAGTGATAGTTCGACTACTTGAGGCAAGTGGATTTCTAAATCCTTGTTAAATGTATGAAATACGTATATTTCCTTGTGGTATATGTTTGGGAGTAACGGAATTGGTGATGGGTTGACTTGTCCACATTGATTAATTCTAATGATGAAAAAAGAGGATAACAAAAGGCAATGTGATTAGTTGTTTATGTGTGATGTGTTGAGAAAGGTTTGAAGGCTTGTTGAATCATTGTTGATGTTATCTCATGTTTGTGTGGTTGTGAACTGTGCAATGTTATGAAAATGGTCATCTTCTCATTATTTGTGTGAACATGTCATTTGCATTATTCTGAGACATTGGTTGTGACAAGTGTTATGTGCATTGAGAAAGAATGAGTACTTAAGAGGATGTACCATTTCGAGGGACGT
This sequence comes from Solanum sitiens, assembly GCA_016801875.1. Classification (NCBI taxonomy): domain Eukaryota; kingdom Viridiplantae; phylum Streptophyta; class Magnoliopsida; order Solanales; family Solanaceae; genus Solanum; species Solanum sitiens. The sequence continues at coordinate 471,029 of JABWTJ010000268.1, read as the reverse complement.
ATCGCGCGCCGCGATGGATACTATATTTCGAGGGACGTATCGCGCTCCGCGATGGTTACTATTATCGAGGGTCGTGTCGTGCGCCGCGACAGATGCATGGACAGATATGTCCCCCATGGGTCCCGGACTTAGAGACAGCGGGTGTGTATAACTAGGTCAGACATGCATCATTATACTTGGCATTACATTCCATTGTATTGCACATACTTATCATTAGTGAACTTGATATCGTGTTTTGCTGATCTTGTGGTTGCCTTTCTGCGGAACTTGTGATTGATCAATATTGAGCTTGTTATTGAGGATATGTAATTTGTTGAAGTATTGTTGTTGAAGATATGTAATTTGTTGAAGTATTGTTGTTGAGGATATGTAATTTGTTGAAGTGTGTTGTTGAGGATATGTAATTTGTCAAAGTGTTGTTGTGGAGGATATGTAATTTGTCTAAGTGTTGTTGTTGAGCTACGTGTTATGTAAACTGTTAGCTGTTAGGTTGGACTGATTTTTATGCAGGTTGTAGTTGTGGAGGTTCGATTGGGGTGGTAGGAGTACTCGTATTTCATCCCCTTAGTTTGTGTTTAGAGGTTTACTTGCTGAGTACCGTGTGGTTTGGTACTCACCCCTTGCTTCTACAAATTTTTGTAGGTTATGAGCCTGGATTTTTGTTGTACTTGTCATTCTCTTCTTTTCCGAGGCTTCTTGGAGATTTGTGAGGTAGCTGTTTCCATCTCAGCAGACTTTCTTTCTCCTTAATTATGATCTTGTTCTATTTCAGAAACAAGTTCATTTGAGACTTGAGTTTTTCTTTTGAATCAATTGTAATACTTTAGAGGCTTGTTCATGTGATTACCAGGTTTTGGGTTTTTTATTAAGTTAATTATATTTTATTTCCGCACTTTATTGTAATGGTTGAGTTTTAGGCTGACTTGTCTTGGTGGGATAAGACGAGTGCATCACGTCCATTTTTGGGTCGTGACACCCGGGTTAGGCCAAGCCGACCCAACGGGCCTAGCCCATATTGACGGCTCTAGCACTTATATGTTTCGCGTTTTACTTTCTTCAACCTTCATTTAAATAGTTCTTTTTTTGTGTATATTTAATATTAAAATAGATTATTAATTTTTGTGTTATTTATTTCAAGTGGAGATAAATGAATTATTATGTGCCTATGATTTAGGAGATAGAGATTCTACACTTCTAGGAGTATTTAATTTTTTTTTCTCAAAAGATAGTTGTTAATTAACAACCTCAATTTTTGAAATTAATCATAAAGTTACTGCACATAAATTTTAAAATAATCTCAATAATCATAAAAAATAAATTACAGTAACAATTGGAGATAAATTAATTAAATATAACCATTATAGGATATAAAAATTAATCTTGTAGTTGCTATTAATAAGAGGTAAGAAAAGTTATTTATACTATTGCAGTAAATCATATTTAGTGAGTATAGTAAATTTTAAATTATATGTATTGAATATTTGTGTAAAACACTACTAATAGTATTCATATAGATTATCAAAAATGAAAATAAGAAAGTAATATCTCATTGATATAATATAACTATTACCTACTTAAAGATATGACATTTTACCATATTATTATATACCACATTAATAACTAATAAAATAGAATTAATACATAGATTTAGTTGTCTTATGCATGAACTTTTGGTAAATAATTTTTTTTAGAATTGAGTCTTTCTCAAATGATATAATTGCATCAATAATAAAATAAATAATAATTTTATAAGATATTGGTGTTATCAATGAATGTGTAGATAATAACTTTGATAATATCTCAGGAATAAGAATAAAAATTTCAAATTCAACTTCAAATTCAGTGAATTCACACACTAATAGTCCTGGAAAAACAAAAATACTTACAATATCTCAACAATTTATTTTCCGCTATCTCTATGAACTAAACTGTATATCTCAATGGCTTCCACACAATTGCATCTTATTTCCTAAAATAGATGCTTAACTCAATTTTCACAAGTTTTCAAACCTTTCAAGCATTTTGTAATACGAATTGTAGATGCAAAATTGTTGGAGTGTATGCATCCACTTACTTAGATGGGACCAGGTCCTCACCACAGTAATACACAATAAATAAAGAACAGTTGCAGAAAGTAAAGATGACAATCACTTTACGTGGAAACCTCATTGCTCAAGGGAAGAAAATCACGACCTATTCTCAATATAACTTTTCAAAACCACTTTCACTATTCTTCAACAAGCAAAAGCAAAAGTCTGTTACAAAATAAGAGATTAACCTACTAATCTCCACACTAACTAATACACCTTATCACTTAGCTGAGCATGAGCAGATGCAACACTGCTCTCTATACTAATCTTACCTGATTAATATAGACTTGAAGTAAAAGCCTAAGTTACCCGTAACCCAAGTCCTTACAATGATTCAGCCAAGATTGAAACGTTTCTATCACAGCTGACACGGAACCTACAATTTAGGAACAATTACAAGCAAACAAAATACAGCAACAACAGAAAGCAATAGATGCACGTCGACTAGTTTCCTTGTTGTTCTTGAAGCTTGAAGAATTTTTTCTTTTTGTGAATGAATGATATTGTTGTTTGATCTTTGATATATATAACATGAAAGTTTATTATCCATCAAACAAACAATCTAGTCGTTCATGATTGGTGAAGTACTCTGCACTTCACCAACCTTCCTGATGCAGACAACTTTTACAGTTGTCCAATGCTTCTGACCACTTGGACTAGTTTCATACTCTGCAGAGAACCAGGTCCCTGCACTTGTGAGGAGATCATCAAAACATCATGAAGCATAAAACTTCTATCAATTTCCCCTTTTTGATGATGACATACAACCTGCAGAACTTTCTCACACATTCATTCACTTGGCATGTATTAGTTCCCCCTTAATCCATGTTTTCCCCTTGTTGACATAAGACCAAGCAACCACAACCTGCACAACCTATATCAAGACAAGAACATACAATCTTCCCCCTTTTGACATTATTGAAAAGGAGAGACAGTAAACATACGCAAGTTATAGCACTAGGCAAACAGGAGAATTCAAGACTATGGCCACAAATAACATGCGTATGAAAGCATAAAGAGATAATAAAAACACGCATAAACAGAACCACAGAAAGGAAAAGAGATCAGATCATATAATATACTATCCACTGCAATGTGTTCCAAAACATCAAGCCATAGAAGTAGTATACAAACGGATAGAAGAGGACAACAAGACACATTTAGGACGGAGGGGGAGCAGCCTAGTATTCAAACAAGCATAGATACATGTCCTCCTAGACATAGTCAAGTAGGAACTTCTTGAGTAGCCTTTTTAAGAGATTAAGTGATCTTGTGCATTCCCAATCTCAGTCTGTTTTTCATGAAGCTTTCTTTACTCAGAGGCTTTGTAAAGATATCTGCTAGCTGATCTTCAGTGTTACAAGTCTTGCACTTGTACTCATGGGAGTGTCTAGAATCTTTGCATCTAGCATTTTGAACTTATTGAGTAGCTCCTTGATATACTTCTCCTGGCAAATAGAAGTGCCTTGAGAGGATTGTCTTATTTGCAGTCCTAGGAAGAATGTAAGTTCACCCATCATGCTCATCTCGAACTCGCTGCTTATCAGTTCAACAAACTCTTTGCATAGACCATCTGAGGCTACTCCAAAGCTATATCATCAACATATACCTGCACAATCAACAATTCTTTCCCTCTAGATTTTAGAAATAAAGTGTTATCAACTTTGCCTCTCTTAAACCCATTAGTCAAAAAGAATTTTGACCGTCTTTCATACCAATCTCTAGGAGCTTGCTTCAGACCATACAAGGCTTTGTCCAACTTCAACACATGATCACATGATCAGGCAACTCAGTATCTTTAAATTCTTGAGGCTGCTTGACATATACTTCTTCCTTCAAATTTCCATTCAGAAAACACTTTTGACATCCATTTGAAACTGTTTGAATTCTTTGTGTGCAACAAACACAATCAAAATTCTGATGGCTTCCATTCTAGCTACAGGAGCAAAGGTCTCTTATCATAGTCAATCCCTTCTTCTTGGTTGTATCCTTGCACCACTAGTCTTGACTTATTCCTAGTGATAGTCCCATGCTCATCAAGTTTGTTTCTGAATACCCATCGTATTCCTATAAAAGTTCTGTCAATTGGTCTGGGGACCAGGTGTCACACTTTGCTTCGTTCAAAATGATGAAGCTCTTCTTGCATAAACACTACCCAATCAGGATCTTTCAAAGTTTCCTTGATATTCTTTGGTTCAATTAATGATATGAACGCTAAGTATGCAACCAAGTTTTTATACAGTAACAACACAGTCACTCCTAATCGATTATTACATAAAATATGACTTTTCTTCATACACAACAACAAATTTTAACAATAAGATATAATAAAATTAACTCTTAATCAAAAGAAAAATTGTATTGAAACCAAATAACACAATAAGTTAATTATTATCCAAAGAAGCTATTAAATTTTGGTTGAAATTCTTCTACTTTGAATATTCATCATATTGATGTCAACTTGTTAAGTGAACAACTCTTTACTCTAATATTTTTCGATCAAATTTATGTACTCTTTTGGTTTAAAAAAATATTAGACTTACGCAATAATTAGATGAAGTCATACGAATAAAAAACTAAATTTATGACGTTCCTTCCATTACTTCTCCAATATTTGTAAGAGATTGTTTATGATACTCGTTTAATTAGTCCTAGGTTGACAAAAAAAAATACTCATTATTATAATGTAACTAAATGAGAGTTTTTTCCCAATTTTTTATAATAGAAAATGTAATCTAGTGGGTGCACATACAATATTTAATTTTTTGAGCGATTAATGTATTAGTACAATATATAATATAATACTTATAGAAGTGGGGTGGCAGAGGGCACATGTGAATATAAAATTGAGGTAAGAGAACCATTTGATGTTCTATTATTGTACAAATGTACAATAAGACTAAGACCGGTCAACGGAACGGGACGTACCGGTATCGTTTCGGTACCGTTCCGGTTCGTTCCGGTTCATCCTGTTTCGGTTGCCTACGGGACGGGACGGAATAGTCTGAACCGGTACACAGAACGGGACGGAACCGTGATTTCGTACCGGTGTACCGGTACCGGTTCATTCCGGTTCTCTTCTGGTCTGGTCCGGTTCCGGTCCGGTTTATTTATATATATTAATTTTTTTATATTTTATATTTTATATAATTTATATTTATATTTTTTATAAATTATATTTTATATTTTGACACTTGGCACGAGCCCCTGCCCGCCCCTGCTTTCCTGCAGTCTGCAGTCTGCACTCTGCAGCTTTTGATAAAGCTGCAGTGCTGTCTGCAGCTGCAGCCCGGCCCCCCGCCCCCTACCCTTTTCCCGGACCAACGGTCATTTTAAACGGAAAAAATTAAAACGGCTAGTTTTTTTGTTTTATAAATTAGAGTTGATTTCTAAAAATTTTATATACAAAGTTACAACTTACAAACATAAGTTTGAGTCTTTGAGAGAATATATATTTCCATTCATATTTATAACTTATAAGATTTAGCAATTACGGATTAAACGGAAAAAATTAAAACGGCTAATTTTATTTATTTAATATTTACAAGATACAAGTTATAAATATAACTTATAAAATAAATATTAATGAATATAAGTAATAACTTATAAAGTACAAACTTCAAAAGATTTAAATTTTGAAAACTTTATTAGACTTTACTTGCAAACTTAACAACAAAAAAATTAATAAAATATCTTTAAAATAAACTGAAGTAAAAAATTATAGTATAAATTTAAAAACTATTAATTTATACTTAAAAAATAAAAATAAAAAATTATATTTTCGTAATTCCAAAAAATATCGTCCCGTTAATCCCGTCCCGTTCCATCTCGGTCCGTTCCGGTTCCATCCCGGTATATAGTGGAACGGGACGGAACCGATGAATCATCCCGGTAATTCCGGTCCGATTCATCCCGGTACCGGTCAACATACCGGTCAACGGGTTCCGGTCCGGTATCGGTTCATTCCGGTCCGGTGAACCGGTTCCGGTCCGTTGACCAGTCTTAAATAAGACTAGTATAACTCATCACTTTGGTGGGATGATGGTTATCTATAGTTAGTTTAAAAAACATTATATTAGTTTTAATTATGCTTAAATTTTATTATATTATATTATGTAAATTTATTACTTGATAATGACGAAAAGTTACATTAATTGGTTTGGTGTGACTGCATCGTTACTTTTTATGTTATTTTATCATTTTGTTTTTACTATTATTATTGATATTCTTATTTTATGTTCTACCTCGTATCCTACTTGTTTATAGGTTTATTATTCAAATTATTAATACATAACATCATATATGACGAAGAATGATCTAATCTATTCAAATATTGTATTCATTACCTACAGAGATCTAGCGTGAGAGGCTATTGCGCACCGAGAAATCGAATCTTTCAGCGTGAGAATAAGGAATATGGGCAACACTAGTTGTTATGTTTGTTGTCTATGCCTTGCTAAACAACATTCACAATAGGAAAAGAATTACATATTTGAGTTAGAAGAATTACATATTTTGTTGCGTGCTACCTTGGCAAGACAACAACTCCAAACACAAAAGGAAGAATAAGATCTTCCCGATATTACATATGATTGTGATCCAAGTTGTTATACTTTTACTGTCTCAACTTTCTTGTTTCTTCATTCTTGAACACATTCGTTTTATTTGTTTTGATAACTTGAACACAATCTTATAGGTAATTCATACTTTTACCACTAGAAGACAATAAAGTGGATGTATTAAGTTTTTGATTGTTCTGAATGATGGTGTTTGAGTTTTGTAATTCTTCGATTACTAATTTTGTATTGATTTTTCTCGTTATACATATGAGTTAAAGGTGAATTCCTGGTCAATTATAATCTTTATAATAATTTCAACTAAAATAGGTCTTATATATTGGTAATTATAATTTATAAATGTGGAAGCTTTACTGGCTACCAAATAAATGCCGCTAAAAGTAATTACTTTTAGCGGCAAATATTATAGGTCTTTACCGGCCTCTAAACAAATGCCGCTAGAGGCTTTAGCGACACTGGATGCAATGACAATATATTAAATGCCGCTAAAAGTTTTTGTGGCAATAAATATTGCCGCTAAAAGGAAAATTAAATGCCACTAAAATTCTCTTTTGTTTTGTTGTAGTGACTGCTCTCAAGTTTGAGATTCTCCGCCGCCAATTGCGACATGAGAGGAGGAAGAGCATAGAGATGGATGTCTGATGGCCCGAATGGGGAAGACCATTAAGGTCATCTTCTCTTGTGTTGACCCCAGAGGGAGCTTTCCCAGCTCGAGCCGAGAGACTATCGGGGGCATGGTCTGGTGTGATACCCCCGGAGGACCTAGAGTCCGGCAACAACACTTCTGATTCCCAGGGATCTTGATATGGTTTTTGCCCCTCTTGGGCATGTAATGAACAATATTTCATTTTCTTTTTGTTTTTCCTTACGTTTTGTAAGCACATGGATGCTCCTTTTTGTTGTTTTCACAACTGATATTCGAATGCTATGGGTTATAACTTACTGTTCTATTGTTGAGTACTACTCTAACACCTAAGTAGGAGAATCCTCGATTCCCAACCGGTTAAAACATGCGGAAGATTAAGAAAGCTTAGATAAAAGGAATTTCATGGATTTTTTATAATTTAAGAGTTTTTAAACATCCACCACAAAACATGAATAAACAACACGACAGAGGTCTAGTCTAAACAGGTACAAAAGCTTCTAAGATAACAAGGTATGAAACACAATAACAAACACACAACTCTCACCACATGGAAGGAACAATGGAAGCTGTTAGAGATTGACTTTGTCTTCACCTACGAAACATCACTGACCCTGCAACCAGACTATGCCAAAAAGGCATAGCAAGAGTAGTATCAGTACAAACCACACGTACTGGTAGACATCATCCCTTATTCGGTGCACGAAGGCCTATGCATGAATTATACCGTCAATTAACGATATACTACTCAATGAACATGGAGCGCCGCCCTAGTTGCACCTGTCCCGCTATGGCGGGATGATGAGCCTAGTTCTCCCGATGTTTTTCCGTTCCTAAATAACGACAGTTCGGGTCGTTACATATATTTGTTTGGATGATTGTTCTATATCGTTTCATAACGTATGTATTGTATCATAGTGTACTATAGTGTTTTCATGAATACACAGTTTGTATTTAAACCAAATAACACAATAAGCTAACAATCGTACAAACATACTGTTAAGTTTTGATGGATATTCTTCCACTTTGAATTTTATATTGTTAACTCATTTATTTGATGTGAACTCATTAATTAACTTTTATTTTTTTGTTAACTCATTAATTGAATATATTATATTTTTAGAAAAACAGCGTTTCAATCAATGAAATAATCTTCCAATGATTCATGACTAAACAATCCCTCATATAAAATTCAATGAACAACTCTTTACTTTTATTATTTTCCATCCATTCAAGTCGTCTCAACCGAATTATAAAAAAAAATTGTATTTGAAGAGAAACATGGCTTATTTTTAGCATTCTAACATTACCATTCACACCCAAATAATGCATTGTTTTTTCTACATAATTGAGATCTCTAGACCCTTTCAAGTAGAGATAATTTAGAAGCTAAAAAAGTATTAGGCATGGCTTTGATATGGGCAATACTTGTTATTTTTGTTGTGTATGCTTTCCTAAACAACATCCAGAATAGGAAAAGGTATCCTCCACCTCCAGGTCCAAAAGGCCTTCCCATAATAGGACATCTTCACTTGTTAGGAAAAAATCCACACAAAGATTTCCAAAAACTAGCAAAAACACATGGTCCACTTATGTATGTTAGACTGGGACTAGTACCTACAATCGTTGTCTCATCGGCAGACACAGCCGAGAAGTTCCTCAAGACATATGATCATATCTTTGCTAGTAGACCTCATAACGAGGCAGCTTATTATTTGGCATATGGACATAAGAATATGATAACTGCAAAGCATGGACCATACTGGCGAAACATGCGCAAATTGTGCACTCAGCACCTTTTGAGTAACCAAAAGATCAATTCATTTCAACCCATGAGAAGGGAGCAAGTTGAGCTTATGATCAAATCACTTAAAAATGATGATCGCGTTGTTGTCGATCTTAGTGCAAAGATTTCATCTTTGAGTGCTGACTTGACTTGCTTGATGGTATTTGGAAAGAAATACATGGATGAAGATTTGGACAAGAGGGGATTCAAAGCTCTTGTTAATGAGGTGGAGCATTTAGCAGCAACACCAAATCTTGGAGATTTTTTCCCCTTTCTTGGTGTAATTGATCTTCAGGGACTCACTCGCCGCCTCAAGGATCTTGCAAAGGTGTTCGATGAGTTTCTTGAGAAGATAATCGATGAACATGTACAATCTCGTGAACAGAAGCAATCCAAAGACTTTGTTGACACCATGTTGGACATTATGCAATCAGGAGAAGCAGAATTTCAATTTGACCGTAGCCATATAAAAGCTATCCTCTTCGTACGTTATTTCATCACCTTTATGTACACTTCTATTGTTAGGTTTGTTTGTACTAATTTCCCCTTTCTATAACAGGATATGTTAATTGCAACAATAGGCACTTCACCAGCAGCTATAGAATGGATACTAACGGAGCTTCTTCGGCACCCTCATGTGATGAAGAAACTCCAAAAGGAGTTGGAACAAGTGGTAGGCCTTGAAAGAATGGTAAAAGAATCAGACTTGGAGAAGTTGAACTACTTAGACATGGTTGTAAAGGAGGGCCTGAGGCTGCATGCCGTAGCGACACTAGCGCCTCACGAGGCCATGGAAGATTGTGTAGTCAATAGCTTCCACATACAAAAAGGATCGCGGATCATGATTAACTTTTATGCTGTTCACAGGGATCCAAATATTTGGCCTGAACCTGAAAAGTTTTTGCCCGAGAGGTTTGTTGGGAGCAGTATAGACATTCGTGGACGTGACTTCCAACTTTTACCATTTGGCTCTGGAAGAAGAGGATGCCCTGCAATGCAGTTGGCAATTGTCCTTGTCAACCTTGTAGTAGCACAACTGGTGCATTGCTTTGATTGGGAGCTTCCAAAGGGTATGCAGCCTTGTGATTTGGATGTTGAGGAGAACTTTGGTTTAGCAACAAGCAGAGAAAATCCTTTAATGGCTATTCCTACTTATAGACTAAACAATAATATGGGACAATAATAAATTGAAGGAAGATCTGTTTACAAAAAAAGAAAAGGTATATAAAGCAGAAATAATGGAGTTGGCTGAAATAGTTGGCCTTAATCAAATAAGAGTATAGTTGGTAAGGTCTGCGTACATTTTACCTTCCCTAGACTCCATTTGTGGGATTTTTCACAGGGAATGTTGTTGTTTTTGTTATTGTTGTTGAAGATTTGTTCCATCCATTCAAAACTTGTGTTCCCTAGTTATGAAACTTGTGTTCCCTAGTTATATTATGTTCAGTGTATGAAGGTGTGCCAGGTTCTAGTTAGCTCATAAAGAAACTCGATCATCTTCGTGTTGTTAAACAAATTTAGAACCCACAAACATCAAATCTTGGCTCCGCCTCTGTAATTAATACTTGCATAACTCTAACCAGTAACCAAACAGGCCCATTAGTGATATAATTTGCTTCTGTTCTTTCTAGTATTCGTTATGTCATGATCATTACTCAAATCATGGAGGCTAACAACATCTGCCTGAGTGATTTTCTCTCCCCCTCCATATAAAGAAATGATATAACTCTAGAGCATTTGTTAGTATGGGCTACTGTAACACCTTGCAAATTCTATTCTACAGATTTGAATCATTTTTCTTTGCTAACACTCATATTATTTATATTTTTTAAACTCTTTATGCACTCTATGTCTTCAAATATTTGATAATTAGAGTAATATTCTATCAAAAATATGAATAAATAGCCGAGTGTTGAACAAAGTAAATTACAAATATTCTTTTATTTCTTTGTAAATTTTCATATTAAAATAGGATATACCAAGTTTCAACTTTTGAATCAGATTGTATGATTCTAACTCTTAACTTTACTTAAAATTTATCAACTTATTACTTATAGAACTATATTATCGATTCATATAATAATTGTCTCAATAAAATGATGTTTTCAATGTTAAATTGATAAAATCTTGCTTCAAAATAATAATTAAAAAAAGTATTTGAAAAAAACATTTATAAAAAAGATATTAAGTAATAATTTACATCTAAAAATTTTAAAAAATAAATAAACACAAATAAAGTTTTATATAAATTTTAGGCCTCTAATTAAAATTTCGTTTTAGGTCTCGAATTATGTTGAGCCGCCCATGTATAACTCCCCATGACATAGCAACTTCTCTTGCTGATATCATATAACATTTCTTCCCTGTTTTATTATTAAGTGAAAAGCTCTGTTTTTAAAAATAAAAATAAAGTCTCAGATACATAGCACATTAGAAAATTAGTTAAAATTTATTTCTTGCATTCATAAAAGTTATTCTTATTATTAATGTATAAACTATTTAATTTTGCATTATTGAGTGAAAAGTTGTTGACTGACTACTTAGTGGAAGACTTATGTAACGACCCGAAGTACACCCTAAAAGTTAGAGCACTCTTGAGTCGTTACGCGGCGTGCTTGACCTCACGGAGGTCTTGCACGAGCCTCTTAGCTATCATTCATTACATAAAGTTTGAAAAATAGTGAGAAATTAAAACTTTTCACAACAATATAATTAAGAATCTAGATGTATGGCGTGAGTGAAAACGATCCCATCACTGTGGTAATACTTACATACTTAAAAAGAAAAATGTTCTTGGCGAATTCCACAAATCTCGATTAATACTAGAAACTTAGCCCTTTTCTCCTCTTGAAACCTCGCTCTAAATCCCTAAGTGCTTAGGTACGTGAAAAATGACTTAGGCCTCATTTGTTTTCATTCAGATTAAGAGGTCTGAATCTGAATACACATCTGAATATTAAGATTTGCATTAAGATTAAGGTGTTTTGATCTAAATACACATCTGAATATTAAGATGTGGTTTCTAAATCTGAACACTAAATAGTTAATGTTGTTTGTTTTCAATATCTGAATGTGCATGTGAATTAACATTAACTTAATAAAAATATCATGAAAATTTCATTTCAACAAAATATATCACTGTTGATAAAAAAGAATATTTTAAAAGTTTTAATAATCATGATTTGGAAGTACAATTTTTTTCATTCAAAAACCTTGATAAACGCTAATACACTAACAATGTTCTTGACACAGTCAATACAAAAAAATTATTAATATAAAAAAAACTTGAAAGGATTTATGAAAACCTACCAGTTTAAGAGAAAAAAAATGGTGTTTGATTGAGAAAAGAGAGAAAGAAAGATTTTAATTATGAGATAAAAAGGCACGTTTAAAGCAGAGAAACGATGGTTTATTATTTGATAACTTATTAAATGAGTCTGAATGTTGTTAAGAGTCTGATACAGATCTGATTCATTCAGACCTCTTCAGTCCCATTAAGAGGCTTTTTAAAAAATAAAACAAATGGACTTAATGGGCTGAATCTGAATGATTCAGATTCAAACCTAAAAACCAAACGTACTTAATAGGCTAAATCTGAATGATTAAGATTTAGACCTCCATTAAGTGCAAACAAATGAGGCCTTAGTGTCTGATTGGACCCTTAATTGGGTGAGGAAAACGTGGTTAATCCTAGTGGTAAAAGGAAAAAAATAAACTACCATTTTCTCAAATGGATGAAATGTGTTAACTAGTGAGACTTCAATCAACCGGACATAACTTTTTGCTCCGAGCTCGAAAGAGGAATCAAAGACTTTCGATTTGATGCTCATGAGCCACTTAATTCTTTATGGGATAAGATATATTGTTGTTTGAAATTGACTCAAAACTAAAAACTAATGGGTGACTTGTACGAACCTCTATTTAGCTCTTTCGAAGTCTGAGATGTTACATCAGTAAATAGAGAAGAATCTTGCAAGGTATCATCTTGTATGTTTTCAAACAAGTAGGGCAAAGGTTGAGGTTGCTCGCTAACATCTAATGAACCAGGATTAGAAGAAATGAAATGGACCACAGATCTATGTGAGTGATACTAAATTAACATTTCCAATAACTTTTTGCTCCAAGCTCGAAATTTAGCAAACTTGACAGCATTGGAAAGAGGACTCAAAGACCTTCGATTTGATGCTCATGAGCCATTTAATTCTTTATGTGCTAAGATATATTGTTGTTTGAAATTGACTCAAAACTAAAAACTGATGGGTGACTTGTACGAACCTCCACTTAGCTCTTTCGAAGTCTGAGATGTTACATCAGTAAATAGAGAAGAATCTTGCAAGGTATCATCTTGCATGTTTTCAAACAAGTCGGGCAAAGGTTGAGGTTGCTCTCTAACATCTAATGAACCAGGATTAGAAGGAATTAAATGGACCAAAGATCTATGTGAGTGATACTAAATTAACATTTCCAAATATGATATGGTATTTATCTTAAAAGGAAAAAATGATTCTCTGAAATCCACATCCCCACTAAAAAAGATCTTATCCTTCAGGTCATATAATATGTAGCCCTTTTGACTTTTGAAATAGCCAACCAAAACAACCTTCTTAGCCCTTGCAACAAAATTTGTCACTTCTAGGTAATTTACATGTTTAACATAGGCGCGAAACACCTTTAAGTGATCAAGAATAGGCATATTTTCATTGAGTAGTTTATAAGGTGTCTTCCCATTCAATACTGGAGAAGACGATTTATTGATTAAGTACACTGAGGTTCTAACACAATCACCCCAAAAACATATAGGCACACCACTTTTGAATTTAAAATCTCTAGCCTTTTCTGAAATGTGTATGTTTTCCTTCTACTATACCATTTTGACAAGGAGTTTAAGGACAACTACTTTGGTGAATTATGCCATATGAGGCCAATAATTGTATGCAATTAGTGTTGAAGAATTCACTTTCATTATATCATTTCTCTTTCTCTCTCTCTCACGATTTCTTCCATTATTTCATATCCTCAAGTAACTTAAACCTTGCCTTTGTAAATCAAATTCCTCAATTTTTCTAAGAAATCTCAGAAATCATTCAAAAGTTTTTCTACCTTTGTTGAAGTGAATTCGGTTGATTTGGGATTGTTTCCATTAGGAAAGAAAGTTTTGAAATAATCAATTGGGATTTCGAAGTGAATTCAACTGATTTCGTTGAACTTGGAGATTTTTTGTGAAATACAAAAATAATCATGTATTAATTAATTGTTCATCCTTTAATTTTTTGGAAGTGATTCAGAAATGGTTGTTGAAAAAGTGATTCAAAAATGGATATGGATCGTTCTTTTTACGGTTGGATCTTTACCTAAAGATCTTTATAAGTTTCTATCCGAATATTGAATTTAAATGTTAGACAATCATGATTTGGGAGTTTCCCGTTAATATGTAACATCTCACAATTTGAGATAACTAAGAAGAAGCTAAGAACTGAAAATTAGTCATTTTTTGGAGAGAATGAAAAATCTGGAAAATTGTTTAAGTTTGGAAAAATGAGATTTTGGTCAACTTAAAATGGTCATAACTCCTAGCTCATGATGAGTTAGGTGTATTTCTAGATATGGTTGGAAATCTGTTGGAATTATCTTTCCAACGCCGCTGAGTTAACGCGATTCCGAGTTTGTATGAGTAAGTTATGTCCTTTTCGAAGTTAGGTTGTTGTATTAAGGAAAGTCTAAAGGGTAATTTAGTCTTTTCCTTACCTAATCATTCTAATTAGTTTTAAGGAGTTTAATTGGGGTTAAGTCAGATTTTAGTCAGTTTTAGAAAAGTTAACTTCACGCTACGGATTGGAGAAAAGAGAAAGGAGAAGAGAAAGCAAGAACGTTCAAGATTCGCTCAAGATTCGTCGAGATTAACTTGTGGATTTCGTCGGGGTGATCCCTACCAGGTATGTGAGATCAGATAGCATTGGATTAAATCGCCCACGCATCAATCATGATTTATTTCAATGAATTTAAGTTCTTGAAAACTTAGAAGTTGAGTTCTTGATAGCTGTGATGAAGTTATATAAATTCCTTGATTTGTTGAAATCGTTGAGGAATTGTTTGAATCGAATCCACGATATTAGGTTGCTTTTGAGTAGAATATGATGTGCTTTTAACATTTAATCAATTCTAAGTATTTGGGGAAAGAACCCATGGAGTTTAGAGGGTTTAGAGCTGAAAAACAAAGAAGAAATTTCATCGGACGATATTTGACATCAGTGGCGCGTCGCGCTCCCACCTCCAAGATTTGAAAATTTTTGCTTCGCGTCGCGAAACTGACATGAGGTGTTCTGCCTCAAAATCCGTTCTCGAAACTAAATTTTAAAAGCCTCTCTGCGTCGCGGATCCACCCTCAGATCTTGATTTTTTATATTTTCTCATGTTTAACTATCTAAAATCATTCCTAAACATCATGAGATCTTTCCAATCAAAAATCACAATCTTTGAACCCATAATTACGTTCAAGGATCAGTTAAGAACCAAGTCAAGAGCAACTAAGATCAAAGTCAAGAGAATTCAAGAGTCAAGTTAAGAGAAGTTCATAAAGCTTTCCAAAAGTCTTTTGCAAATGTTTTAACTTTGTTTTAAGACTTAAGTTTGAGTTCAATTAAGAGTAAAGTTTCTTCAAAAGTATATGGGGACTAAGTATTCCAAAGAGATTTAAAATGTTTTCCCATTTAAGTAAGAACGAAAACTGATATTTCCAAAGAGCCTTCGGGCTAGTTTTCAGAAAAAAGTAATCGCTTTCTAAATGAAGCAAGAGGGAAAACTTTCATTTCCAAGGTAGCCTTTGAGCTAAGTGTTTGAGCACTAATCTCAAATCACATAAGAAGTATGTTTTTGACATAAAGAGCTAATATAATATAATATTTTTGGAAGTAGTATTCAGTACCGACATGGGGAAGAGTTCAGACAACTATCAGCCCTCATAAACCATGTAACCATCATGGGTAGAAAAGGTTCATACTTTTTAGATGAATCATTTTCGCATAGACTAGTAGATCCACTTAGTAGTTCAGGTCCTATACCTTTGGCAGGGTATAGAATGCGCTGGCAGTGTGAGGGAGATCGTTGTATCATGAGAATAGCTCTTATGTGATTGTTGTCGTTAGAGAAACTCCCACAATAATATTTTGTATTTTTATATACATCAAATATATTTGTATTTTTCATATATAAACAGAATTCATAATGTATCTTTGCATACATACATAGTTATTATTGTATTTCTAAATACACAGAGTTGAAAACCATGTTTTTAAGTTTTTTTTTATATTGACTTGTTTTAAACTGCTTTATGTTGAAATGAGTTCAGTCGAGTTCCGTTGAGCCAGGTAAGTTCTTCAGTTTCTTTCAGATTCTTTTCAAGCCTATGTTATGTTTAGCATTTCAACTTGCATAGTCGTACATTCAACGTACTGATGCCAGTTGGCCTGCATCGTATTATGATGCAGACGCAGGTAACCAGGATCATCATCCAGGACATCGTTGATCGGGTTGAACACTCGGAGTCAGTTGGTGAGCCTCCTAGCTTTTCGAAGAGCTCCTTTTTCATTTGCTTTCAGTTTTAGCATTTCAGTTTTTAAGATGATCGGGGTCTTGTCCGGACATCCATCTCAGTTATTAGAGGCTTCATAGATAGTCAGTAAGTAGTGCAGTTGTCTTTACATTTTCATCATCTTATGTATTAAGACTTGAGTTGTCATTTTGGCCAGTTAAATGTTGATCTTTGAAATATTCTTGTATATATATTGAGGAGTTCAGTTTACTTTTTAAAGTATTCATCATGAGTAAGTCTTCCACTGAGTAAGTAAGTCAGGCCAAGGGTTCGCTTGAGACCAGCAATGGTCTTCGAGTGCCAGTCCCGTCCAGGATGTAGGCTCGGGCGTGACACAATACCTCATCCAAGACACTTTGTTGGACGACACCAGTAATTATTGTTATCTCTTCAATGAATTGAAGTATTTTTGTATCTTTCTCACATGAAGAAGGACCCAAAGGAGATTAAAGTACAGAATCATCAGTCATATTTTAAAGTAAAAAAATACATTTTTTTAATCTGTAATCTGTTTGGGATAAAAATGGCTAGTGAATGATTGAATTGTTTTGATTTTCTTGTATGCCGGATGTTCTTTAAATTGGACATTGAATATAATATATCTTTGGAATATGATGTGAGGCCAAAAATATATTTTCTTATCATTATTTGCCTCACATTTATTATTTATACTTGTCCTTTTTAGCATGAATTTTATGAAATTTGCTTAATAAGTGCATTTTATTTGTAGGAGTAAATTCGTATAAAGTTGAAAAAGTTTGAAGTTAAAACGTATTATAGATGAAATATTATGGAAGAAAATCAAGCAAACAGCTTAATGGATTAAATTGAAGTTGAGGAAAGAAATGAATTTAAAGTAGCTTATTTGCTACGTGGCAGCGAGCGAAGAAAGAAGACCAAATTGTTGAGGCGGCGACACAGTTCCACGCGGAAAACTAATTCCTATTGATTTTGGATTTCTAATTTGATTTGGACTTAATTATTTTATTTAGGGTTTATTATATTTATATATAGTCCATAGAAATAATTATTTTGTGGGAGCAGATCAATTAGAGGACATAAAGTATAAAGTTTTCAATACTTTTTAGGGTTCTTTTCTTTCTTCTTTTCTTAGACATTAGTAGCTAAACCCCCTTGTTCCAGGGTTGCGGCTATGGGTATATAATCGCCTTGTATTCTTATTTTAGTATTTCCTGACTGACCATCATAGAGTTAAATCTCTTGTCTACTCTTAAACTCGAGAGTCACTAAGGTAGATAGACCAAAGGGTACAAAAGGCTTGATCTTCCATTAAATTGAGTTAATTTGTGTTTAGGAGTGACGCTCGCATGAACACCTAGCTTAGTTACAAAACAAGATAAAATACAAATGTTCGCCAATTAGGTCTGCATATCCCTGCTCAATGATGTAGTTAGACAGCTAGTTGGAGTAGGCGATTAGAGGTCGAGAGACCATGATAATAAAATCAACCATGTGAATCAGTAATTTGATAACCGGAGTTAATTCATGCATGAGATGTGATACATGAAACCCAGCCCTGGAATTTTCCGACCATTGTAAGTAATTTTATTATTTAGTTTTTGCATTCTTAGTATTTAAATAAAAGTCAATTTTTTTAGCAATCTTAAATAAATAATTAGACTAGTATTATTTAGTAAAATAGTTAATTGACAATCTCTTTGGGTTCGATAATCTGACTTTTTTAGAGCCCCTATATTGCTGGCGCGACCACGTAATTTCTATGTTTTTGATGACTGAATACAAATTTTGTCGGAATATTAAGAAAGAATATACATTTTTGATGAATATACAAACCAAATGGACATGAATTTACATAAGTATATAGATACAAATATGTTTCTTAAATAACTACAAATCCATTTGATATACATATTGGAATGAATACAAACTAATAAAGAAATACAAATGTCACTGTACAAACCCAAATATGAAAATCATAATGAATACAATCAAGAATAAATTTTAGAAGTAGCAAACATAAAATTTATATTAGCGTTGTATAGCTACAGTTTTGCTATTTGCGCTCCATATCATGCATATATATCCATTGACAACACTAGAATCATATCATATCATATATTTATATAAAAGAGAACCCTAGGCCTGACTACGTGGCGCCACCAGAAACAGAATTCCCTTTTAAATTTATTTATTTTCAAAACTAGCCTTCCATTTTCATGAAAAGTTATGACTTTTTTTAAAAGTTGTGACTATTATGAAAAGTTGTAACTTTTCTGAAAAGTTGTAACTTTTCTGAAAAGTTGTGATGTTTGACTTTTATAAAAAAAATTAATACTTTTATGAAAGGTAGTGACCTTTCCGATAAGACACAATAAATATTTATTTACACTACCCTATGTTGTCTATAAATAGAGGAATTTCTTGCCGCTGTAATTTGTAGGTTTTTGTCCCACTATAGGGTAGTCAAATTCAAATACATTAATTGAGTTTTTTATGAAGTTTGTTTCATTCTTGAAAGTTTTCATGGAGCTTAAATTTTACTATAAGTCATAGTGATTCATCTAACTATGGTAATTTCTTTTTTCTATTTTGGTGACCTTTTTTTAACTATGTTAAAATTTCAGCAAAGATGATTGAAAATTGATCTTCTCTTTTGTCCTTTTGTTCAAGTTTCTTCATATAAACAAAGAAAATTGATTTCAGTTGCAATGCAACATTACTACTTTTGGACCTCTTAGTGCACAACTCATACACTGTTGAATTGGTTGATGGTTGAATTCATTATATTTTGTTCTTTAGTAAACAAATCTTTTATTTCCGTCATTATTATTTGTTTGTTTTTTAATTCAAATACATTAATTAAGCTTCTTATAAAGTGTATTTCATTTCTCAAAGTTTTCTTTCTCCTATTTCACGAAGCTTAATATTTTTGTATAAATCATATTGATTGATGTATCTATTGCAACTTCTTTTTGCTATTTTGGTGACTTTTTTTTGAATTATGTTCAAAATTAAAGTGAGGAAGATTGAAAATGTATCTTCTCTTTTGTCGCTTACTGCAGGTTGAGAAAATTGCTTGTGGGTTGTGCTATATTTGATAGCACACAACAATAAATATTTGATAACCAATACGAAATCAATGATGAAGTTTGTTAAAAGAATTCAAATGACTGCTTCCTTGCTCGCCACATTTAGTATATTATATTGATTGTTTTTTTTAGGTATAAACATTTTGTATGTCATTGCACTATTTTTAGAATATTTGTATAAAGACAATTAGTCCACATTTTTTTA
This sequence comes from Solanum sitiens, assembly GCA_016801875.1. Lineage (NCBI taxonomy): Eukaryota > Viridiplantae > Streptophyta > Magnoliopsida > Solanales > Solanaceae > Solanum > Solanum sitiens. The sequence goes on along the minus strand of JABWTJ010000268.1, from coordinate 451,069 downwards.
TTGCAAGTTAACTAATTTGTCATATTTCTTCTTCTCTTACTTTTGAGCATAATTAAATATCAAGTTTTGGTGAAACTAACAAATGTCCAAAATAAACTATAACAAAATTTTTATCGGCAATAAATATGCACATTCACAAAGAGTTCTACAATATTTATCGATATTAATTAATTGTCATTGAATTCAATGTTGTTATAGACTTTGGGGACATTTATACAAAGTATCAATTGCCTATGAAAATATATATTTAACGATAATTAAGCAATTAATTATCATTAAAGATCATTTTTGCTGTAGTGATAACTCATTCTTTTGATAAAGTTTTAAATTTTTTATAAAGAAGTAATAAGTCTTTATTTTGGCTTCTTTCAATTAAATTTGTGAACTGTAAATTTTGATATAGTGTTTTAAAAGACTCTTCTGGGACTCGCCCTGGGGCGGGGCTCTAGCAAATGCCTTGAGACTCAAGTTTGGGACTTAGTTCTACAAGACTTACGCCCTAAGAGCCCGACTGTACGCCCTAAGCACGCCCAACGCCCAACGCTCGAGACTCGTCTAACAAATACACAAATTATGCGTTAAAATCTTTAATTAACATTGTTGACCCTCATAATTTTTGAATAAATGAATACACAACTTTTTAATCTATAAAGATAACAAGATTGAGAGTAACCTAAACAACAAATGTAGTATCACATATTTACTATTTGGTAACACTATGAAGCTAATTATATATTACGTAACATTTCTCTTAAAAATATGTCGCAAAATTTTACTTGTTCACTTATCATTGGTCTTCATGGTTTTGTCATATGTCTCAAAATTATCATATTTTATTTAATTATTTAAAAGTAATTTTATTTTTATTCATAAAAGAGTGATGTTTATACTATAATACTTGTAAGTTTATAAATTATTTTCTTTTAGGGCTTTGGGGGAGGGGGGGGGGGAATTGTATAGTACGATATATATATATATATTTTTTAGAAATAATGATTCTTTTATTATTAGAAAGTTAAGATATTAGATTATTTATACTTGTATAGTCATGTTTTATTGTTATTGGTGTAATGATATTTCTCAAATAGTAATTATGATACTTTTTTTTCTTTATCATAGATTATCAATACTTATCGCAAATACAAATCATAGTATAAAAAAATTTATATGTAAAATCATTGAAAGGAATTTAATTAGTAATAAAACTATAAAATTGAATATACATGAGAGTACGCCCTGTAGATCCATGGGACTTACGCCCCGTGTCTCGGGGCTTACGCCTCGCCCTGTACTGTATAAAACGCCTCGCCTCACGCCCCGCCTTTTAAAACACTGCTTTGATACAACCCGAAAGACTATATTTTCGAAAATTATATTAAGCAACATGCCTTTTTCTTCTTGATTGTTAGGAAAGTAAGGTCGTTTTATTATTATTATTTTTTTGGATATTTGTGTGTTTAAGTGCTCACGAAATTATATTGTGAGATTTTAATATGTTATGTGTCAAAATTTTGGTTTACTATATCCCGTTGTGAACATTCAGATGTCACCTACTGCTTGGTTGATCATTGCATTAATTTTTTGTAACTACATACTATAAACATAACAATAACTATGTTTTTATCCAAAAGTCGGGGCCGGTGATATGAAACCTTAAAAATAGCAATGACTATTTTGAGACAATGACACAAAACATTCATGATAATAACAATTTTAGGGTCATTTTTAGCATATAATTGATATGACATACAATAGTAAAAAAGAGATTTATTGAGGTTCATAAGAAATGACTCCAAGATTGTCCATTTGAATTTAGTTATTTATGATCTTGTATGGACCTGATTTTCCACTTACTTGGGAGTGTTGTTGTTCAACAGTTTTTGGACTCTTTTTTAACGTCTAATGTTGTTCTTTATAACTTCTTACAATTTAAAAATTTTCATTACAAATTACCAACTATTTCCAGGGAGATTTTCTTAAACTTCTATTTTATACTCAAAATCTATATATGACTCATAATTTTTGTATAACAAAAATGAAAATTTTTAAAAATATAGCACTTTAAGATTTCTGAGAAACGTTTTGCCTAAAAATAAAATGTTTTTGCCAATTATATATTGAAAAAACGAATATTATCGAATGATCATATGTAAACTTAATAAAATAGTTCAATCTCGTGCGAAGCACGAGTAATTTACCTAGTTAGTAATAATTGTACAACTTTCTAAACCAACTTGCAGGCAGTCAAATAATTCAAGTAGTCTCTAGAAAGCCTTATAGCAACTTACAAGTAGCTCATACAAAGGGAGCCCAGTTTGAAATATGGCTCATTTAGTTATCTTCTGACTTTGTTTGAAAGCACCATATCTTCCATTACCTTGATAATGACTACTTCTCCTCCACATTAATTATTAGGGAAGACATTTTTCAAACAAAATATCTAACATTACCAAATACAGCCAACATATGATTGAGATTTCTAGACCCATTCAATTAGAGATCTATTAGAAGCTAAAAAAGTTAGAAGTATTAGGCATGGCTTTGATATGGGCAACACTAGTTGTTATTTTTATTGTGTATGCCTTTTATGAGCTGCTAAACAACATCCACAAGAGGAAAAGTTATCCTCCAGGTCCAAAAGGACTTCCCATTATAAAAATACACATGTGTACGTGTTCATTTCACATCACATTGTTAAGTGTTTATGGGATTATCTCATTTTCTTAGTGCGTTCTTATTCATCTCCAACTTTTCAAAAAGAAAATTCATGTTTTTTTCCTCCAAATTTCGGTTCCTTTTTCTCAAATTAAATCGAGAAGGAAGAAGGGCATAAATAAGAAAAGAAATTTAAGTTGGGAAAATCTGTGACATTAGAAATTAGATTTTTCATTTGTGGCATCATCAAATTTATTTCACCATGAAAGAAGTTTAAGTTTGAGAAAATGGTGATTGAAAAAATGAAGAAGAAAAAAAAAATGGTTAAATAAATCTTTGACGCGCAGTTAATGAGTGTGTTACAGTCATCATGAAAAACTCTACCTAAGGTGTCTAAAATGAACATCAGTCAGTTAAAGTGTCTAAGTGAAATTCGGTGTCAACTTTAGGGGGCTACCGATGGATTAGGCCTAATTTAAAATGGACAATATCACATTGTCACTCGAGTTACATGATGAAATTAGCAAGAGATGTTGGTTGCTAGTTTGTTGTAGGAATGTAAAGTATAGTAAAAAAAAACATGATCTTACCTAGAGAATCGTTCTGAATAATGAATATTGAACACAATTTTTTTTTAATGTGTATGCCTTGTATGAGTTGCTTAACAATACTGGTGATAGTTAGATTTCTTATATAGTTTTATCTTCTTTTTTTTTCAAATTACTTTTGGCTCTCTTTTTTTGGTTTTTTTTTTTTATAGATTATAGTAAGCGACACCATGATTCTATACGGTAACAATACAGTCACTCTTAATCCATTATTACATAAAATATGATTTTTCTTCATTACAAAGCAACAAATTTTAACAATAAGATTAAATAAAAATTAACTATTAATCTAAAACAAAAATTGTATTGAAACCAAATAATACAATAAGCTAATTATCATCCACACAAGCTATTAAATTTTTGTGGATATTCTTCTACTTTGAATATTCATCATATTGATGTCAACTTGTTAAGTGAACAACTCTTTACTTTAAGATTTTTCGATCAAATTTAAGTACTTCTTTTGGTTTAAAAAAATATTAGACTTTAATGCAATAATTAGATGAAGTCAAGCGAATAAAAAACTAAATATATGACGTTCCTTCAGTTACTTGTCCAATATTTCTAAGAGAGTGTTTATTATACTCGTTCAGTCCTTGGTTTGACAAAAAAAAAAAAAAACTTATTATTATTATAATGTAACAAAATGAGAGTTAAATGATTTTCCAAATTTTTTATAATAGAAAATGTCTTCTAGTGGGTGCACATATAATGTATTAGTACAATATATAATATAATACTTATAGACGTGGGGTGGCAGAGGCACATGTGAATATAAAATTGAGGTAAGAGAACCATTTGATGTTCTATTATTGTACAAATTTACAACAAGACTAGTATAACTCATCACCTTGGTGGGATGGTTGTTATCTATCGTTAGTTTAAAAATATTATATTTATTTTAGTTATGACTTAAATTTTATTATATTATATGGAAAAAAGCCTAACATACTTTTAAAGTATTAGAAATGGTATAAAAATATCCTTCATTCACCTATTGGCTCTAAAATGATCTTCTCATCCACCTATTGACTCCAAAGTATCCTTGTCATTCATTTTTTGGTTCAAAATTGACCACTTATATATTTAACTTGGTTGTCTTTTCTCAAGACTTCATCAAGATATACATAGGAGAGTTTAGGCCTTCAAATTTGGAGAAGAGGAAAACATTACTTGGAGATAAAGGAAATTAATACTTGGAGGCAAAGGAAATAAATTTGGGGACAAGTATTATGACATATGCACATTAGTCAACAACTTAATGACATAAGTGCTTATGTCATAAACTAAAATGTCTCAAATTAATTTAAAATATCCAACACTTTTTTTCCGAAAAAAAATATATTTAAAGACCTACGCAATACTTAGATGAAGTCCAACGAAGAAAAAAGTACATATATAACGCCCCTTTAATTTATTTATAAATAGATTTTAAGTTTAACAGACATAAAAATTATATTAGCGCTCCTATAGCTACAATTTTGTTATTGGCGTTTCATAACAAACATATTTACTATGAAACACTAGATTTGTGAAATCGCAGGTAACATCTGATTGTATAAAATCGCAGGCTTCTGAATGTATAAACCGGACATATGTGTCAATAAAATTGTGTTTGCGTATATATTTTTTTTTTTGTATATCTGCATAAAATTTAAATTCGTATACAATTGAATCGAGTTAAAACAATTGTATTTGTATATCAAATCTCTCTCTCGCTTTATACAAACACAAATTTTATATTGTATTTTGTATAATTTGTGTTTGTATAAAAAGAGAGAAAAAGAAAAGAGAACTGGACAGAGGAAGATTTGTATTGTATAATTATAAGTGTATATGACAAAGAGATATGCATTTGTATATACAATTCTCTCTCGTTTTATGCAGGTATAAACACAATTTATACATTTGTGTTTGTATAAAGTGAGAGAGGCGAACGAGATTTAGGGAGAGAGGCGAATGACAAAGTATTTGTTACGAATCAAAATTAAATAAAACTGTAATTATAACATTTATTTTAAATTAACAATTTGTTATTTCATATCATTTTCCCATTTATTTCTAATAGAAAAGAAAATGTAATTAAATGGGTGCACGTAGTATTATTTAATTTTTAGGAGCGATTAATGTAGTACAAATACATTATCTAGTCAAATGTGTACGGTACTCCACAATATCAAAAATACAAAATCATCAAATCACCCGTATGAGTATGTCCAACTTCTCATATGACCAAATCATCTCAGACTCGCTTTTCTCGTCCTGTTCTTTACAAATGTCATTTATTTGTTGTCTCGGATATCATCAACCCTAATGTTATTTGTCTAATACGAGTATGCTCATATATCATCTCAACACCTTACTTCCACAACTTGCATCTTTTGAAGATGAAAGTACTTGATTGGCAAGCATTCCGCCACATATGAGAAAATCGATCTAACCACCACTTTGTAGGACCTACCTTTATATTTTTTTGGATGATAGTTTCATATTGTTTTATAGTGTATCGTATCATACTGTACTGTAGTGTTTTCATGAATACATAGTTTGGATAGATTATATTAATATTGTTTTGCATCATGTAGGATAAAATAAGATTATTAGATAATAAGCAAAGACAAAAGAAAAAGATTTGAAATATTATAACGGCACAATCACACCAAATCGATCGTTACATAAAACGTGATTTTTCATCATTACATAACAATAAGTTTTAACAATACGATATAATAAAATTTAACTATCGGTCAAACAAAACATAATATTTAAACCAAATAACATAATAAGCTAACTATCATCCAAACAAGCTATAAAGTTTTGATGTATATTCTTCCACTTTGAATTTTATATTGTTAACTCAAACAATCACTCATTAACTGAACAACTCTTTACTCTAATATTTTCCTAAACTCAAGTCTTTTTCTTCTGGATTATAAAAAAGAGATAATCAAAGCAGAGAAAAAAGAAATATTTGATTTTATGGAGTCTGTTTGGATAAGCTTTTGGCTTAATTTTAGCATTCTAGCTTATAACTACTTTCTTAATTCCGCGAAACACTCCTAAAGTACTTAAAGGTTATATCGACTTCAAATTTTAAAAAAACTTATAATAAGTCAATCCTAATACAGACATGGTTCTCACCATGTTATTTTGTACTAAGAGAAAAGTGAATTAGATCATCCCAAATTTTCGCCTAAAGTTCGCTCGAGTTACATAAATTAAATTGATGGAATTAGCAAGTGATGTTGCTTGTTGTTTACTACTTGCTAGTTTGTTATAGGAATATAAAGTATAGTAAAACTAAAAAAAAATACGATCTTGCAGGGACGGACGTGGAGGTAAGGTTGTTGTAGGGTAGCGAGGGAGGAGACAATTAATGTGAAATGTCACTTATGAAGCTTGTTTTCCTTAGTTTTATTAGGGAGTACATTTTCCGAAATATACTTTCTAACATTACCAAATAATGCATTGATTTTTCTATATAATTGAGATCTCTAGACCCTTTCATGAAAAAATATTTTTAGAAGCTAAAAGAGTTGGTAAGTATTAGGCATGCCTTTTATATGGGCAACACTAGTTGTAGCTTTTGTTGTCAATGCCTTTTATGAGTTGCTAAACAATATCCAGAGTAGGAAAAGGTATCCTCCAGGTCCAAAAGGGCTTCCCCTTATAGGACATCTTATCTTGTTAGGAAAATATCCACACAAAGATTTACAAAAACTAGCAAATACACATGGTCCACTAATGTATGTTAGACTGGGACTAGAACCTACAATCGTTGTCTCGTCTGCAGAAACAGCCGACAAGGTCCTCAAGACATATGATCATATCTTTGCTAGTAGGCCTCATAACGAGGCAGCTCAGTATTTGGCATATGGACAGAAGAAGCTGATAACCGCAAAGTATGGACCATACTGGCGTAACATGCGCAAATTGTGCACTCAGCACCTTTTCAGTAACCAAAAGATCAATTCATTTCAATCTATGAGAAGGTAACAAGTTGAGGTTATGATCAAATCACTTAAAATGGAAACTTGTGATAATCTTAGATCCTCAAAGCCTGGTGAACTGGAAATTTTCGTTCTTGGTAAAGATAATCTTTCTTGATTGTGCCATATTTGATGCTATTTTTGAAATGCTTTGATCTCTTACCAACAATATATATATATATATATATATATATATATATATATATATATATATATATATATATATATAAAACTTAAACTCGTTTTACCTACAAAATCGTGAAAATGAAGAGAGTAAAATAGAAGAAATTCTGGAGTCAGGGTGAATAGTCCATTCCCGAAGTCTCACATACATAGCTCTTTAGAAAATTAGTTAAAATTTATTTCTTGTATTCATAAAAGTTATTCTCATTATTGATGTATAAACTAATTAATTTTGTATATTGAGTGAAAAATTGGTGACTACTTAGCAGAAGACTTACTCAAGAAAAATAGGGACTCTAATTTCAATATTAAACTTTAAAGTCTCAAGTTAACTCTTAACTCAAATAAATGCATGAAAATGACTAACAACAGATACATAAGTGTCTCAAGACCTCAAAACATCTCAACAAAAGAAAATAATGAAAGACTACTCAACTTCTAACTATCTACGAAGCCTCTAAATACTACGATAGATGCAGTGAGAAGACCCGCAACATCTTTACAAAATAGAAATAGAAATGTAGAGCCCTCCGGAAAGCAAATAGGCTCACCAAAGCTAGCTGGAGTGCAAATGTTGTAAACGAAAAGTGCATGTTGATGAACCTGAACACCTGTATCTGCATCATAAATTGGATGCAAGTCGAATGACGTTAGTACATTGAATGTACGAGCATGCAGGAAAACTGAAACATAGATAACTGAATTGATAACATGGGAAGACAATACTCCCTCAACTCAACTCCCATATATGAAAGCAATAATAAGAGATGCAATATTAAAAACAATAAATATCAACTCAAGAAGTAAAAAAAATACATAAAGTTATTCTTTACTCTTATTTGAGAGATTCTCTAATCAACAACCATTACTATGAGTTATGTGATGATACATCGTTTCGCTCAAACTGCTAGAATTGTTCTATACCTTACCGGGATTATGAGTTCTCTAAACTTATCCTCATATCAGTGTTCAATATTACTCCCAATAATATATAAACTCATGCTCAAATGTATAAACCATAACACGTACTCAATTTGTGGTTGTGAAATTAGGTCTTAGGCCTAACTCACACTCCAAAAGCTAGCTCTAAGGAAGGAGGATTGCCCAAGCCTTATAAGAAGTCCACCCATCTCATTAACCACACCGATGTGGGACTTTTGTCATTCTTTAACACCCCACCTCATGCCCAGTGCTTAGCATCTGGTGCGTGGGCAATTTTGATTTTGGGGGGTCCCAACATCGGGTGAGACAGGCCCTGCTCTAATACCATGTGAAATTAGGTCTTAGGCCTAACTCACACCCCAAAAGCTAGATCTTGGGGTGTGATTTAGGCCTAAGACCTAATTTCACATGGTATCAGAGCAGGGCCCGTCTCACCCGATGTTGGGATCCCCAAAACATAAATTACCCACACGCCAAATGCTAAGCACTGGGCGTGAGGTGGGGTGTTAAAGAATGACAAAAGTCCCACATCGGTGGTTAATGAGATGGGTGGACTCCTTATAAGGCTTGGTAATCCTCCTCCCTTTGAGCTAGCTTTTGGGGTGTGAGTTTGGCCTAAAACCTAATTTCAACAGTGGTAAATACTCAAAAGATTCTCTTAAAAAAGATAATACTCTGAAACTTCTCTGAACACATAAACTCATTTAGAATCAACTTTCCCTCTTTCAAAATGTGAAAGTGTTATATTTGAGATTTTTTAGTTAACATATACTCTTTTCCAATTATGAATGCAACACTTCTCATTCTCATACTTACTTCAAAACTATACTTAATTACGAAGGAATTTTCAAAATGATTCAAAAGGGCTTCTTAAATTTTCCTCTTAAAGCTAACTTTAATTTGAAATGCAAATAAATACATGTGATTAGGATATGTACGATTTCTCAAAGGACTAATAGATGCTTTAAGAGCTAAGACGAAGAAGAGTACATAGTCACGATTCAAAGGAACACGTCCATAAATGAACACCAAAAGAAAAGGACGAGGCGACCTTGGCATACTAAGTGGCGGAGGGCGCCAGTTCCTAAATTACCGGCCCAGGCCCCAAAATACTTGGCAGGAGTTCAGGCTCTATGGGTGGCACGACGCCCCACACCCCTGCCCAAAATTCTAATGAATTTTTCTACTTCAATTCGGGTCCTAACTCATCTAGAATCGAGTGATTTCTTCTAAAATCTTTTTGATTCACAAACCTAGCACGAATTCATAGAAAATTCACATAATTCCTAACAAGAATCACAACTCATTCTTAAGATACTCAACCTAAGAAACTCAACACTCGCATTGTTAAAGAATGAAACAACAATCAAGAACTACTCAACAATCTCTTAGTATAACAATTTTAAGGATGAATTTAGATGTATGGAGTGAGGAAGAACGAGTCCATCACTGTGGTAATCCTTACATACCTGGAAAGAACGATGTTCTTGGCGAATTCCACAAATCCTAATAAACGCAGAAACTTAGCCCTTTTCTCTTCTTGAAACCTCGCTTAAATACCTAAGTGTTTAGATATGTGAAAAATGACTTAGCATCTGATTAGACCCTTAATTGGGTGAGTAAAAAAGTGGTTAATCCTAGTGGTCAAAGGAAAAAAACAAAATACCCTTTTCTCAAATGGATCAAATGTTATAACTAGTGAAGCTTCACTCAAACTGACATAACTTTATACTCCAAGCTCGAAATTCAGTAAACTTGGTGACGTTGGAAAGAGGACTCAAAGACCTTCGGTTTGATAGCTCATGAGTCACCTAATTCTTTATGTGCTAAAATATATGATTGTTTGAAGTTGACTCAAAGCTAAAAACTAATAGGTGACTTGGACGAATCTTTATTTATCTCTTTCGAAATCTGAGGTGCTATCATCTTGCATGTTTCCAACCAATTTAGGCAAAAGCTGAGGTTGATCACTAACATCAAATGAACCAGGAGCATTAGAAGGAATGGAATGGACCAGAAATCTATGTGAGTGATACTTAACATGTCCAAATCTGAAATGGTATTTATTTTAAAAGGAAACTAAATTCTCTGAAATCCACATCCCTATTGACAAAGAAGTTCTTATCCTCCAAGACATATGATACTTTTGAGTTTCTAGCAACCAAAACAATCTTCTTAGCCCTTGCAGCAAAATTTGTCACGTCTTGGTTATTTACAAGCGTAACATAAGCAGCTAAACACCTTAAGTGATCAAGAATAGGCATCTTTCCATACAGTATTTTCATAAGGTGTCTTCCCATTAAAAACTGGAGAATGCGGTTTATTTATTCAGTACATTGAGGTTCTAACCAATCACCCCAAAAACTTATAGGCACACCACTTGGGAATTTAAGAGTTCTAGCTTTTTCTGAAATATGTATGTTTTTCTTCTACTATACCATTTTAGTGAATTATGCCATGTGAAGCCAATAATTGTATGCAATGAGTGTTGAAGAATTCAGTTTCATTGTCAGATCTTATGAATTTTACATTGACATTAAACTGAGTTTAAACATACAAAGAAAATTCTTCAAGACAATAGTAACCTCACATTTAGAATGTAACAAACAAATCCATGTATATTTGTTGTAATCATCTACAATAGTGATAAAGTAGTATTTCTTAATCATATGTAGCTTTCTATAGCCCCTCACATGTCTACATGAATCAAGTCAAAACAAGCAAGTGTCTTACTATAACTAGTAGGAAAACTGGACCTGTGATGTTTAGCAAAAGGACAAATATGACATTTGTCTTGGATATTCTTGCTGGCATATTTGAAGATAGAGGGAATTTGTTGCATCACAGTTGAGGATGGATGACCCTATTTTTCACGACCTGGATTCTGGAATTCGAACCGTGACCGGCGTCGTTAACCTCTCAAGGTCGCAGACAAGCCTCTTTTTAGCTTTCATCACAATCATACAGTTAAATTTGCGGAAAATTTAAAACTTTTAATTACTTAATGAAGTGTACATAGACTTCATATAGTTTTGTATAAGAGTGATATTCTACTAGCTCAAACTCAACAACTATCTATCAATATATTAAACAAATGAAATAAATGATCATAATAATAATAATAATAGTTCGCCAATTGGCCTTATTACAATGCTTTGAATAAAATACTTGAAAGAAACGCTAGGGACAGTAGTCACTAGCTAAATCTAATGTACTAAGCTAGAATAATAAAACGTAGAATCCTCGAACTCAAGAGGACCTACCAAAGTCTAGAGATCGCTATTCCAAACTGCTTCAACGGACTTCAGCCTTCTTGAGAACCTACACCTATAAAAATAGTAAATAGATATGGGGTTAGTACACACTTGTACTAAGTATGGGTGTATGCACATAACACATAAGGGACGATGCATGAACAAGGAATGCTCTTTCCTAAACAACATGTCAAGTTACGATCTCAACGTTACTTACTTACTTAAATCGGTAATCTTGATTTATGATATGTATAAGACACGTTCTCATGCAATTAAGGCAAACAACTCGTTTTCTATATGAACATAAGACCTTGGAATCATGAACATAATTTTAGAACAACTTAAACAAACGTTTATTAATTTGATGATTAGGCCGAGAGTCACCCTTTCCATACTTAGATTATTTTTCTGTCTTTTCTAGCTTCTTGTTGTGTAGTTCAATGATCTCCTTTGATCATATGTTTCGCTTACAAGTGCAATGATTCATTGTATTCCCATACCTACAATGAATCGAGTAAGCAATTCACAAGACTAAGGAAACAATTGGCTACCCTACTTATGAGTTAGATTTTTCATTCTTCTTCTTGTTGGGTATGATTATATTAATAAGACAATCTTTATTGGCTATGCCCCTTATTTGATTATTTACATAATATATAGTTCTTGGGACATAATCCATGCTCCATTATTGGCTACCCCCAACTTGTTATGTCTATCAAACACTAATGATTAATGTTCATTAAGCTCTTACTTTACTTAGTTCACTATGAACTTATGACTCTACTTCTTTGCTCTATTCTTCACTGTGAACATGCTACTTATTCTTTCTTACTCTCTTAAAGAATTCTCTTAGAATTAACGGAAGTAGATTATGCGAGCTACATGAAATCCAGTGTCTCCCCCACACCAAAAAGGGGTGGTTCACAGATTAAAGTGAACCAAGCTCTGTGTCTTCCCCACACCGAAAAGGGGGATTCACCTGCTAAGGTGAGCCGTTCGATGTCTTCCCCACACCGTAAGGGGGGGGTTCACGGAGATAGTGAACCGAATTCTTTTCCTGAGCTATAACTGACATAGATCATGTGAGCTAAACATGAAATCCGGTGTCTTCCCCACACCGAAAAGAGGTGGAATCACCGGCCAAAGTGAAACTGAAACTGCCTAGAATTCTTTAGTGGAGGCTTCCACCCGCTAGTCCCTATGCTGGGGAAACATAGGTCGAAGACTAGGAGACGTACTGAGACCCTAGTCCATGGGGGTGGTGATCTCGTCTCATGAGACTTACATGTGCCAGCACAAGCTCATTACTAGTCTATCGGTGCTAAGCTCAGATTTTTATCTTCTTATCTTTTAGAGTTTACTCACACATTATGGAAGCTTGCTTCTAGTTATGAGGTTTACATACTCTATGGATGAACGGTCATCCCTATCTTTACTTGACGATTTTGATCTTAAGACTTTACTTTATCATCATGGTGCGAGTGAGACTTGTCTCACGGACTCTAGCACCCTATTATATGAGTATTATTGACGTAACGATTAAGTGTTCTTTGAGACTCGTCTCACTTCTTTCTAACACTCTATATTAGGTCAATTTCATAACGTAACTCTTAGTTATCTCTTTACTCACCTTAACTTGTTTACGTCACGTACTAACCTTATATCATTCTTTATAATGGTTATTGATTCTTTGTAAGATTTTATAGCGTTCACAAGTTGTGTAGATAGGGTATGTTGGGACTTTTCTCATTGGTTGACATACCCTATGTTATGAGTTTATTGAATTGAGATTAGAATGACTTTTTGGAGTAATACATTTAGATATAGTTTTGTTAGCCAATTTGTTGGCATCATTCATGATTTCGCCAGTTACTTGTCATAACATTATCACTAGCTAATTCAACCACTTCATGAATACATTATAGTAATTTAACATGTTAAACAAGCTGACTTTTAACCTATGAGAACATATCAACAATTCAACGAATACTTATAACAATTCACATTCTTGAAACACAAGTAGGCATTATAACATTCTACGTTCATGTAAATAACACCCTAAGTATGCAGATCTAACATGTATATTTCACTTGACGTATAAATAACTTAAACACACATATAAGATCAGTTAACACCACATACAATCAACAATGCATCGAGAATAATACTACTATACTACAAGAATCGGAAATCGGGAGAACTAGGGAGATGAACATGCGATTCGATGGGAACAACCCTAGTTTTGATATTCTTGAAGTAAAAACGTTTGAAAAGCCTCTTGGAGAAATAATTCCATGAGAGAAAACTCATACCTCGCTGTAGAATTAAATCTACGAAGATCACTATGCACTTTGCACGAAAAAACCTTGGAACGTTCTTGCTAGTCGTCTAGGGTTCGGTCACGGTCTTCGTTGCTCTTACTTTGGGCGTTAACGGTGAACAATTTTAGGTCTAAATCTTTTAAGAACTGATTGTTAATTAAGTGAACTTAGATTATATACTTAACTAAAATAGCTTAGGTAGTTAATTACCAAAACGCCCTTCCTAGATTGACGAGAGAATCTTGACTTAACCAATTTTGAGGTCTTTCCTTGGGATTTCGGTTTTGTCTAATTATTTTAATTAATTAAGTTGCTAAATTAATTAATTAAGTAGTCTAGGGTAATTACTAAAGTACCCCTAAGTGGTTAGGACCATAACAAACTCTTTGGACCATCCTAGGTTAGGTACTAGGTTGTCTTTTTCTTGTCTTAATCGAAATCTGGAAATTTCCTTTGTATTTTCGGTTTTAGCCTTTTAAATTAATTAATTAAGTTGCTAATTAATTAATTAGGTAACCTAGGGTGATTACTAAAGTACGCCTAAGTGGTTAGGACCATGCTAGGTTAGGTACTAGGTTGTCCCTAAGTTAGTTAGGCGGTTAGTTAATTAGTTAGGTTGTCCTAGGTTGTCGGGTCCTATGGCTGGCCGTTCTTGGTTAGTCTTAGGTTAGTTAGGTAGTTAGGTTAGTTTGTTAGGGTCTAGGGTAGGTTAGGGGGTCTGGTCCCACGCGGTTGGACCCGCATGTGCGGTTGTCCCCCCAACCGCCCTAACCGAATTGGTTAGGGTGGTCCCCTTCCCTCGGCCGGTCTTGTACATGTGTTGTGTGTACTTTCTCAACTAACTATTTGGAAGGCTCATTTGGAATATTTACTTAATGTCCCAAGGATCCTCACTATGTCCTTGGGCACTGCTTACTCTACATGATCATTTTAAATGGTTATGTGTTATGGTAGTAGGCTTGACACTTGGATGCCTAGTACCTAATGTATTGCTATATATGGTGATTGAATTTTAGCTTAGGGTCTTCATTGCACGTACATTTTCTAAACAAGATTGGAATATATTTTGCTTATTTGGGTATTATACAGAAATTTGCTAACACCCCTTAGTCAATTTTCTATACTATGTCCAATATTTCTCAGTATTGGGCATTGGGATGCCTATGTACCCCAATACGCATTCTAACGGACTTACTGGGCTCTTCACTAGACATGTATTTTCCGGAATGTTACACTATCTGCTTGGGGTTTAAAACTGACAATATTTATAGTAGGAGTAACCTGCCTGTAAGAGATACAACCCTTCCCTTCTCTACCAATCCCCAAGACCTTTCCATTGTAGAGTCCCTAAAAGACACAAAAAATCAAGAAAAAATAGGACAACACTTCGTTCTTTTCAGGTATGTAAGGCTTACCACAGTGACTGACTCGCTCGTTCTCACGTCATACATCTAAATTCGTTCATGAAATCGTTATATTAAGAAATTGTTATCAATAAGGTTTTTGCTAAGAAATTACTCATTAGTCAATGATACTATATATACTCTTATAGTATCATTGACTAATGAGTAATTTCTGAACAAGAAACCGTAATGATACCAATACAGTATGTATACTGATTTAGTATCAGTTAAGTAAAATTATCAGTCTTAATGATACCAATATAATATATAATACTGATTTGTATCAGTTAAGCAAAAATTATCAGCCTTGCTGAATTGAGGGTATGGGTTGTATATTTATGAGAGAATGAGTATTTCAGAAATTACTTTGGATTTGGATATGAACTTGCAATTATTTTGAGTTTTTTGGCCTATTTATGTAGTTTTCCAAAAACTAAAGATCAATTACCCACTTTTCTCTCTCTAGATTTTTTACCCAAATTCTATCATTCTCTTTCTCTCTCACGATTTATTCCATTATTTAATATTCTCAAGTACCTTGCTTTTTTAAAATCAAATTCCTCAAATTTTCTAAGAGATCTCATAAATCATGTAAAAGTTTTTCTACCTTTGTTGAAGTGAATTCGAATGGTTTGTAATTGTTTCCATCAGGGAAGAAAATTTTGAAATAATCGATGGGGATATCGAAGTGAATTCAACTGATTTCGTTGAACTATGAGATTGTCGGTGAAATACAAAAACAATCACAGTTGATTCTTAAAAAAAATTTTGGAAGTGATTCGAAAATGGTAGTTGAAAAAGTGATTCAAAAATGGATCTAGATCGTATTTTGTACTGTTAGCTTCACCTGAAGATCTTTATAAGTTACGATCCAAATATTGGATTTAAAGGTTAGACAGTCACTAAGGTATTTGATTTGGGAGTTTCAGGTCAATATTTCATCCAGGACACTTTGTTGGACAACATCTATAATTATAGTTATCTCTTCAATGAATTGAAGTATTTATGTATCTTTTTCGCATGCAGAAGGACCCAAAGGAGATGAAAGTACAGAATCACTAGCCATATTTTAAAGTAAAAAAAATACAATTTTTAAATTTGTAATCTGTTTGGGATACAAATAGCTAGTAAGTGATTGAATTGTTTTGATTTTTTTTAGAGATAATGCACAAGTACCCCCTCAACCTATGCTCGAAATCTCAGAGACACACTTATATTACAGGTCCTATTACCCTCTGAACTTATTTTATAAATAATTTTCTACCCCTTTTCGTCCTACGTGATACTATCTTGTGGGTCCAGCGTGTGTTGACATTATTTTTTCAAACTAGTGCCACGTAGGCCTAAAAGGGATAAAAATTAATTTATAAAATAAGTTTAGGGGGTAATAGGACCTTTATATAGTATAAGTGTGTCTCTGAGATTTGAGACATAGGTTGAGGGGGTACTTATGCATTTTCCCTTTTTTTTACGTCGTATACTTGGAATAGAAAATAATTTGGAATCATATTTAGTGGCTTTTCTATAAATTAGACATTGAATATAATATATTTTTGGAATACATAACAGATAGGAAATACATTTTTGGTCGTGAAATACAATTTCTTTTTAAATACAAATTTTGATTGCTACCATGATTATAAATTTATATGTGTTTGATGACTGGAATACAAATTTTATCTTACATTTTATATAAATATACAAACCAATTTTGTATCATTTCTGAATGAAAATGAATTTACTTAAGTATATAGATACAAATATGCTTCTTAAATAACTACAAATCCATTTGGTATACATATTGGAATCAATACAAAGTAATAAAGAAATTCAAATGTCATTATATAAACCCAAATATGAAAATCATAATGAATACAAATACACATATCATACATATTGTAATGAATATAATCAAGAGTAAATTTTAGGAATAACAAATATAAAAATCATATTAGCGCTCTATAGCTACAGTTTTGTTATTTCCCCTCCATATAATGCATATCTATCCATTGACAGTACTAGAATTAGTACTACTTGTACAACTTTCTAAACCAACTTGCAGCCAGCCAAATACACACATCATACATATTTATCCATTGACAACACTAGACCTAGTAGTACTTGTACAACTTTCTAAACCAACTTGCAGCCAGTCAAATAATTCAAGTTGTTTCTAGAAAGCCTTATAGCAACTTATTCCCAAGGCTTGCTATGCTATCAGACATACAACATGAAATATGGCTCATTTAGTTATCTTCTGACTTTGTTTGAAAGCACCATATCTTCCATTACCTTGATAATGACTACTTCTCCTCCACTATATGATTGAGATTTCTAGACCCATTCAATTAGAGATCTATTAGAAGCTAAAAAAGTTAGAAGTATTAGGCATGGCTTTGATATGGGCAACACTAGTTGTTATTTTTATTGTGTATGCCTTTTATGAGCTGCTAAACAACATCCACAAGAGGAAAAGTTATCCTCCAGGTCCAAAAGGACTTCCCATTATAGGACATCTTCACTTGTTAGGAAAAAATCCACACAAAGATTTCCTAAAACTAGCAAAAACACACGGTCCACTTATGTAAGTTAGACTGGGACTAGTACCTACAATCATTGTCTCGTCTGCAGACACAGCGGAGAAGGTCCTCAAGACATATGATCATATCTTTGCTAATAGACCTCATAATGAAGCAGCTTATTATTTGGCGTATGGACAGAGGAATATGATATCTGCAAAGCATGGACCATACTGGCGCAACATGCGCAAATTGTGCACTCAGCACCTTTTCAGTAACCAAAAGATCAATTCATTTCAATCTATGAGAAGGCAACAAGTTGAGGTTATGATCAAATCACTCAAAAATGAAACTTGTGATCATCGCGTTGTTGTTGATCTTAGTGCAAAGATTTCATCTTTGAATGCTGACTTGACTTGCTTGATGGTGTTTGGAAAGAAGTACATGGATGAAGATTTGGACAAGAGGGGATTCAAAGCTCTTGTCAAAGAGACTGACGAATTAGCAGCAACACCAAATCTTGGAGATTTTTCCCCTTCCTCGGTGTAATTGATCTCCAGGGACTCACTCGCCGGCTCAAGGATCTTTCAAAAGTGTTTGATGACTTTCTTGAGAAGATTATCGATGAACATGTCCAGTCTGGTGACCAGAAGCAATCCAAAGACTTTGTTGACACCATGTTGGACATTACGCAATCAGGAGAAGCAGAATTTCAATTTGGCCGTAGCCATATAAAAGCTATACTCTTCTTATGTTATTTCGTCATCCCATTTATGTTCTTCTATTATTAGGTTTGTTTGTACTAATTTCCCCTTTCTATAACAGGATATGTTAGTTGCAGCCATGGGAACTTCAGCAACGGCTATAGAATGGATACTAACAGAGCTTCTTCGGCATCCTCATGTGATGAAGAAACTCCAAAAAGAATTGGAACAAGTGGTAGGACTTGAAAAAATGGTAAAAGAATCAGACTTGGAGAATTTGAACTACTTAGACATGGTTGTAAAGGAGGGCTTGAGGCTGCATGCCGTAGCGCCACTAGCACCTCACGAGGCAATGGAAGATTGTGTAGTCAATAGCTTCCACATACAAAAAGGATCCCGGATCCTGATTAACTTCTATGCTGTTCAAAGGGATCCAAATATTTGGCCTGAACCTGAAAAGTTTTTGCCCGAGAGGTTTGTTGGGAGCAGTATAGGCATTCGTGGACATGACTTCCAACTTTTACCATTTGGCTCGGGTAGAAGAAGTTGCCCTGCAATGCAGTTGGCAATTGTCCTTGTCCAACTTATAGTGGCACAATTGGTGCATTGCTTTGATTGGGAGCTTCCAAATGGTATGCAGCCTTGTGAATTGGATGTTGAGGAGCACTTTGGGTTAGCAACAAGCAGAGAAAATCCTTTAATGGCTATTCCTACTTATAGACTAAAAAAGAATGCTTAATCTCAAACGATACAATATGGTGCGATAATCAACTAAAGGAAGATCAAATGAGAGATTATATACATAAATAATGGAGTTGGCTGAAATAGTTGGCCTTAATTTAATAAGATATGTGCAATGAAAACCATTGCTTCTCTGCTGTACTGGTCATGCTATCTCTCAGACTACACTCCATGTAAATTTTTTTCTCTTTAGTATTTGTGAGCTAGTAAAAAATGTATTCGTTTCACAATTTAATACAGAATACGTTGCAGAAATATCATGGGTTAACAAGCACGCAATCATAAATAAAGATGTTATTCTACATGACCTCAATTATCTTACTTTTATCTGAATTACTCAAGTGAACCGAGTTGCCTAACGTGTTTCAAAGAAGCTATAAAGACAGTAAAGTAAGAACACAGTATTTTACGTGAAACACCCGGCTCAAAAGGTGTAAAAACCACGACCTGTTCAGGAACAGGATTTACCCCAACTTCACTAAATGACTACGAGCCTCAACCAACAAAAAAGATTACAAGAGTTTATCTAAACTAAAGATCAACTACTTAATCTCAATTCTACCACACACATCCAAGGTATGTGTTCCCAGTGTCTTCGAGTTGCCCTCAACTTGAAGACTAAGATCCTAAATTCAGTTTATAAATCACTGATCTAGAAATAATAAAATTAACAAATACTAAGAAAGCTTCCTAGATTTGTTCTTCTATATTCTTTGATCAGCAGCACTTCGGAAATCAATCTCTCAATTGTTTTGCTTCCTAAGGCATCATTTGTTTGCACTTAATGAAGGTCTGAATTTTAATCATTCAGATTCAGCCCATTAAGTATGTTTGTTTTTTAGGTCTGAATCTGAATCATTCAGATTCAACTCATTAAGTTCATTTGTTTTATTTTTTCAAAAACCTCTTAATGGGTCTAAATGAATCAGATCTGTAGGAGACTCGTAACAACATTTAGACTCATTTGATAAGTTATCAAATAATAAATCATAGCTTCTCTGCTTTGGGCGTGCCTTTCTATCTCATAACTAAAAACTTTTTTCTCACTTTTCTCAATCAAACGTCATTTTTTCTCAACTGGTAAGTTTTCATAAATCCTTTCAAGTGTTTTTTTTATATTAATAATTTTCTTGTATTAATGTGTGTTAAGAATAATGATTGCAATAATATTTTTGGTGTATTGTTGTTTATCAAGGTTTTTGAACGAAAAAATAGTACTCCAAATCATGATTATTAAAACTTTTAAAACTTTTTTTTTTCAAAAGTGATATATTTTGTTGAAATGAAAATTTTGTAATATTTTATTAATATAATGTTCAATTTCACTTCCACATTCAGATATTGAAAACAAATATCATTAATTAGTGTTCAGATTTAGAGACCACATTTTAATATTCAGATGTGTATTCAGATCAAAACACTCAGATCTTAATACAAATCTTAATATTCAGATGTGTATTAAGATTCAAACCTCTTAATCTTAATGAAAACAAATGAGGCCTAAGCGCGTAAAGAGTCTGGACGCCTCTTCTCCTATTTATGCTTTTACTTTATGAAGTATTATACTCCTTCAATAACTCCTCTTCCATTCAACCACTTAGTTTCATTTAGAGTTCTTCTTGCAAAGAGATTCCTTTGTCAGTTAGAAGTCTCTCTTCAAACAGTTTCTCAATGGATCACTTTGCCACCGTGTTCCTTGCATTTTGTCATTTATCAAAACGATATTTATCCCAACAAAAGAAAAAAGAGAAGAAATTTAATACAAGGACTTAATGAGATTCGACTAGGCCTAATCCTCCAAGCAAGAGCAGAGAGAGTTTTCCACTATGCTTTAGAATCCCTTACTACATCCCCTATATATACATCTCAGGCAGTCTCAAACCTATCAGTAAAAAGGTTCTCCTAATCCTAGAAGAATAATATATAATTTCTCAAATCTATTAGGATAAAGGATCTCTTAAACCAATAGAGATAATGAGTTTGCTAAAATATATATGGAAAGAATTCAAGACATTATCTTGAATTCCTTCATCAATAATAACATACCTCTGTCTTGTCCTAAGGGCTTATTGAGTAGTATTGTAACACTCCAAAATTTTCTAAGCTAAGACCTGAACAATTCTTCATATTTCTATAGACTCTTAACGATGACTTACTAGGTGCGAAGATAAATTTCCAAGTGTGGAAGTATATGGTATGTGAAATAGGGTCATAAGTAACATCTATAACACTAAGTCGAGTTCAAAGATTCTCTATCAATTAAGCTTTTAGATAAGATAATGCAATGGTCAACTTCAAACAAGCATTCTCTTATAATATGAGGAGTATGTGTCTCATTACCAGTCACATTAAAGGTCTTTGAGTCTTGTTTTGAACATCACAACCATTCGTAAATCTGAATCTAAAATAAAAAGTTATAATCGTTTACCGGAGACATTCTAATTTAAAATTTTAATCAATACAACTCTTATGCTAAGAGTACGATCCGTACTTTGACCGGTGGAAAACTTCAAAGAGTTTTGAAATTGACCCACGCAACCAGGAGTCAAACCACGACTCATAGTACATGTATGATCCGTATATCTTTATATACAAATCTATATATCAATGTATACTAATTGTATATTTGTTATTTTTAAAATTTTATAAAAACACAATGTTGAGTACTTCACTTATCCATATACTTACGTACTCAAAAAATGATCATTTGGGAATTTCAAAGTCATAATTTGGTATTTTTCGAATACAAAATTTGACTCATAATTTTATATTTTGTAAAATAAACTAACATTTAATTAATATACATCTGCTAGACCTGTGTTTCATATGTAAATTAAATTTATAATTCATATCATTACTTTTTAAACATTTATATCTTATTTATATATATATATAGAGAGAGAGATTATTCTCATCAATATAAAATTGTTTTATTTCAAATCAATTCTTAATTTACCATTTATATTCACCAAATTCATCACTTTCACCAGTACCTCATTCTAATCAATATTTAATTAAAAAAATCATTATCATATTGAGTGGACAAAACTAACCACGGTGGAAAAGACTTTTTTTTCACTAAAAGTTGAAAGACTCACTGTGGAGTTATTTTGACAAAATGCCAGAAGATCGTCTTCTACCATAAGAGGGTCCTTTTGACCCGCTTACAGACCCGTTTCATTTTCACCATATTAGAACCTGAAAATCATATACAAAGTCAGGGAAAATGTTATAAAAATCTGTTTCCTTATGATTTGTAACACTATTTTGTATCGAAAATTCAAAAAATAGAAAACTCATTTTTAAATTCATCTTAAAAGTAAAATTGTAGCGAAAATAGTGAATCGACTTACCTCCCTCCAATCGCCATTGTTGATGTGAGGTACAGAATCCAATGAGCACTCAAACTTCACTTAAAGAAACATTTGTGCCTAACTTTCAAAGGCCAAGTTTTACTCTTTCGGCTTGCGTGAGATAAAACTGTTGGAGTTAACTTATTATGTACCAGTGGTAGTAGAACTCTATTTAGTATTTATTCTTTTACTAATTGTTAATGTTGTAAATTTCCCTTATAAATACACAGAATACAGACTGAGCAAGGCTCACGGTTTCACCTTTCACTTTATCTCTTTGATCTTGGTATCAAGGGCCCTAAACTATCTTTTCCATGGGTCTCGAAAGTTCCTCATCTCAAACCACCCCCTCTGCTCAACCGTCCTCCTTGAATCAATCTTCTCTTGGACTTCCAACTCCCCCTCCGACAATATCCAATATCAAAGGCTTTGTTCCTATAGAGTTGACATACGTCAACTACCTTACCCGGAAGAAAGTTTTTCTGACCGTCCTTAAAAGTCACAACCTTCTTGCCTTAGTCGATGGAATTGTACCATGACCACTTGAGCATGCTGATTTTTTGGCTATGGATTCAATGTGATACTATTGCATTAAGTTGGATTAATGCAACCCTTTCTTCCGTTGTTCTTGACACACTTTTGAATTATGCTTATGAGACATCTAAACAAGCTTGGGACACCTTAGCCTCCCTATATTTAGATCAAGTATCTTCATTTGTCATTCACCTCAAGTCCAAATTCCAGAATTTCAAAAAAGGTTTCCTTTCCATGGAAGATTATCTTCAACAACTTCACTCGGTTGTCTGCTCTCTTAGGGCAATCGGTAAACCTATAACTGATGATGATTTAGTCACTCAAGCTTAGCAAGGATTACCTTCTTCATATCGGACCTTTGTTTCTAGATTAAATGCAACTGGAACGCTTCCTTCCTTCATTGCATTACGACCACTTCTTCTTATCGAAGAAGCTCACATTAATGCCCATACTTCTGAAGAGTCAAATCATCAAACTGCTTTGTTGGCGTTTTCTCAAGGGAAGAACACTTCTAATTCCTCGTCATCCGTAAATGGAAATCAGCCAGACAAAGGACACTTCAATGAACGCGGCCGTGGCAGAAATAACAGGGGTCAATATGGTAGAGGTCGAGGCTACCACAACTCTTCATGGTCTGGTTTCCAACATCAATCTCGGCCTCCTTCTCCTAGTGTTGGTATTTTGGGTAAAGTTCCTTTTGCTCCTACGAAACAATGTCAAATTTGTTTTCACTATAACCACACTACATTGGAGTGTAGAAACAGGTTCAACCACTCCTTTGTGGCTAACAATAATCCTCAATCATTTGCTGCCATGAATTTGGAGGAGGTTCAACCAACTGTCTGGTACCCGGACTCTAGAGCATCTGCGCACATGACTCATGATCCTTCCACTCTTACTGCTCCCATTCCTTATTCTGGTTCTTCTCAAGTTATGGTTGGAGATGGTACTCTTCTATCTATTAACTCTATTAGTTCATCTACTCTTCCGACGACTTCTAAGCCTCTTCTTAAAGAAAGTTTTATATGTGCCTTCCCTTACTAAAAATCTACTTTATATTCAATGCTTATGTGCTGATAGTAATTGTTTTATTCACTTTACTACTCTGGGTTTTTCGTCAAGGATATGAAGACCGAAACAACATTGCTCCGCAGTAACAATTCTGGGTCTCTATATCCTTTACGCGTCGCTCCATCTGGCTCCTCAAACTTTGGCCTATTTGCTAAAATTTTGCCTTCTTCTCTTTGGCACCAGCGTCTCGGACATCCTGGTCGAGAGTATCTTAGGTCTTTGGTTGTTAGAAAATTGATCTGTAGTACTTCTTCTATTAGCAATAGTTCTTGTAATGTTTGTCATTTAGGCAAACAAACTCGCATGTCTTTTCCGTTACCAAGTAATAATGCAAGTTCTCCATTTGTTTTAATTCATTCGGATGTATGGCATGCTCCTATTGTCTCAAATTCTGGTTATCGTTATTATATTTTATTTCTTGATGATTACACCAAATTCTCTTGGATTTACTTGATGCGTGAAAAATCTGAATCCATTGACAAATTTAAAGAATTTTATACAATGGTCAAAAATATTTTTCAGTCCTTTATTTCTTATTTCCAGTCTGATGGAGGTGGTGAATACGTTAACAATAATTTTAGTTCTCTCCTCAAACAAAATGGCATAGTCCGTCGTCTTTCTTGTCCTTACACATCTGCTCAAAATGATAGAGCTGAGTGAAAATATAGACACATTGCCAATGTCCTACGCTGTCTTATTTCTCAAGCATCTATGTCCTTTAAATTTTGGGTTGATGCTTGTTTGTATGTTGTCTCCCTTATTAATGTCACTCCTCTCCCAGTGTTGCATTTTAAATCTCCTTTTGAACAACTTTATGGTCGTGTGCCCAATTATAATTTGATTCGCATTTTTTGGTGTCTCTGTTATCGCTTTGTGGCAGTTGGTTCTTGCTCTAAGTTCCTACCTCGTTCCAAGCCTTGTTTATTCCTCGGTTCATCTAATAAACACAAAGACTTTAAGTGTCTAGATCCTAGTTCAAATAGAGTTCTTATCTCTCGGCATGTTCATTTTGTTGAAGAGTCTTTCCCTTTTCAGACCTTCTTTTCTACCGAGATACTGATCTCACGCAAATCCGTTCCATCAAAAAATGTTATAGATAACACCTCTAAGTCTTCTTACTTCCCAATCCATATCACATGTTCTACAGGAGCTTTACCACATATTAATTCAATTAGTTTATTACCTCCTCTCACCGAAAATACGCAGCACCTCACACCTAGTAGAAGTCCTCGAAGTTCTACATTCCAATCACCTGATTCTTACCCTAAAACTTCTAATGCATTTTCTCCAGCTTCTCCTTCACATCTTATGCACTCCCCTTCGAATCAATCTCCAGTAAATACCTTAAACTCTTTGTTTGAACGTGTTGTTTCATCCCAGGCAAACCCACCACAACATCAAACTTCCTCAAGTAATACTAGTGTGCCTACCTCCTCTCAAACCACCGTAAAACCACATTCTCATCCCATGCTAACTCGTTCCCAAACTGGTTCACTTAAACCACACCTTCTTCCTTCTTTGATAGCTTCGACTAGTTCCGTTTTATCTGAACCTACATCCTTTGCTCAAGCTTCTAAAGATCCTCGTTGGATGAAAGCCATGAGCGTCGAATTTTATGCTTTTGTCCAAAATAAAACTTGGACTTTGGTACCTCCTCCAGCAAATGTAAATATTGCTGGCAATAAATGGGTGTATCAAACTAAATTTTGCGTCAATGGCTCTGTTGAAAGATTTAAAGCTCGATTAGTGGCTCAAGGTTTTTCGCAGCAGCCTAGAGTGGATTATTTTGAGACCTTTTCTCCTGTTGTCAAGCCTAGAACAGTTCGTTTAGTCTTATCTTTGGCCCTTCAACACAACTGATTCATGCATCAACTTGATGTGTCAAATGCACTCTTACATGGTGAGTTATCTGAGACAGTTTATATGTGTCAACCAAAGGGCTTTGTACATTCAGATTATCCTCATTATGTATGCAAGTTGCAGCACGCTTTATATGGTCTCAAGCAATCACCGCGTGCTTGGTTCCATCGTCTTGCTCTTTTTCTTCTTGATCTTGGTTTTCAGCAATGTATCTCGGACCATAGCATGTTCATCTTTCGCTCGGGGGTTGATTGCTTAATTCTTTTTATTTATGTGGATGATATAGCTATTGTTGGCTCTTCAGAGTCATTGATATCTCAGTTCATTTCTTCTATGAGTACGGAATTCTCAATGAAGGACTTGGGCCCTCTTAATTACTTTCTTGGCATCGAACTGAAGCATAATTCATTGGGGCTTCTATTAGTACAACATCGTTATATTACTTCTATACTTCATTGGTTTAAACTAGAGAAGTGTAAATCTGTACTTACTCCTCTTCATAGCAAGCTTGACTGGAATTCCACTTCTTCTCCTTTGCTGGAAGATCTTTCTACCTATCGTACAACGGTTGGAAGCCTACAGTACTTGTCTATCACTCGGCCAGACATTCAATTGCTGTCAACCTTGCTTCTCAATTTCTTCACCAGCCGCGACAATTACATCTTTAGGCCGTAAAACGCATCTTCAAGTATCTAAGTGGCACAACTGATTGGGGCTTGCAGTTATACAAACAATCTCCTCTTGCACTTAGTATTTATTGTAACTCGGATTGGGCTGGCTGCTCTGCCACAAGACGATCCACAACTGGTTTCTGCATATTTCTTGGCTCCAATCTCATCTCTTGGTTCGCTAAAAAATAACCTACCGTTGCTCGCTCTAGTACTGAAGTTGAGTATAGAGCTCTTGTTGTTGCTACTGCTCAGGCTACATGGCTTCAATACATTCTTCGTGATCTTGGTGTTTTTCTTACTTCCCCCGTCTCTAAGAAGTGTGACAATATTGGAGCCATCCACTTAGCACATAATCCAGTTTTTCACTCTCGTACTAAACATGTTGCTTTGGATTATCATTTTGTTCGTGAAAAGATTAGTCACGGTGACTTAGTGGTATCTCATGTTCATACCAATGAACAACTTGCAGATTTTTTCACCAAAGTTTTGCCCGCTGGCCGTTTTCGTGAACTCACTACCAATCTTCACGTTCATTCTTCCCGTCCAGATTGAGGGAGGGTGTTGGAGTTAACTTATTATGTACTAGTTGTAGTAGAACTCTATTTAGTATTTATTATTTTACTAATTGTTAATGTTGTAAATTCCCCTTATAAATACACAGAATACAGACTGAGCAAGGCTCACGGTTTCACCTTCACTTTATCTCTTTCATCTAAAACTAGGATTAGGGTGTGTTTGGTACGAAGGAAAATAACTTATTTTCTCATGTTTGGTTGGTAAATAGAATTTTATTTATGGTTGGTGAATGAAAAATTATTTTCAGAAAAAATATCTTTTATTTTTGTTTGAGACTAAAAATACTCTTTAGGAAAATAATTTATTATTTAAAAATCAACCCTCGATAATTAATCTAGAACTCGACCTCAAAATTCAAACTAGGACAAGATTCTGATGATTGTTTCAAATCTGACATGAGATTTGACCCAGGACTTGACACATAGAAAAAAAATTGTGAGGGAGGGGGATAGGGAGTAGGGGTGGAAGGAGTTGAGTGAGGTAAAAAGAAAATCTTAAGATTTTGAAATATCTTTCAAAAATAATTTTAATTTTTTTATTTTTTAAATTTCAAATTACAAAAATCTCTTAGATTGAATGGAATTCGAATAAATCTCAAAATGTCTCGACACATTGCATCACTATTTCATATACATTCAACGTCCTGATACATTGGATATAGTGATGTATACGAGAATAGGAGAGAGTAACAATATTATAACTTTTTTTCAAATGATTGAAAATTTTGGAGGATATAATAAAATAAATTGTGTTATAAATCCATTGAATTGTGTGGATTGTCCTTTAGATATACTCAAGACTTAATTGTATTCATGTATACATGTTTCCAAGGTGATAAGAATTATTTGGATAACTATGTATCTACTAATTGGGCATTTATCATGGTGACCTTTGGGAGTGATATCTCAACTCTATAAATAGAGATATCTTTCACCTTTTGTTGAACACACTTGAATAAGAAGAAAAGTCTTCTCCTTCATCTACTTATCTTGTCTTCTTCTCTTCATGATTATACTGCCATGAGCTTGATTTTATAACACGTTATCAGCACGAGACTCTATCCAATTGAGAGTGAGTTCTTGTTTTTCTTTAGCTCATATTTTGGTTGATCTCGTTATGAAGATCAAAGTATTATATGCATAAAATCAGGTATGTATTTTCTAAAATCTTTTTATGATTTAGAATACAATAATGTTCAGTCACTAACATTGACCAAGAACAAAAGACATATACTACTATTGGTTGAATATGACATACTATATAAAAAAAAAATCTTAAATGGAAGAAGGTATAAAGTTTTAATAGCATGAGTTTGAATATTATTTGATTATTTTGAAGGACTCAAAGGGTGAGTCATGTTGTATTTCGATCTATTATACTGTTGGTTAAGGGTAAGACGGTGGATTCAAGTCTCATCGCACCAAAAGGATAAGACATCAGGTTAAAGTCTGGATGCACCATAATAAAATAAAATAAATGTTTGAGGGTAAGACGATAGATTCATGTTCTATCGCACCAAAATGGTAAGACATCAATTTGAGTTTTGATGCACCGTGATTGGGTTCAAGTCCATAGAATTATGGCGTAACACGCCTTATATGGGTAATACATTGAGTTTTAGCCAATGCACCATAGCGATGATAAAATGATGACTAAGAAAAATAATATATTTTTGATGAAAGCCTTGAAATTTGTCCCATTGAATTTGCTTCATTCCTTGAAAAGAATGTGGTAGCAACATATGATAACTTTGAAATCTGATGTTGACTTGCTCCATTCTATCGTATGAATGTGGTAGCAGTAAATAATTAGTCTGAAAGATGACAAATGATTAACGATATGAAAAAGGGCATGAAGGGACGAAATTATAATAGTCATCATTGTGGTAATTATAAAAGGAAGAACATTATGGGGTCTCCAATTAGTCCTTCAAAATGTGAAGGCAGTTTTCATTATCAAAATGGTATGAAAGGTCATTGGACTTGTGAATGTTGTCGACCCAATAATTTGACAAGTTTATAAATCCTCTATCAAAAGACAAGAAGATAAAGTAATGGTACACTTGATCTTTCAAAGTGATGTTGAGGTGTGTCATGTAAATATGATGAATTTTAAAGGCATGACAAAGTGCTTATAATGCAAATTTATGAAACACATATAAATTATTAGTCCATTCCTTGAAGAGAATGTGACAAGTGATGAGTATCATTAATGCTCCACCATTCTATAAGAGAATGGGTCAAAATATGATAAAATCATTATTGATTGGATATATGTCACAACTCACCTCTATGGGAGGTTTGAGAAAAATGATATATGTCAAAACTCACCTCTACAGGAGGTTTGAGAGGAAATAAATTTTATTTGACAGAAATGGTTAATGGTATTGTACGTTTATACGTCACTATGGTATGTTTATTGTGAACTACCGAATGGGCAAAAGAAAGAAATAGTTCTTGCCTATAAGGGTTGTAGTCATTATTGTGTGGCAATACAAATTTGTCATTGGTTGTGTACCTATGGTACAACAAAAGTAAAGCAAGAAACATGTCTTGCTCGTAATGTTTGACCATGACAATAATAATATAATTTCCTCCTTGAAGAAGATGTTCACCATAGGAATGGTGTCATGCAATATGTGATAGTACACAAAATTAATAGCAAGCTCTAACGAGTTGTGTTATTACTAGAGGAATAATATTGGGGTTGTAGTAAATCTCAAAAGAAACTTTTTAAGTTTCAGATGAATTAAAAAGAAATATTGAGACTATAAATTACGAAAGGATTTGATATCTTTAAATTACTACAACCGAAGCGGGTTATAAATATTGATGTAAACGATTACTCATTTTTTTTCCTCTTGTTTGTTGCATACAAACATGGACATGCTGATGAAATCACATGTAAAAGTAAACTGTAAGTGTACTGAAATAAAGATCAGTTGGCATGATCAGTTGGCCATTGCGATTAAATGTGATGCAAATATAATTGAGAATTCATGTGGTTTATATGATGAAGAAATAAAAGATTCTTCAAGAATTCTCTTGTGTTGTTTGTTTTCATTGTACCAGCTAAGGTTGGGATTGTAATTCCCTGAAATTTTTGGAACATATAAAAAGGTGAATAGGGGCCCATTCATCTGCCATGTGGATCATTTACAACTATATGATAGACGTATCTATGCGATGATTACATGTGCTTTGTTGTCAACTTACAAATTGGTGTTTGTAAGGTTGTTTGCTCGAATTATTAAATTTAGAGCATAGTTCCAAATTATGAAATTATATTAATAATGCTGGTTGATTTAGCAGAAATTGTATGCCTCCAATTATAGGTAAATCATGGTTATGAGAACAAAACTCCCAAATAAGATTTGATATGAGATAATTTTATTTAACATGTATGCATTAAGCCAACAAGGTTTCCCATCATAATTGGTTCAGGGTCAGGAACCAAATAATTTTCATCTAAAATGTTGAATGTGCGGTTATGATTTTAATTGCTCCAACACGCACGAAGATGAATTCCCAAATAAGGTTGGCATGAATGTTAGATTTTCTAACATTAGGGAGAGAGATGATTGACAACTGAAAATTATGTGTGAGGTTAATTATGAATTATCTAGATCCTCGTTAAATAAACATGTGAACTTAAAGTTCAAGGGATAATTCATTTGCATAATGTTGCAAATTAATTGCCAAATGAATGTACTGACCCTATGAAATAATTCAGCTGCAAATGCTCCAATGTGAAGTCCTTGAAGGATAGAGTCTGTGATACGCCGAAAGCGTAATACACCAATCGGTTCCAAATATAAAATTTCTTGAGGAAGGAGAGGAGCAAATGATCAATATGGTCATAATAATGAGGCAAGTGCTATAAGAGAGCACCACGACATAACAATTCATAAAGCCTTGGAAAAGGTTCAGGTACCTGAAAATGATGAAAAATGAAGAGATCTCAATAAGTTATGTCATGTTGGAATCGATATCAAATAACCGTCGACGGTATCTTTGATATGAGGTAGCGCTCAATGATATAAATTGTGACGAGGATCTTGAATTCAAATCTGTCATAGAGTGGGACAGATAAATGATTGGCCAAGTAAAATGCATAATTCAAGTATATTTTGTTTCACTTAGAAAAGTGATGTTTTGGACTGGTAGTCCATAAATCAAGGTATAATGTCAGTGGGGTACAAATAAATTATTATGCGTTAGTATAACCGTAAGATATCAAATACGGTTTGTGCCTTGGGGTATAAAGGTTTATCGCAAAAAAAAAATCCTGACATTATTGGAGATGTTTTCTCCAATGATGGATGCAATGAGGTTTGTTTTGATCTGGCAACATATGAAAAACTTGAATGCATTTGATGAATATTTATAATGTCTAGCTAGACAATGAAGGTTATATGAAAATCCTTGAAGCAATCGAGGTGTCTGAAGCATATAAAAGTTTGAAGGAAACTTTTTCAACAAAGCTTCAGGAATTCTTATATGGATTGAAATAATCAAGGAAGAAAAGGGTACAAAAAGAATGACCCTAATTGTCCTTGAATTTTTATGAAAAGGTCAGGATCTGAATTTGTTATAAATTGTTTGTGTTGATGACTTGAAATTACTAACACTCTTAAAGAGTTTTCAAAAGCTCTTGAGTGTTTGAAATGGTGAAAGGTCTTGGTAAGACAGAATGTTGTCTTGACCTACAGATTGATAATTTGACGAATGAAATATTTGTCCATCAATCAATATACACAAAAAAGTTTTGATGCAATTTTATATGGATAAATCACATTCATTGAGTACCCCAATGATTATGAGATCGCTTGAAATAATGATGATTCATTTGATCTCAAGAGAAGGATGAAGAGCTTTTGGTGATGAAACTCCATATCTTAGTGCAATCAGGGTACTAATGCATCTTGCTAACAATACTCGATCAGATATCTGTTTTGCAGTAAATTTACATGCAAGATTCGGTTCCTCCCCAACAAAAGGACACTGAAATGGTGTTATGTATATACTTGAATACTTTGAAGGACCATAGACATGAGTTCATTCTACTCCGAAGAATTCAAGTCAGAGCTGATAGTTATGCAGATGCAGAATATTTATCTGATCCGCATAAAGCACGGTCTCAAAAATGCTATTTGTTTGCACGTGGAGGCACAACAATATCCTGGCGATCAATTAAACAAATGTTGCTATGCAGAAATAAAAGCCCTCCATGAAGCAAGTCGAGAGTGCGTCTGGTTGAGATAAATGACACACCATATTCAGGAAATGTGTGGTTTTTCTTTGAAAAAGAATATACCAACCAAAATGTACGAAGATTGGAGACATCATCGTAAGAAATTAAGTGATGTTTTAATCAGGGGGAGTATAATACGCGTTGCACTCTTTTTTCCTTGACCGAGGTTTTATCCCACTGGGTTTTCCTGGCAAGGTTTTTAATGAGGCAACAAATAATGCGTATCAAAAGATATGTGTACTCTTTTTCCTTCACTAGAATTTTTTCCCACAGGGTTTTTCCTAGTAAGATTTTAACGAGGCACATTATCTATGGACATCCAAGGGGGAGTGTTATAAATCCATTGAATTGTATGGATTGTCCTTTAGATATACTCAAGACTTAATTGTATTCATATATACATGTTTCCAAGGTGATAAGAATCATTTGGATAACTATGTATCTACTAATTGGGCATTTATCATGGTGACCTTTGGGGGTGATATCTCAACTCTATAAATAGAGATATCTTTCACATTTTGTTGAACACACTTGAATAAGAAGAAAAGTCTTCTCCTTCATCTGCTTCTCTTGTCTTCTTCTCTTCAAGATTATACTGTCATGAGCTTGATTTTATAACAAATTGTATATTTTAGGTAATTTTCCAAAATAAATCCATATTGATATATATTTGATTTTTTTCCTCAAAATTTAAATGTATATTATGGATATAAGTTTAACATACACCAAATCATGTATTGTATAAATTGATGATACATTTATGACAAAATAATTATCATTCATACCGGACATATTAATTTTTATCATAATCTAATTTTCTAATAAATCAAAATGGTACTTGATATATACATGTAATAACAATCGTTATGGTATTCAGATTTAGAATATCAATACATTTAATAGTGTAGAGAACATGTTTTATCAGTTAATCTAAAATATTTATCTCTACTCGATCATCCTATACACAAAGAATGCTCTATAACAAGAAGTTGGAACAACACCATTCTATAATTAAGATAGTAAACTATATTTAATCTCGTGCTACAATTATACAGACAGAAGGCTTCTTCATTTTCCATCTTAATTAGATAGTGAAAAATAAAAATTATACTCCGTTAGAGGTATTGATTTACTCATCTGTGTGCAAGTTAAAATTTTATACACTAAAAATCATCTACTATATAAGTAAATTGGAAAAGGGTATAGAATGCCTCAAACTATTTGAAAGGAATAAAAATGTCCTTCATTTATAGTTTGTCTCAAAAATGCCCTCGTTGTCAATACTTTGGTTCGAAAATGCTCTGCAGTCAATACTTTGATCCAAAAATTCCCCTATAGTTACTAAAATGGGTCAAAAATACCCTTTTTCGAATAAGTATATTTTTTTTCTTTTTAACCACATTTTCTTCTTAATTAAATTATTAAAGAACTATGAACTTGTTTTCTTTCTATTAAAATCACTTTAACAAAATTAAAATGGAGGAAATATTTTTTTCCTTCTTAATCTCATCTTATCAATTAAAATAAAAATTACTTCATGTACCATCTCGACAGATAATATATGTCATATGTATAAGATCATAGTATATCCATCACTAGTTTATATTTATATAATGATAGCAAATAATTATAATAAAATAAAAATATTTTCATTTTCTATTTTATTTTTACTAAAGATAAACATTTGCTAATTTAAAAAAATATTATTAGAAAAAAATGTGTTAAAAAAGTATATTTATTTGAAAAAACGAGCATTTTTTAACCAAAATATCAGTAAGGGTATTTTTGGACCAAAGTGTTGATGAGAAGAACAGTTTTGGACCAAAGTATTGATAAGAAGAGCATTTTTGGACCAAACTACAAACGGAGGACGTTTTTGTTCCTTTCGCATAGTTAAAAGACATTTTTGACCTTTTTCCCTAAGTAAATAGACATATAACAAATACACAATCTATTAAATCATTATTAATAAAATTGAACAAGCAATTATTCTACAACATATATTATTCTTAAACACATAATTATAATATATGTTCCTATGATATTCGATATCAAATTGACTGTTGCAGCCAAATTTGAATATCAGTACTATATATGATAAACTAATCCAGACCTTTCAATGGTCACTTTCATCTAATGGTACAATTTTTAATATTATTGACTCTTCCATAAATATATACGCCATTAAATTGAATGTTTCTTGTTTTCTTTAGAAAATGAATGATCTATAACTTATTTTTCTAATGTTTGATTGGTGAATAGAATTTTATTTATGGTTAGTGAATGAAAAATTATTTTCGGAAAAAATATTTTTTATTTTTGGTTTGAGACTAAAAGTACTCTTTACATTCAGCGTCTCGATACATTGCATTCCTATTTCATATACATTCAGTGTCCTGATACATTGAGTATAGTGATGTATACGAGAATAGGAGAGAGTAACAATATTTATAACTTTTTTTCAAATGATTGAAAATTTTAGAGGATATAGTAAAATAAATTGTGTATTTTAGGTAATTTTTCCAAAATAAATCCATATTGATACATATTTGATTTTTTCCCTCAAAATTTAAATGTATATTATGGATATAAGTTTAACAAACACCAAATCATGTATTGTATAAATTGATGATACATTTATGACAAAATAATTATCATTCATAGAACATATGAATTTTTATCATAATCTAATTTTCTAATAAATCAAAATGATACTTGATATATACATGTAATAACAATCGTTATGGTATTCAGATTTAGAATATCAATACATTTAATAGTGTAGAGAACATGTTTTATCAGTTAATCTAAAATATTTATCTCTACTCGATCATCCTATACACAAAGAATGCTCTATAACAAGAAGTTGGAACAACACCATTCTATAATTAAGATAGTAAACTATATTTAATCTCGTGCTACAATTATACAGACAGAAGGCTTCTTCATTTTCCATCTTAATTAGATAGTGAAAAATAAAAATTATACTCCGTTAGAGGTATTGATTTACTCATCTGTGTGCAAGTTAAAATTTTATACACTAAAAATCATCTACTATATAAGTAAATTGGAAAAGGGTATAGAATGCCTCAAACTATTTGAAAGGAATAAAAATGTCCTTCATTTATAGTTTGTCTCAAAAATGTCTCGTTGTCAATACTTTGGTTCGAAAATGCTCTGCAGTCAATACTTTGATCCAAAAATTCCCCTATAGTTACTAAAATGGGTCAAAAATACCCTTTTTCGAATAAGTATATTTTTTTTTCTTTTTAACCACATTTTCTTCTTAATTAAATTATTAAAGAACTATGAACTTGTTTTCTTTCTATTAAAATCACTTTAACAAAATTAAAATGGAGGAAATATTTTTTTCCTTCTTAATCTCATCTTATCAATTAAAATAAAAATTACTTCATGTACCATCTCGACAGATAATATATGTCATATGTATAAGATCATAGTATATCCATCACTAGTTTATATTTATATAATGATAGCAAATAATTATAATAAAATAAAAATATTTTCATTTTCTATTTTATTTTTACTAAAGATAAACATTTGCTAATTTAAAAAAATATTATTAGAAAAAAATGTGTTAAAAAAGTATATTTATTTGAAAAAACGAGCATTTTTTAACCAAAATATCAGTAAGGGTATTTTTGGACCAAAGTGTTGATGAGAAGAACAGTTTTGGACCAAAGTATTGATAAGAAGAGCATTTTTGGACCAAACTACAAACGGAGGACGTTTTTGTTCCTTTCGCATAGTTAAAAGACATTTTTGACCTTTTTCCCTAAGTAAATAGACATATAACAAATACACAATCTATTAAATCATTATTAATAAAATTGAACAAGCAATTATTCTACAACATATATTATTCTTAAACACATAATTATAATATATGTTCCTATGATATTCGATATCAAATTGACTGTTGCAGCCAAATTTGAATATCAGTACTATATATGATAAACTAATCCAGACCTTTCAATGGTCACTTTCATCTAATGGTACAATTTTTAATATTATTGACTCTTCCATAAATATATACGCCATTAAATTGAATGTTTCTTGTTTTCTTTAGAAAATGAATGATCTATAACTTATTTTTCTAATGTTTGATTGGTGAATAGAATTTTATTTATGGTTAGTGAATGAAAAATTATTTTCGGAAAAAATATTTTTTATTTTTGATTTGAGACTAAAAGTACTCTTTACATTCAGCGTCTCGATACATTGCATTCCTATTTCATATACATTCAGTGTCCTGATACATTGAGTATAGTGATGTATACGAGAATAGGAGAGAGTAACAATATTTATAACTTTTTTTCAAATGATTGAAAATTTTAGAGGATATAGTAAAATAAATTGTGTATTTTAGGTAATTTTTCCAAAATAAATCCATATTGATACATATTTGATTTTTTCCCTCAAAATTTAAATGTATATTATGGATATAAGTTTAACAAACACCAAATCATGTATTGTATAAATTGATGATACATTTATGACAAAATAATTATCATTCATAGAACATATGAATTTTTATCATAATCTAATTTTCTAATAAATCAAAATGATACTTGATATATACATGTAATAACAATCGTTATGGTATTCAGATTTAGAATATCAATACATTTAACAGTGTAGAGAACATGTTTTATCAGTTAATCTAAAATATTTATCTCTACTCGATCATCCTATACACAAAGAATGCTCTATAACAAGAAGTTGGAACAACACCATTCTATAATTAAGATAGTAAACTATATTTAATCTCGTGCTACAATTATACAGACAGAAGGCTTCTTCATTTTCCATCTTAATTAGATAGTGAAAAATAAAAATTATACTCCGTTAGAGGTATTGATTTACTCATCTGTGTGCAAGTTAAAATTTTATACACTAAAAATCATCTACTATATAAGTAAATTGGAAAAGGATATAGAATGCCTCAAACTATTTGAAAGGAATAAAAATGTCCTTCATTTATAGTTTGTCTCAAAAATGCCCTCGTTGTCAATACTTTGGTTCGAAAATGCTCTGCAGTCAATACTTTGATCCAAAAATTCCCCTATAGTTACTAAAATGGGTCAAAAATACCCTTTTTCGAATAAGTATATTTTTTTTCTTTTTAACCACATTTTCTTCTTAATTAAATTATTAAAGAACTATGAACTTGTTTTCTTTCTATTAAAATCACTTTAACAAAATTAAAATGGAGGAAATATTTTTTTCCTTCTTAATCTCATCTTATCAATTAAAATAAAAATTACTTCATGTACCATCTCGACAGATAATATATGTCATATGTATAAGATCATAGTATATCCATCACTAGTTTATATTTATATAATGATAGCAAATAATTATAATAAAATAAAAATATTTTCATTTTCTATTTTATTTTTACTAAAGATAAACATTTGCTAATTTAAAAAAATATTATTAGAAAAAAATGTGTTAAAAAAGTATATTTATTTGAAAAAACGAGCATTTTTTAACCAAAATATCAGTAAGGGTATTTTTGGACCAAAGTGTTGATGAGAAGAACAGTTTTGGACCAAAGTATTGATAAGAAGAGCATTTTTGGACCAAACTACAAACGGAGGACGTTTTTGTTCCTTTCGCATAGTTAAAAGACATTTTTGACCTTTTTCCCTAAGTAAATAGACATATAACAAATACACAATCTATTAAATCATTATTAATAAAATTGAACAAGCAATTATTCTACAACATATATTATTCTTAAACACATAATTATAATATATGTTCCTATGATATTCGATATCAAATTGACTGTTGCAGCCAAATTTGAATATCAGTACTATATATGATAAACTAATCCAGACCTTTCAATGGTCACTTTCATCTAATGGTACAATTTTTAATATTATTGACTCTTCCATAAATATATACGCCATTAAATTGAATGTTTCTTGTTTTCTTTAGAAAATGAATGATCTATAACTTATTTTTCTAATGTTTGATTGGTGAATAGAATTTTATTTATGGTTAGTGAATGAAAAATTATTTTCGGAAAAAATATTTTTTATTTTTGGTTTGAGACTAAAAGTACTCTTTACATTCAGCGTCTCGATACATTGCATTCCTATTTCATATACATTCAGTGTCCTGATACATTGAGTATAGTGATGTATACGAGAATAGGAGAGAGTAACAATATTTATAACTTTTTTTCAAATGATTGAAAATTTTAGAGGATATAGTAAAATAAATTGTGTATTTTAGGTAATTTTTCCAAAATAAATCCATATTGATACATATTTGATTTTTTCCCTCAAAATTTAAATGTATATTATGGATATAAGTTTAACAAACACCAAATCATGTATTGTATAAATTGATGATACATTTATGACAAAATAATTATCATTCATAGAACATATGAATTTTTATCATAATCTAATTTTCTAATAAATCAAAATGATACTTGATATATACATGTAATAACAATCGTTATGGTATTCAGATTTAGAATATCAATACATTTAATAGTGTAGAGAACATGTTTTATCAGTTAATCTAAAATATTTATCTCTACTCGATCATCCTATACACAAAGAATGCTCTATAACAAGAAGTTGGAACAACACCATTCTATAATTAAGATAGTAAACTATATTTAATCTCGTGCTACAATTATACAGACAGAAGGCTTCTTCATTTTCCATCTTAATTAGATAGTGAAAAATAAAAATTATACTCCGTTAGAGGTATTGATTTACTCATCTGTGTGCAAGTTAAAATTTTATACACTAAAAATCATCTACTATATAAGTAAATTGGAAAAGGGTATAGAATGCCTCAAACTATTTGAAAGGAATAAAAATGTCCTTCATTTATAGTTTGTCTCAAAAATGTCCTCGTTGTCAATACTTTGGTTCGAAAATGCTCTGCAGTCAATACTTTGATCCAAAAATTCCCCTATAGTTACTAAAATGGGTCAAAAATACCCTTTTTCGAATAAGTATATTTTTTTTTCTTTTTAACCACATTTTCTTCTTAATTAAATTATTAAAGAACTATGAACTTGTTTTCTTTCTATTAAAATCACTTTAACAAAATTAAAATGGAGGAAATATTTTTTTCCTTCTTAATCTCATCTTATCAATTAAAATAAAAATTACTTCATGTACCATCTCGACAGATAATATATGTCATATGTATAAGATCATAGTATATCCATCACTAGTTTATATTTATATAATGATAGCAAATAATTATAATAAAATAAAAATATTTTCATTTTCTATTTTATTTTTACTAAAGATAAACATTTGCTAATTTAAAAAAATATTATTAGAAAAAAATGTGTTAAAAAAGTATATTTATTTGAAAAAACGAGCATTTTTTAACCAAAATATCAGTAAGGGTATTTTTGGACCAAAGTGTTGATGAGAAGAACAGTTTTGGACCAAAGTATTGATAAGAAGAGCATTTTTGGACCAAACTACAAACGGAGGACGTTTTTGTTCCTTTCGCATAGTTAAAAGACATTTTTGACCTTTTTCCCTAAGTAAATAGACATATAACAAATACACAATCTATTAAATCATTATTAATAAAATTGAACAAGCAATTATTCTACAACATATATTATTCTTAAACACATAATTATAATATATGTTCCTATGATATTCGATATCAAATTGACTGTTGCAGCCAAATTTGAATATCAGTACTATATATGATAAACTAATCCAGACCTTTCAATGGTCACTTTCATCTAATGGTACAATTTTTAATATTATTGACTCTTCCATAAATATATACGCCATTAAATTGAATGTTTCTTGTTTTCTTTAGAAAATGAATGATCTATAACTTATTTTTCTAATGTTTGATTGGTGAATAGAATTTTATTTATGGTTAGTGAATGAAAAATTATTTTCGGAAAAAATATTTTTTATTTTTGATTTGAGACTAAAAGTACTCTTTACATTCAGCGTCTCGATACATTGCATTCCTATTTCATATACATTCAGTGTCCTGATACATTGAGTATAGTGATGTATACGAGAATAGGAGAGAGTAACAATATTTATAACTTTTTTTCAAATGATTGAAAATTTTAGAGGATATAGTAAAATAAATTGTGTATTTTAGGTAATTTTTCCAAAATAAATCCATATTGATACATATTTGATTTTTTCCCTCAAAATTTAAATGTATATTATGGATATAAGTTTAACAAACACCAAATCATGTATTGTATAAATTGATGATACATTTATGACAAAATAATTATCATTCATAGAACATATGAATTTTTATCATAATCTAATTTTCTAATAAATCAAAATGATACTTGATATATACATGTAATAACAATCGTTATGGTATTCAGATTTAGAATATCAATACATTTAACAGTGTAGAGAACATGTTTTATCAGTTAATCTAAAATATTTATCTCTACTCGATCATCCTATACACAAAGAATGCTCTATAACAAGAAGTTGGAACAACACCATTCTATAATTAAGATAGTAAATTATATTTAATCTCGTGCTACAATTATACAGACAGAAGGCTTCTTCATTTTCTATCTTAATTAGATAGTGAAAAATAAAAATTATACTCCGTTAGAGGTATTGATTTACTCATCTGTGTGCAAGTTAAAATTTTATACAGTAAAAATCATCTACTATATAAGTAAATTGGAAAAGGGTATAGAATGCCTCAAACTATTTGAAAGGAATAAAAATGTCCTTCATTTATAGTTTGTCTCAAAAATGCCCTCGTTGTCAATACTTTGGTTCGAAAATGCTCTGCAGTCAATACTTTGATCCAAAAATTCCCCTATAGTTACTAAAATGGGTCAAAAATACCCTTTTTCGAATAAGTATATTTTTTTTCTTTTTAACCACATTTTCTTCTTAATTAAATTATTAAAGAACTATGAACTTGTTTTCTTTCTATTA
Organism: Solanum sitiens; assembly: GCA_016801875.1. Taxonomy (NCBI): domain Eukaryota; kingdom Viridiplantae; phylum Streptophyta; class Magnoliopsida; order Solanales; family Solanaceae; genus Solanum; species Solanum sitiens. Next base: position 409,469 of record JABWTJ010000268.1, on the reverse strand, counting down.
AAATCACTTTAACAAAATTAAAATGGAGGAAATATTTTTTTCCTTCTTAATCTCATCTTATCAATTAAAATAAAAATTACTTCATGTACCATCTCGACAGATAATATATGTCATATGTATAAGATCATAGTATATCCATCATTAATTTAAATTTATATAACGATAGCAAATAATTATAATAAAATAAAAAATATTTTCATTTTCTTTTGAACTGAAGATAAATATTTGCTAATTTAAAAAAAATATTATTAGAAAAAGAATGTATTAAAATAAATAAATAATATATTTATTTGAAAAACAAGCATTTTTTTACCCAAAATATCAGTGAGGGTATTTTTGGACCAAAGTGTTGATGAGAAGGGTATTTTTGGACAAAAGGTATTGATGAGAAAGACATTTTTGGATCAAACTACAAACGGAGGACATTTTTGTTCCTTTCGCATAGTTTAAGGACATTTTTACCCTTTTCTCTAAGTAAATAGGCATATAACAAGTACACAGTCTATTTTAAATCATTATTAATAAAATTGAACAAGCAATTATTGTACAATATACATTATTCTTAAACACATAATTATAATATATGTTCCTATGATATTCGACATCAAATTGACTATTGCAGCCAAATTTGAATATCAGTACTATATATGATAAACTAATCCAGACTTCACTTTCATGTAATGGTTCTATTTTTAATATTATTGACTCTTCCATATATATATATATACTATTCAATTGATGTTTATATTATATATATACATAGTCCATTAGATGTTACACTTAGAATTTAGGGAAATCATATTAGTTTAGCCATGACTTTGATATGGGAAACACTAGTAGTAGTTTGTATTGTGTATGCCTTGTATGAGCTCCTAAATATCCACAAAAGAAAAAAAATTCCACAAGGTCCAAAGGGAATCCCCATATTAGGACATCTTCATTTGTTAGGGAAAAAACCACACCATGATTTACAAAACCTAGCAAAGAAATATGGTCCATTTTTCTATATAAGACTAGGACTAATACCTACATATATTGCATCGTCTGTCGATACAGCCGAAAAATTCCTCAAGACTTATGATCATATCTTTGCTACGAGGCCTCATAACGAGGCCGGTAAGTATTTGTCATATGGTCATAAGAATTTGGTATTTGGAACATATGGACCATATTGGCGCAACATGCGCAAATTGGTCACTCTAGACCTTTTGACACATCAAAAGATCAATTCATTTCAATCCGTGAGAACAGAACAAGTTGATCTTATGATCAAATCGCTTAAAAATGATGGCGGTGGTTGTGTTGTTGATCTTAGTGCAAAAGTTGCAAAGTTGAGTGCTGACATAACTTGTTTGATGGTGTTTGGAAAGAAGTATATGGATGAAGAATTGGGCAAGAGGGGATTCAAAGGTATACTTCAAGAAGTTGTGCATTTAGGTGCAACACCAAATCTTGGAGATTTTTTCCCCTTCCTTGGTGTAATTGATCTCCAAGGAATCACGCGTAAACTCAAGGAACTTTCAAAGGTGTTTGATGCGTTTCTTGAGAAGATAATCGATGAACATGACCAGTCTCGTGACCAAAAGCAATCCAAAGACTTTGTAGACACGATGTTGGACATTATGCATTCAGGAGAGACAAAGTTTGAGTTTGATCGTACTAATATAAAAGCTATTCTCATCGTACGTTGTCTAATTTCATCCTTTATATTTCTTATAGTATAAGCTTATCAAACGATTTGAATTTGTTCATCCTAATTCATCGTGTTTAATTAACAGGACATGCTTGTTGCAGCCATCGACACTTCAGCAACATCGGTAGATTGGATAGTAACAGAGCTTCTTCGACATCCTCATGTGATGACGAAACTCCAAAAGGAGTTAGAAGAAGTGGTAGGACTTGAAAGAATGGTAAAAGAGTCAGACTTGGAGAAGTTAAACTACTTAGATATGGTTGTGAAAGAGGGAATGAGGCTGCATTCCGTTGTGCCTGTAACGCAACGTGAAGCCATGGAAGATTGTGTGGTTGATGGCTACCATATACGAAAGGGATCACGAATCATGATAAATCATTATGCAATTCAGAGGGATCCAAATGTTTGGCCGGAGCCTGAGAAGTTTTTTCCTGAGAGATTTGTTGGAAGTAGTATAGATATTCGTGGACGTGATTTTGAACTTTTACCATTTAGCTCTGGTAGAAGAAGTTGCCCTGCAATCCCGTTGGGGATCATCATCGTCCGCCTTATGGTGGCACAATTGGTGCATTGCTTTGATTTGGAGCTTCCAAATGGTATGCAACCTTGTGATTTGGACGTTGATGAACACTTTGGGATAGTAACAAGCAAAGAAAACCATTTAATGGTTGTTCCTAAATATCGACTAAACGAATAATGAAAAATCATTTTCGATATTGTAAACCTTATCTAGGGTTTGTTACTTCATTAGCATTTGTGTACGATAATGTCTAGACCCTCTTGTTTGTACTTCTCTCTTAAGAGAATTGTTATTACTAATAAATAAAGTTGTTAGACACGCGTTTAGTAATTAATCAAATTTGTTACAAAAATCCATTTGATGGTTGTTCCTAAATATCGAAAAATCATTTTCGATATTGTAAAACTTATCTAGGGTTTGTTACTTCATTAGCATTGATGTACGATAATGTCTAGACCCTCTTGTTTGTACTTCTCTCTTAAGAGAATTGTTATTACTAATAAATAAAGTTATTAGACAGGCGTTTAGTAACTAATACAAATTTGTTACAAAAATCCATAATTATAAATAGGGACGACAATGTGGCTAGGCGGGCGGGATGCAAGGCAAGTTTAAGGTTATGTGGGGCGGTGGGGGAGGGCGGGTTCAAATTAAATTTAACTTTTTACATATTATAAGAGTGATCATAGAGCATTATCTATTAAAATAGTTTTTTTAAAGTTACTAAAATATTCAAGCTAGCAAATGAAAATAGTTCAATCAAAACTAATACAATTTCTTACCTATTTTCCAAATTAACCTCTAAAAAATAAATTTTAAGTCATTATCTAATAAATTAATATAACTTAATTAAAAAATATATTTATTTTTATGAATTTTATTTTTAGTATCAAATTTAACTAGATAGAAAAGAAAAATAGTAAAAAATTTATGCATAACGGGTTCATGTAGGACAGGTCTATATAGAGCAGATTAAAAATTTTACGAGCTAAACTCAATCCACTCCGCCACTTGCGGCACCACCCTATTATCATCACTAATTTTATCCGATTATGTGTGGCTATTAGGTTGTGGAAGTGGTGATATTTCTTAGAGCTAATGTTTCGATTGCAAAAAACCGTAGATTAATTAACTAGCACAAAATCAAATAATCCAAGCAAATAAATAAATTGAAATACTAGCAAGATATAACGAGATTCGGTTAATTATTTATGTCCTTGGAGTAAAAGCGGAGAGAGTTTTTCATTGTATATGAGAATCTTACAAGAAAATGTACCACAATCAGGATCCAGTCTAGGTTTAATTTTTTTTCTCCATTATTGTACTATGTTTTATCATTAAAGTCGCAATTTTTCATAAAAGTCGCAACTCTTCAATTAAATCAAAATTTTTCATAAAAGTCACAAGCATTTCATAAATGTCATAATTTTTCATGAAAGGGAGGGATAATGCACAAGTATACCCCTAGACTATGACTGAAATTCCAAAGACACATCTTAATTAAACTAAGGTTCTATTACCCCTGAACTTTTTTTTTTTGTAATTTTGTACACCTTTTGTCTTACGTGGCACACTCCGTGACTCCATGCGATTAAAGCGCGTGAGAGATATTTGGATGTCACGTAAGTCAAAAAGGTGCACAAAATTACAAAAGAAAAAGTTCAGGGGGTAATAGAACCTTAGTTTAGTAAAGGTGTGTCTCTGCAATTTCAATCATAGTCTAGGAGAGTATTTGTGTATTTTCCCTGAAAGGAAAAAATTAATTTTAATAATAAATAAATTAAAAAGATTATGATATGTGATAACGTCACATAAGCGGGTCTAGTGTTCTCTCTTTCATATAAATATATGATTGTGACAGATTGAATTTGATACTTGAGAGATAGAGTAAAGTCGCGTTCACTTAATTAAACTATCAAAATGAAAATTCAAAGTGAGAAGAATAAAGTATTAAACTGAAAATTCAAAGTGAGAAGAATAAAATAATAAAATGAAAATTCAACGTCAGAAGAATAAAATATTAAAATGAAAATTCAACGTGAGAAGAATAAGTATTAAAATGAAAATCAAAGTGAGAAGACTAAATTATTAAAATGAAAATTCAAAGTGAGAAGAATAAAGTATTAAAATGAAAATTCAAAGTGAGAAGACTAAGTGGCTAACTAATGCAATTAAGTATATGAAGGGAGTTAGCATGAAAAATATTTACACCACTCATTTCTTACCACGAAGTTATCGATCAATTTTGTTAAGATTTACAAGTCAATATATACATATATTTATTTAGGGGTTGTTTGGTTACTGGTTAGAGTTATGCAGATATTAGCTATGCAGGGTTTAGTTATGCAGGTATTAGTTATGCAGGGTTTAGTTATGCAGGTATTAGCAATGCAGGGGTTAGTTATATAGGTATTAGTTATGCAGGGTTTAGAGATTACAATACATGAATTATTAAGTATTGAATATTAAACTTGTTGTAAATTATTAATATATATTATTTACAAAATAATAATACATACTAATAAAATGTGAAATATATTGAATAATGTATAATGCTAATATTTGATTAGCATATGTACCGTTAAAAAATATACAATCAATTTCTAATATTTAAAAAATATTTATATTTACATAAATCAATCAAAATGGTAAATATATAAAAAGAAATGAAAATAATATATATATATATAATAAGAAATAAAAACAACACATGTTGATAAGAAACAATAAAGTTTCCAATTTAAAAAAATTAAAAAAAATAAAAATAGTCTAAATATAAAAAAGAAATAAAAACAACAAACTTATATATAGGAAAACAATAAAGTTTCCAATTAAAAACAATAAAATAAATTAATAGGATAAATATGTAATTTATCACTTTAATACATGTATAACAAATACCACATAACTTATTTCACCTTCTACCCTGCATAACTTTATACATAAATTTCTCATAAGTTATGTTGGTATTAATTATGTAAGACTACAAAAATGCAACCAAACATGGTATAAGTTATGTTGACTTTTCTACCTAAACAAAAATTTCTACCAAACATTGCATAACTTAATATATTGTTTTATACATGAATAAAAGGCAAATTATACCATAACCAAACGATCCCTTAATGTTTAGTACAAATATAACATTCACAAAAAAAAAATTATTAAATTATCCAAATCCATGAACCCCACTTAACTCCGCGGCTGATCACTTTCATTCCACATCTTACTACGTTGGAGTCAAAGAAAGACAACTATGAATATATGAATGAAAATGTATTTTTTGTTGTTCAAGTCCTTTTGACTTAAAATTTCAAGTGAAAATTACAACACAAACATATCACATGTTACTTGTAATTTTTATATTACGTAGTTATTATATTGTACTATTCTAAGGACAAGAAAATAATATCAGTTTAAAAATTTCAAAATGAATATTTCCGGTCAAATTAAGTATGACTAGTTAACGATGATCAATATTAGAGCCTCTTTGAAATTGTTGGAACGTCAAACACATTTATTTTAATAATTTTTTTTATTTTTATTTTTTGAAAATCAACTTATTCGGTTAGAATAATTGCTTTTAAATGGACGTAAAAATAATTTTTTTATTATTAGAAAGACATTAAAAATTTGTGCTTCTTGAAAAACACAAGGAGAAACAGAAAATTATTTATTTCAACACTATTTTATTTTGCTTAATATTTTTTATTATATTTGAACCATTATGTTAATATTATTTTTTATTTTATTTATTTATTTATTTATTTATCTATGTATATATTGATTGATAATTTACATATGTACATTTTATTTGAATAAAAATAAAAAAAATTAATAATTTTTTTTTTATAATATTGATACTTTTTATTTTATTTTTTGTAATTTGACTCTTAAAAGACAAAAAACATTTATTAACAAAATTAGTCAACAATTTGATTTATCAAAAAACACTTCCTTAAAAGAATTAGCTAAACATAAATTACTTTTTGTAAAACTACTTTTTTGAAAAACTATTTTTTCTAAAAATAAAGCAACTTTTTAGCCGTTAAACAAACGTTTATTCCTTCTCAAAAATAATAAACGTTACACAATTTTCCACTCTATTAGTCTTTTTCTCTCCCTACATTTACTTAATTGCATCAATTAATTTGCCACTTTATTCTTCTCACTTTGAATTTTCATTTTGATATTTTATTCTTCTCACTTTGAATTTTCATTTTGATAGTTTAATTTAGTGGAGGTGACTTTACTCTATCTCTCAGGCATCATACTCAATCTGTCACAATCTATGTATAATTCAACAAAATTAGATAAAATTTACAATAATGGAGAAAAAAATTAAAGCTATACTGGATCCTAATTGTGGTACATTTTCGTGTAAGGTTCTCATAAAGAGTGAAAAACTCTCTCCGCTTTTACTCCAAGGACATAAACAATTAATCGAATCTTCTTAAATCTTATTATTATTATTTCAATTTATTTATTTGCTTGAATTATTTGATTTTGTGCTAGTTAATTAATCTACCATCTTTTGCAACCGAAACATTAGCTCAAGAAATATTAGCACCAGGGGGGACCTTAAAGGGGTTCATCCGAACTTCCTCGTCAAAAAATTACTTTATATATGTAACGTTAAATTCTGATTTTAGTGGTTTATCAAATGCCCCTAGGTCATGGGTTTGAATTTCATGGACAACAATTTTTCCCTCCTTTAAATGCTTTGGAAAATGAAATTTTTTGGGTTTAGACTTTCTTCTTCTTTTTCATTTTTTTTAGATAAGTTCTAAAAATACATATAAATTTTTCCTTTTTTTAAGTTTCATACATAAATTATTAAGAGTGTGAATTTTAGACTTAGAACCCGTTTGGATGGGCTTAAAAAAAAATAGCTTTTAAAAAGTACTTTTGAAAGTGCTGAAACTTATTTTTAAAATAAGCAGTTATGCGTTTGAATAAAAGTGCTGAAGTTAAAAAAAAATGGTGATGTGTTTGGCAAATAAGTGCTGATAAACAGCTTTTTTAATCAAAATATCTGAAATACCCTTAAAAGTTGTTAATATGATAAAAGTTGATTAATTTAATAATAATAATAATAATATATAATATAATAATAATAATAATATAATATAATAATAATAATAATAACAAATAATAATAATAACAATAATAATAATAAAATAATATGAAAAGAATAATAATAATAATATATAATATATAATATATAATAATAATAATAATATATAAAAATGATAAAGAATAATAAAATAAGTAATAATATATAATATATAATAATAATAAAGAATAATAAAATATTAATAATAATAATAATAAAATAATAAAATATTAATAATAATAATAAAGAATAATAAAATAAAAAATATTAATAATAATATATAATAATAATAACAATAATAATATATAATAATAATAACAATAATAATATATAATAATAATAATAATAAATAAAATAATAATAATAATAATAATAGTAATAAATAATAATAATAAGATAACAATATGAAAATAATAATAATAATAATAATAAATAATAATAAAATAAATAAATAATAATAATAATATATAAAATATTAATAATAATAACAATATATAATAATAATAAATAATAATAATAATAATAATAAAAAAAAAATATGAAAATAATAAGAATAATAATATATAATAATATATAATATATAATAATAATAATAATAAAGAATAATAAAATAAATATTAATAATAATAAAATATTAATAATACTAATAATAATAATAATATATAATAATAATATTAATAATAATAATAATATATAATAATAATAATAAAGAGTAATAAAATAAGTAATAATAAAATAATAAAATATTAATATACTAATAATTATAATAATAATAATAATAAAAATAAAAATAAAAGAAATAAGGGCAAAAATATAAAAATTTGGTCAACTTAAAAGAGCTTATAAGCTAAAAAAAAAAAAACACCCTACCCCAACTTTTAACTTTTGACTTAAAATAAGTTTTTTTAACTTAAAATAAGTTATTTTGAGAATTGTCAAACAACTAAATAAGTCAAAAACCTGCTTTTAAGTCAGTTTGACCAGCTTTTAAGCTGAGCCAAACAGGCTCTTAAACTATCACTTATTAGTTTAAAAACACACATCTATCTTTTATATCACTCTCATCATAGTGTGTGCAATACACTCTCTTTTATTTTTAAAAAAATATCACATCACACTCCACATGGATAAAATATTCCACCTTGATAAAAATTAAATAAATTATTTCAGACCCTCAAAATTTCATTTTACACCACATACCTCTTTCCCTTGATGTTTAAACTATCTATTTCACGGTAAATTCAATTTTGGAAGTTCTACTTACCAAATTTGATTTCGGAAATTCTACGAGTTTCTTATTGTCTTGACTACAAGAAAATAACAACCAAGCCCAAAAAGTTCACCCCACCCATTACCGGGTGGCCCTAGAATGCGCCTAGCCTAAAATTTCTCGGAGTCTGACCTTGCTTAAAATTATTAAGTCACTATCCGAAGAAGTTTCTGGTCCAAATTCTTTCACTACTAACCTACTTATAACGACATAAACATGTCATTGTATACATTTTCTCATAATTCTTCTTAAAAACATAATATTTGCTCGAAAGATCTCTCATTTGCCTTCTCCCGAAATGGTTATCATGTTTTGTTTTAGAATGGTAATATAATTTCATATTAAAAAATTATAAATGAACTTTTTCTTACATTAACAGCTAAAAATATTACAGTTTTTACCACCCTTTCTTAAGGTTATTATTGATGAATATCTAATTCAATAGTAAAAATAGTTTGTGTTTAATTGAACATTAACAATTGATAAAATCATTACTCAATAAACTAAAAATACAATTAAAAACAATTGGAACAGATAAAGCGATATTAAGAAATCCTAATTGATAGAATGGGTGCGTCCACCATCAGTCAACGGACCAGGTCCATTGACACAACAAAAACAGTGCAGAAGAGTAAACAATACGGAGAAGTTTACATGAACCTCCTTGCTCAAGAGAGTAAAACCACGACATATTGCACAAGATTTTTAACCGTCTTAATTAATCTTCACAAGCAAAAGTGAAACCCGGTTACAACAATGTGAGAAGAAGTTATTAATCTCACGACCAAACAATAACCCTATTGCTTGAAGAGCCTAAGCAGATGACACTCTACCCACTAAGCTATCACCACTAGACAACTTAGGATTCAACTAAGCAACACGCAGGTTGTCCACTAAATCACCACGCTTCGGATGACTCAGACTTTGCTAAGCGGATACCACACCGTCCACTAAACCACCTAACTCTAGATGACTTAGAATTTCACTAAGCAACAAAACAACGTCTCATGCTAAATCAGTTAATCCTAACTGATTTAGACTTTTACAAACCCGAAATAAATATCTGAATCTTTTATAGATTAGGAACAAATTGACAATGTAAGCACGGAAAATATAATTCTAAGAACTAGATAGCTTGCAGCTCTATCAGGTCCCTATTGCTCTTAGGATGATACTTCTTGAAGATGACCTTTGCTTTTTGAGCTTTTGAATTTTCTGAAATTCAAAACTTTGTTTGCCAAAACTTGAGTTTGTGTTGAGGAAGAAGAGACTATATAAAAATGAACACAAACTCTTGGGACAAGGCCATTGGCTGAGTGTTTGTTGTTCTCAAAGGTTGTGCACCAACCACATCAGAGTTGGCAGCCTTTTGACAACTGTCTTTTCATCCTTTTCACGTACGCACACTTTCGGGGACCAGGTCCCTTGCTGCGTTCTTTGATGCTTGAGTTCTTAACAAAGACTTGCTGACTTTCTTCGTCCTTTTGAATGAATGAACTTAATATATTGTTTGTCATGTTGAAAGTATCAACGATACAAAGTTATTAACCGTCGGACAAACAACCTCTTCCAACTTTGCAGTTGTACCTCATTATGCATAAGATGGAGAGAACTCTGCTAAGAACCTGGTCCCTACATTTGTGTGCCACTGAATCAGACAATCTCGTCCACTCTTTGAATTAGTGCAGTACGCTGCACTTTTCACCTACCACCTGACTTGACAGCTTTACAGCTTTACCCCAGGATGAATATGGACGAGAGCACTCTGCCAGGGACCGGATCCCTGTATTTTTGAGGATTATCAAAACACCTAGAATATGACACTAATGAATAACAACATGATGACACTAATTTCAGGTTTTAATTTTAGTTTGAGATTTTAATTTGGAACCTGCAAATCTGCCCCGCCCCACCAGATTTTATTTTCAAGAGAATTGAACCCGCCTCGGCTCCTCGGCCCGCCCCAACAAAAACTCAAATCCTCCTAACCCGCAAAAATTATAACCCGACCCTCATTCGCCCCATTGTCATCCCTATATTTACTCTAATAGCCAAGCATCATGTGTTAGTATTTATCAAAAGATAGTTTTGTTATTTTCTTCTGAATTATATGAGAAGTTAAGTATTTATCAAAAGATAATTAAATATGCACTTTATTTTAGATTCGATTATTAACAATTAAATATGTGTATTAAAAAAAATAAGTGGATAAATAAAGTCGTGTGAAGCAGTGGAGCTCCGATGATGAGTGTTTGCACTAGATTCAGTGTTTTTAGAGTAGTGTTGTCCTATTGGTTCTAGGATCATCACATAGGTGAATTCCGAATTTGAAGACTTCAGATACTTGATTCAGTGTTTATAGAGTAGTGTTATCCTATTGATTATAGGATCATCACAGTTAGTAAATGCTAAAATAAAGGCTTTGTAAAATATGAAAAGGTTTGGAGCAAAAATGATAGTATATTGCTTTTGTAATGTTCACAATCTAATGCTTTATAAGTGTGTTAAAACTATCATGTGATAAAGGTATACAATATTGAACAATGAAGTAGCTTCACTCACGTCCTAAAATATCATGTTCAATAATTATTTTCCATATGAAAATATCTTAGTTATATCAGCTAATATTCTTGTAATGCCTTCTCAAATGCATTCTTGGAGTCGGTAATTCTATCAAATCAATAAACTCCAGAATTTATCCTCCTTTTATTCTGCCACGTGCCCAAATTGATTTTTTTTGGGATACACATGTTTTAGTTGTCTATATAAGCTAATGATGTGAAGTTTAAGTTATAGTTGTTGAAAACAACTACACGTCAAGTGAGAACAGTGTTTCCAAAAATGTTTTTGAGGTGAGTTTTAGGATGAGTTACTGGGCGGGGCGTATTAAAAATGTTTTGGGGCATAAATTGAAAACGTAGATTCATAAGATGTAAGTTCTAAAATTTGAGGAGTAAGCCTTGAACATAAAAACGTAAGTCCTGATTTATTTTTTTAATTTTTTTGTTTTAAATCATATTTTTATTATTGGTGTAATGATATTTCTCAAATAATAATAATAATCCTTTTTTTTTTCATTATTGAATATTAATACTTAATTCATATAAAAATCATAATTCATTGAAAAGTTTATTTTGCTTATTTTATTAGTAATAAATTATAACATTGAATATACATGGAACTACGCTCCGTAGATCCATGGGACTTACGCACCGTGTCTCGAGACATACGCCTCACCCCATACTGTATAAAACGTCTTGTCTCACGCCCCGCTTTTTAAAACACTGAGTGAGTGAGAAAATACTTGTAATGATGTGAAGCTTTATCAAAAAAAATATGTATAAGCTTAATTAGTCCAAAATAGATGGTATCAAACTATATTAAAAATATATTTTTGAATTGATTTAGCGTAACAACTTCTTAATTAAATTTTAAAAACATGAATTTACTCTTAAATTTGCTTAAACTCTAAAGTTTGCCCAAGTAATAGCAACTAGTCTGAAGAACAGAGGGCCCACACATTGTGAAATTTCAACAAAAGAAGGCCATATTCTTGGTCCACATCACGGATATTTCAACAAAGGCGGCCATAATATTCTATTATCTATTTTATTTTAACTTAACTTGACGTGAAAGTTAAAATATAAAAAAATAATTTTTAAATATTATGATTTAAAATTAAACAAATGTACAAAAGTATTTTTTCTGATCTTATAATTTAAACCTATCATGAAAAATGAAAAATTATTGAAAAGAAATCGTTCCAATTGTTTGTAGTCAATCTCTTTGTCACATGTAACAAGTGGGTTTACCAAATTTTAGTTCACTATATATTTGTGCGTTTAAGGGAAAAAATGAAAAAAAAGTTAAATTAATTTTGTAATTTAATACTCCCTCTGTCTCATTTATGTGACAACATTTAATCGGGCACGAAGTTTAAGAAATAATGAAGATTTTGAAATGTTTACCAAATTGTCATTTAAAGAAGTTAATTCACTTTTCTTTTTCCTCAAAAATATATTAGAGTACTATGTTTAAAATTAAGTGGGATCAACAAGCGTAAGAGAAAAATTATAACTTTAAATACTTATTATATAAGGAAATGTAACATTCTTTTTGGCGTGGACCAAAAAAAGAAATTGTGTGACCTAAAATAAGACGAAGGGAGTAAATAATTTGAAATGAATCTTTTTAAAATGTGGACATATAAATAATAGACAAGTTAGATGGATAATTGAGACTATAGATTATTTATTAGGAAGAAAAGAGGAAAAACTTGTCTGAGTTTAGAAGTTTTACATTTTATTGACTTTATATATATAAACTCTCTGTATCAAACTATATAGTATAACATTTCTAACTTCATTTTACTTGTAAAAAATGGAGTCATCATGGCAAGACCTTAGTGGAAAAGTAGTTATGGTGACCGGTGCGTCATCTGGAATCGGGCTAGAGTTCTGTATCAACTTAGCCAAAGCCGGTTGCAAAATCATTGCTGCAGCTCGTCGTGTTGACAGACTGAAATCTCTATGTGATCAAATTAATAGTAATTCAAACGGAACTCAACGTGCAATTGCCGTTGAGCTTGATGTCTCTGCTGATAGTACTACCATTGAATCCGCTGTTCAAATAGCTTGCGATGCATTTGGACGTATTGATGTCTTGATTAACAACGCTGGTGTTAGAGGTACTTTGAATATTGAATTTAAGCCTCTTATTATAATTTAACTTTAGACCTCTCATTTTATTGAGTCGCTATCAGCTGTTCTATAGTAACTAGAATTAATTTTGTGTATAATCAGGGAGTGTGAGCTCTTCAGTGGAAATAACAGAGGAGGAATGGAACAATACATATAACACAAATCTAAGAGGGGCATGGATGGTTTCGAAATATGTTTGTAAGCATATGATCGATGCTAAACAGGGCGGAGGATCTGTTATTAATATCACTTCAATGGCGGGTTTAAATCGTATAGTAGTACCAGGGACAATTGCTTACGGTACTTCAAAGATGGCTCTAGATATGGTTACTAAGGTACGATTCGTTCAATTTGAACAAAATGATTTGTCTGTTGTATTCGATGAATGAATTGATTATGATTGAAATGACAGATAATGGCGATTGAATTGGGTGGAGAGAATATCAGAGTGAACTCGATATCACCAGGAGTTGTAAAGTCAGAGATAACAGAGGACCTTGTTAAAAATAAATGGTTCCATAAGTTCCTTTTGAGAACTCTTCCTCTGAAATATCTTGGAACTACAGATCCGGCCTTAACATCACTTATTCGATATTTAATGCATGATTCTTCTGAATATATAACGGGCAATGTTTTCATCGTCGATGCTGGTGCTACCTTACCAGGTGTCCCTATTTTCTCATCGCTCTAGAGCGATGAACTTAGCTCAAGAAGTTCAACAAGAAATGGACATTTTAGACAAACACTGTAATAATGTTGGGTTTTTTTCTCCTTATTGTACGTTCAATTCTCGAAGCAATGGAAAATGTTTCTTAATACTCAGCGCAATGTTTTGAGTGTTCGCGATTCGATTTGGATCAGTTTTTAGTTGAAACTAAAGTTTAGTTGATCATAAATTGATTATGATCAAACAAATTTAGTAAGTTTTAAAATTATTTCCATTTTAGTAATTTTAAAATTATTATTAATCAAACTAAATCAGATATGATAAACATTAATCGATTTGGTTCGTTTGTTAAACTAGCAAAATTACTCGTGCTTTGCGCGTGAATTTAATATCAAGAAATTTATAAAGTAATACTTAAAATCTATCAGTTATTAAAATTAAAAAAAATATATTATTTTACATACAAGATTACGTAATAACGAACACTAATAATGTAACAGGAAATGAAAATTATAACATTTTATCATTCATCCTTGATAACATAGACATAAGTTTATGACTGTAAAAAATACCAGAATCTGTAAATTAAACAATGATGTCAGTGAGCAACTCAGCAGAAACAAATTACACGAATACTAAATGGTGCAGAAGAAGAAGAAAGTGAGAACAAATATTTGTTGTTCCTTATTGAAAAGGTCTCAACTATTTGGAAAAGTTGCAACCCTTCAAAAATGTCTCAATCTCTCATAAAAGTCACAACTTTTCATAAAAGAGTCACAACACTTTATTGAAGTTACAACTTTTCATAAAACTCAGAATATTTTCATAAACAGATGCATTTTTATGAAAAGGAAAGGTTGATTTTGAAAATAAATAAATTTAAAAGAAAACTCTTACTTTTGGTGACGTCATGTAGGGAACCTAGAGTTTTCTTCTATATAAATATATGATATATACCATTTACATAATTTTCTACTTAGTACTTACATTAAACAAACAAATAAAGTGATAAGATTTCTACTTAGTACTTACATTAAACAAACAAATAAAGTGATAAGATTTTTATTAGGTAAATGTAACATCATTCATTAAAATATATTTATAAGAAGTCAAATATATTTGAATATGTAGTGTCCTAATAAGAATTGGAGGCTTATAATATGAATGTATAATTTCTTTGTATGACCATTTTTTAGATGATAAAGATATACATATACCATTTTTTCAACGAGTTAAAGTATATATATGTCCCTTTATTATTCTTATAAAAATGATATGTACAATTTATCTGTTTAAAATCAAATCATATTATTCTTTTTTAAAAATATCTAATTTAATTGATTTGAATAAGTTTTTAGTCAAATCATGAACACCCTTTCAAGATTAATTAGTTGACTAGAATTCTAAACCAACTTAATCACTGAGCCCTTTTGTCATGATCCAAATTTGAGATCTAGATTGCGAAAGGACACCTAATAATTAAGCTACTCCCCATAATGTGAGTCCTTTTGAAGTGGGTCATGTATCTCCAAATTTATCAAAAATACTCATTCCTTCGTATCATTTTATGAGGCAACATTTTATCAGACATGAAATTTAAGAAATAATAAAGATTTTGAAATATTTATCAAGTTGCTCTTCAAAGAAGTAAACTCACTTTTCTCCCTCATCATAAATATATTAGAATACTATCTTTAAAATTAAGTGGGACCAACAAGGGTAAAAAAGGAATTGTACCTTTAAATATTTACCATATAAGAAAATGTGACATTCTTTTTGGGATTGACCAAAAAGAAAATGGTGTCACATAAAATTGAATGGAGAGAGTAAACAATATTGATATAGTCAGAATTTTCATTAATAAAAGTTATAATTATAGTAGAAAAATAATTGAGGCCAGCAGGAGTGTCAATGGTTATAGTAGAACACACAATCTCAAATTTTTTTACATATCCTAAATTATTAGACTAAACTTTTAACTTTTGTTAATAACATTTCTCAATATTTATTAAATTAAAATTTGATATCTATATATAATATAATTTTCCGACGAAATGGTGTCGCTTGATACTCCTTGGCCAAGGATAGATCCGCCCCTGCTAAACGACTTGACTGATCGACTACCAAAAACAGGACAAGAATTTATATCTAGTGGTTATCCATTACTCTCTATAGTCTCTACAAATACATAGGCCATTACTCTCTAGTTTCTACAAATACATAAAAGTCTATACATCAATTCAGTACTACTTACAAATCAATCTAATAATGGAGCCGTGGCATGACTTTAGTGAAAAAATAGTGATGGTCACCGGTGCTTCATCAGGAATTGGGCTAGAGTTCTGTCTCGACTTGGCCAAAGCCGGTTGTAGCATCATTGCTGCTGCTCGTCGTGTTGACAGACTGAAATCTTTATGCGATGAGATTAATTCAAAAGGCCACGGACGTGCATTTGCCCTCGAACTTGATGTTACTGCTGATGGTGCTACAATTGAGTCCGCTGTACAAATAGGTTGGGATGCCTTTGGACATATCGATGTCTTGATTAACAACGCCGCATTAGAGGTACTTGATTAGTATTATTTTATAAACTACTATTATTAGTAACTGTGTCACGTAAAATGAATTAATTTATAGGTAGTGTGAGGTCTTCATTGGAATTAACGGAGGAAGAGTGGGAGCATACTTTTAACACAAATCTAAAAGGGGCATGCATGGTTGGTGTCAAAATGTGTTTGTAGTCGAATGCGCGATGCTAAACAGGGCGGAGGATCTGTTATTAATATCTCTTCCGCTGCAGCTCTGATTCGAGTAGTATACAAAGGGAGTCTTGCTTACGCTTCTTCAAAGATGGCTCTTGACATGGTCACTAATGTAGAGAGCCTCTACTTAAAATTATACTTCGCAAATGAAATAAAAATATTTTTCATTCATATAACTCAGGTGAAACTATCTTATTAAACATACATCCTTCTACCTATGCTTTCAAATAATTATGTATATTATCATTAATTAAGAGTGTTTTACTATATATTGGGGAAGATATACCTAAATTCATATATGTTTTCTACCAGATACACTAAATAGAGGGAGAGAGAAGCGAGTGAGATCGTCATGTGACATGTATACTAGATACATGCGAATCACACCAAACATGTATTTGGTGAGATATGCATCTATCTGGAATACCAGATTCACAGGAGAATGACAAATGAATTTTTTGTATGTATCCTCTATACATGCAAATCCATTTGAATACAATGTATCTAAAACAAATGTCACCTATTTTTGACCGCATATATTTCAAGATATATATTCCCTCCGTTTAAAAAAGAATGATCTTCTTTCCTTTTTAGTCTGTTTAAAAAAATGACCTCTTTCTTTTTTTTGTAACATTTTAATTTCAGTTTTCCACATGACATGTTTAAGACCACAAGATCAAAGGACAATTTTGTACATTTGACCTAACTTTAATTTAGGACCACAAGATTAAGAAATCTTATTTATATTCTTAAACTCCGTGTCAAGTCAAACCAGGTCATTTTTTATGAAATGAAGGGAGTATATATATTTGGGTGCATCATAATTTGATTAGATTCGTAAGATTACAAACCAAAGTGTGTCTATGTAATTAACTTCTAAACTAATGGAAGTTTTATAAGACTCCCTATAATCTAATGATGAATTGCAGATAATGGCTATTGAGTTAGGAATAGATAAGATCAGAGTGAACTCAATATCTCCAGGATTTTTCAAGTCTGAGATAACAGAAGGGCTTTTTAAACTCAAAGGGTGTGAAAAAAGTTAAAGATAATTTTTTTGAATAACATAGATTTCTCTAGAATGTCATAGTATAGAAATTTAGAAATTATCTTGAAGAAATATCTAGATAATGTAGAGTAGTTATCTTAAGAAAATATCTAGATATTTAGAATAGTTGCTGGAAGATAAGTTTACTAGAACTTTCTTATGGATGTATCTAGAAGACTTTCTAGAACCATCCCTAGACAAGTATAAATAGGAGATGGCCTTGTACAATTGTATTCAAGAAAAAATCAAAGCACTTAAAGAGTCTTCTTCCATTGCAAAGCTGTTTCCAAATTCCTTTTTTAACTATCTAGCTTCCTCTTCTTCCTTAGTTGAATTTTTCGATCTTAGTTAACGATCTTGGGATAGCAGAAGATTTCCAGAATTATACTTTTCTTCTGTTATTTTCTACATGGTATCAGAGCTATAGCCACACACTTGCTTCTGGGTTTTACTTCAAGATCGAGTTAGTGAAAAATTCAACTGGCTTCTCTATATGGATTTCAACGGTCGTGCCAACGGATTGGGGATGGAGTTGTTGAACCAATACAATTACAAGGTATGGAGGACATGTATGGAATTATACCTTGTGGGTGAGGAATTGTGGGATGTTGTTAATGGGAGTAACACAAGTCCTCCTGCAGACGGACCA
The DNA here is from genome assembly GCA_016801875.1 of Solanum sitiens. Lineage (NCBI taxonomy): Eukaryota > Viridiplantae > Streptophyta > Magnoliopsida > Solanales > Solanaceae > Solanum > Solanum sitiens. Next base: position 391,044 of record JABWTJ010000268.1, on the reverse strand, counting down.
GAGAATAGTAACGCATACAAGAAATGGAAGCAGGTTAATGCTAAGGCGGAGTTTGTCTTGAAGAGGTCAATATCCTCTAATTTATTTCATCATATTATAAGGTGCAAATTAGCCCATGAAATATGAAGGACCCTTGATCAGCTGTTCAACAAGAAGAATGAAGCTCGGCTACAGATATTGGAGAATGAATTGGCTAACACCATTCAAGGTAATCTCTCTATAGCCGTGTATTTTTTGAAGATTAAGAACTTATGTTATGAGATATATTTATTGAATCCGGAGGAGGCTATCTTTGAGGTACGAATAAAAAGAAATATTATTCGTGGTTTGAAATCAGAATATATTCCCTTTGTTACATCGATTCAAGGATGGGCTCAACAACCATCCTTGGAGGAGTTTGAGAATCTGTTGTCATCACAGGAACTACTAGCCAAACAAATGGCTGGGGTATCAATCAAAAAAGGGGAAGAAAATGCTCTTTTATCTAACAAGAGTAAATTTAAAGGAAAAACAGTAAGAGATAGGCCACACTCTCAATTCCAAAAAGGTTCAATTCCGCTAGGAAAGGAGGGAGAGTCTACTAATAACTATAAGACTCTCAAATGTTATCGGTGTGGCAAAATCGAACACATAAGAAGATTTTGTCGAACCAAGGTAATATGGCTCAAACTAAGAAAGTTGATGAAGAAGAAGAAGACTGAGGAAAGTGTTTCGTAGCCGAGACTCGAGCAATAGATGCAATGACATCTATTAATTTTGAAAGAGACTGGATCGTGGATTCAGGATGTGGGCATCATCTTACTGGAGATGAATCTAAATTTTCCAACTTTCACAAATACAATGGTCGTGATGTCATTGTAACAGCAGATAATACAGTTCATCAAGTGGAGAAGGAAGGCACAGTCTTCATCAATAAGAAGAAGGAAGACTCTATCACTCTCAACAGTGTGTTCCATGTTCCAGAGATGAGGAAAAATCTATTTTCCGTTGCAAATGCCGTAGATGCAGGAAGTTATCTCTTATTTGGACCACATGATGTGAAGTTCCTTCGAAATATCAAAGAACTCAAGGCAGATGTCATTCATATTGGTAAGAGAGTTAATCATCTATATATTTTATCTGCCTCTAATTCATATATTGACAAGATGAGTAGCAATGATACTGCATATCTATGGCATGCTAGACTTGGGCATCTTAACATGGAAAAATTAAAAGCCATGGTAAAATTGAATCTAGTAAAAGGATTGCCTAACTTAAGCAATTTTGGTGGAGGAGAGATTTGTGAAGGATGTCAATACGAAAAGGAACACCGTCTTCCATTTGATAGATCCGTGTCAAGATGCATTGCTCCACTAGAGCTAATTCATAGTGATTTGATGGGGCCAACAAGAACTCATTCGTTCTCCGGTTGTTCTTATATGCTAATTTTTATTGATGACTTTACAAGGTTCACATGGGTTTATTTTGTGAAGCACAAGTTAGAAGTTCTTAACAAGTTTATGGAATTCAAGGAAACTGTTGAAGGCGAGCTTGGCTAAAAAATAAGGAGGTTGCGAAGATAATGGTGGTGAATACACTTCTGAAGAGTTTCTTTCTTTTTGTCGTCAATATGGCATTAAAAGAGAACTTACCTGTGCTGATACGCCACAACAAAATGGAGTGGCAGAAAGAAAGATCCGACACCTTACAGAGACATGTAAAAGCTGGCTTCATGCCAAAAATTTACCTAGAGCCCTGTGGGCTGAAGGTATGAAATGTGCAGCTTATGTGATCAACAGGATGCCACTTTCTCCAAACAACATGAAGTCTCCCTATGAATTAATGTTTGGAGAGAAGACTAATATAAAAAACCTAAGAGTGTTTGGATCTATCTGTTATGTTCATATCCCTGATTCTCAATGGAGCAAGTTGAATCCCAAGGCAACAAAATGCATCTTTGTTGGATACGATGAAAGGAAAAAGGATTGGAAGTGCATGGATCCAAAAACACATCGTTTTGTTGTTTCCAGGGATGTCATATTTGATGAAACATCCCTGTATTATGGAGTTACATCAAAAGGAGAGGGTTCTAAAATATTGAACCCTGGAGTTTCAAACTTGCCCATCACAAGTGCTTCTCCAGATAATACAATTGTTGAGGAGCTAAGCAAAAGGGGGATCCCAGAAACTCAACAATGTGAAACTCAACTAGAAGATGATGTCTTGGTTTCACAAGACCAAACAGAACCATTGTTAAGCCAGCTCGCTTCAGAGATGAAAACTTTGTTAGTACGTATTCTTGTTTCTTTGCAGGGCCAATTAATGATGAAGAACCTTCATCTTTTGAAGAAGCTAAAGGAGCCAAAGAGTGAAAGCTTTCCATGGATGATGAAATGGAGGCTTTAATAAAAAATCAAACTTGGAGCCTTGTGCCAAAGCCAAGAGATGTACAACCCGTTTCTTGCAAATGGGTTTACAAAATCAAAAGAAGAGTAGATGGCAGCATAGACAGATATAAAGCTAGATTGGTCGCTCGAGGTTTTTCTCAAAAATATGGCAAAGACTATAAAGAAACCTTCAGTCCGGTGGCTAAGATGATATCAGTTTGAGTTGTACTAGTCATGGCAGCCTCATATGGTTGGAAACTATGGCAACTTGACGTGAGAATGCTTTCTTGTATGGAGAACTTGACAAATATATTTATATGGAGCAGCCACCCGGGTATGTTTCTAACTTACATCCTGATTATGTTTGCAAACTTAAAAAAGCACTTTATGGACTAAAGCAAGCTCCATGAGCATGGTATGAAAAATTTCTCAGTATCTATATTTTTGTGGCTATACTACATCACATTCAGATCCTAGCTTGTTTGTTAAGAAACAAGAAGATTTGAATGTGGTTGTTCTCTTGTACGTGGATGACATGATAATAACAGGAAATAATGATGATGAAGTTGCAAGAATTCAAGAAGAGCTTGCCCTAAGATTTGATATCAAGAAGTTAGGAGAATTACATCATTTTCTTGGCTTAGAGGTAACAAACACAAGTAAAGGGGTCATTGTTACCCAAGAAGGGTATGCCAAGAAGCTTGTGGACAGGTTTGGGGTGAAACAAAGCAAAAAGTGCTCTACGCCTTTGGAGACTAGCACGAGGCTAAGGCGTGAAGAAGGCTCACTTCTTGTAGATCCCAAGCCTTATAGAGCTCTAGTTGGAAGTCTCCTGTATTTGACTATTACAAGGCCAGACATTGCTTTATCTGTTGGATATGTCAGCAGATTTCTGCAATCACCAAGAAAGCGGCACTTGGAAGCTGCAAAGAGGATCCTGAAGTATATCGACTCAACATCAGATATGGGCCTATTTTTTAAAAGAAAGAATGACTTGGTATTAATCGGATATACCGACGCAGATTTTGGTGGTGATATGGATAATCAAAGATCAACATCAGGCTATATCTTTCTTTGTAGCAGAACAGGTATTTCTTGGTGCAGTAAGAAGCAAGACTCAGTTTCTTTGTCAACTACGGAGGCGGAATATAAAGCAGCAGCCCGTACTGCTCAAGAATGTGTGTGGCTCCAAAGACTTACTGAAGATTTGCATCTATCCTTATCAAAGCCAACTACGATCTTTGGAGACAACCAAAGTGCCATCAAGCTCGCAAACAATCCGGTATTTCACGCAAGAACTAAGCACATTGAGGTGGAACATCATTTCATTCGAGAAAAAGTTCTTGATGGAACTTTATATACGTCGGAGGTACGAAGTCAGGAGAATATTGTTGATATCTTCACCAAGTCACTTCCAAAAGCTTCATTTGAGTTTCTCCGCGGCAAGATTGGGATAGTTTCAAAAAATCACTTTAAGGGGGAGTGTGAAAAAAGTTAAAAGATGATTTTTTTAATAACATAGATTTCTCTAGAATGTCCAAAAATTTAGAAAATATTTTGAAGAAATATCTAGATAATGTAGAGTAGTTATCTTAAGGAAATATCTAGATATTTTAGTATAGTTGCTAGAAGATAAGTTCACTAGAACTTTCTTATGGATGTATCTAGAAGACTTTCTAGAACCATCCCTAGACAAGTATAAATAGGAGATGGCCTTGTACATTTGTATTCAAGAAAATATCAAAGCACTTAAAGAGTCTTGTTCCATTGCAAAGCTCTTTCCATATTCCTTTTTTAACTATCTACCTTCCTCTTCTTCCTTAGTTGAATTTTTCGATCTTAGTTAACGATCTTGGGCTAGCAGAAGGTTTCCAAAATTATACTTTTCTTCTGTAATTCTCTACAAAGGGTTCCATAAGTTCCTTTTGAAGACTGTTCCTCTGAGATTTATTGCAACGACAGATTCGGGTTTAACTTCATTGGTTCGATACTTAATCCATGATTCTTCCAAATATGTAACGGGAAATGTTTTCATCGTCGATGGTGGATCAACCATAGTAGGTGTTCACATCTTCTCATCATTGTAGAATTTGATGAACAAAGTTTAAATTATAGGTTTTCACCTACTATTTATTGTAATTTTCATGAATTTTATCATATATATTTATGTTTCACGTCAAAATGTTGAATTCAGATAAATCTGCAACTAAATAATATGATTTGTCAGGTTACATCTATAGAAGGGAGAATTTAGTATTTATCACCTTCAATGGATCATCCTTGAATTATGATGTATTTTTCATAGTATATTATAACAAAAATAACTTTTAGTGGCAATAAATATGCACATTAACAAAGATGTTAAATATTTTTATCAATATTAGTCAATTGTTGTTCGAATCAATGCCGCTATAGGCTTCAGTGGCTTTTACGTACAAAGAGTGTACTAAATTGAAATTATCACTAGTAATTATCTCTAAAAAGTATATATATTTAGCAACAATTAAGTTATTACCGTTAATTAATTATTGCTAACGATCATTTTTTATTTAATGAGTTTAGATAACTATGTAATTTAGTCACTTCGTGTATCATTTTACTTGTATATACATTATTTTTTCCGGCAAAGGGTATCTAATCGAACACCTTGACAACCACGTAACCCCGACACAGTGTGTAGTGAGCCACAATTTTTAATTGTAGGATAAATGTGAGTTATTTTTGTAATAATAGAGGTATATGTGAGTTGTACTTTCATAACTGCAAAGGTAATGTGATCCACTTTTATAACAATGTGTATATGTGTATCATTTTTATAACGAGGAATATATCAATTTTAAATTATAAAATTGAAGAATATATCATAGTTTTTCCTTTACATATTGAAACATAAATTTCATTGACACAAATGAGACTATACCGAGAATTATAGGTACTAAGAAAGAGACAATCAAATGGAGAAGGAAATAGGAAATATAGAATCATTGGGAAAAAAATAAGATATTTATAAAAAATATCTCATTTGAAAAATCATTTAATAATACAAATTATCTCCATATAGCTTTGGTTGAGTATGCAAACAAAAGACTGTGTTGTACTAGTTGATTCAAACTTTCCTTCATTAAATTTGAACTTTTGTACATAACTTTATGGACCTATTCCTAAAGAAAAACAGATTTTTCTTTATATTTAATATTTATCATAAATATGTCTTTTAATTTAGTTTCAACTTATATTCATGTTTTTTAATTTTGGTGTACACAAGTAAATACTTAAATTTATATAAAATTGAACTAATAAATATATTTGTCCTACATAATATTCTATATGAAAAATTTGTATCCTACGTGATGTCATATGTGTATTATGACACACAAGATGTGTTTGTTTACTTGTTTAATTTTATATAAATTTAAGTTTAATTTTATATAAGTTTAAGTGAGATTTGTGCACACATAAAATTTAAAGACATAAATACCAACTGAAGTCAAATAAAAAGACATATTTATGACTATGTGTTGTTTATAATTCTTAAAGTTTGAAATTTCAAACGAAAACTACTACACACAAAAGTCTAATTACAATTTGATGTTACTCTCTTTTAGTGACTCATAAAATCACAGCGGTTCTCATTTATTATCCTCTAAAAGCAAAAAAGATACCGTCCTTGCACGAGTTTTGACGTAGAAATTTCAAACAAAATCTTTTCTTTGTCTTTAATTATTTATCTATTTTTTTTTATAATTATTCTTAATTATTTGTTTATTTTGATAAATTAAAAAAGAATAATTTTTTTTATCTATTATACTCAATTAATTTTAGGTTCATCACTCTTTTTGAGAGAGTGCACACACTCTCTATGTAAGGTAGACAAAAAATAATATAATAATATTAGTTCAAGTTTATTTAGTGGGGTAATAGAACCCCCTCATAGTTAAGGTGCCCTTTTGAAAATTCAAAATTAGTACAGATATCACTTTATGCCTTATCTTTATGAAACAAATACAATAGTTAACAGCAATATTCAAGTATTATAGGAAAAAGTTGACCAAAACAAGATTGATGTTTCTTGGCTTTTTCAATTTTTATACAGTCGAATATTTGCACACTTTGCTACCTACACATTCTATTTTTTTTCATTTTTTTTTCTGAGTTGTCAAATGTAGTTATCTTTTATTTAATAACAATGTATTCATATGTATACTTATTGGTGTATTCATTCTTTCTTTAACAACAATGTATTAATTTTTGAATTGTTGTGTTCATATGTAAAATTGTTGTACTTTATCTAGTTTAATATATTAAACTAATACAATAAGTTATTACACATGTATCCTTGATATATTAATACTTTAAATTTTATAAATAAAAATACTAATTTGAATTTGTATAATTAGTACATCTCTCTTGTTTAGTTCATTGTAATTAAAATGGTATCAATGCACAAATAAAAAAATAAAAAAACATATACAATTAATACTGCTAGAAAAAGACATAAATTATAGTCATTTTTATAAATATCATACTTATAGTTATTGAGCTTTAATAATCCTTTAAATATAATTATTTTTGAAAGTTGCTAAAAAATAATATGTGAGATACCTTGTGACAATTTATAAATTAAAAAACTATGTTTGGATTATTCTTTTTAATTCAGTTTATTAACAAAAAATTTATTAAATCTGCCTCATTTGTTAGAGGACGGAGGTATATATGCTGTTATCTTTTTAATGAGGGTATATTCGCTCTAAATCTTGAAGTTGAGTAGTAATATTTTTCTCGATGGACAAATTTACTAGTAGTACATAAAAGTTTGTTTGACATTGCTATTGGGAGGCCGAAATCACTTATTTTGAGGAAAACACAATTATTTTTTTAAAAAAATTAATGTGTTTGACTAAGTAAAAATTGGTTTAATTGGATGCACAAATAATTTTTCTATTATTGAGAAGAAGTAAATATTTTTGCTTATTAAACAAAAAACAAAAATTATTTTTTCAAGACTGAACTATCCTTGCCATATATACATATTTACTAATATATTTCGTATATTTATTTATATTTTTGGTGAATTTTCTTATATAGTGATTTAATTTGTGGATGATTTTTAAATTTATTTTGCTTTATATTTTTAATTATACTTAAATTATTATGTTAATATTATATCAATACTTACTTTTTTTTATTTATCAATGTTTAATATTGATTCAAAGTTAAATATATATGTAATTAATTTAATGAAAATAAAACATTAATTAAAAATTTTATAATAGATATTCAAAATAATTTCTCCCTATAAAATAATCTTAATATTGAATTATTTTTTTTCCATAATTTGACTCTCAAAAGTACTTTTTAAAGATGATTAGTCAAACACAATCTATTTATCAAAAACATTTTTCCAATGAATTGCCAATTTGATTTTTTTTTTTTTCAAAAACACTTTTCTTAAAAGCTAATTTTAAAAGAGTACTTCTAAAAATAAGCTATTTTTAACGATAATGCCAAATAAGCTCTAAATTCAAAAATGGCAACTATGAAAAAAGATTGGAAAAATTTATGGTTTATGAAGTCCTTGCAATCTTGACATAGGAATTTCATATGAAAGCTACGCCACACAAATAGTCTTATTTGGTTTACAAGTAGTACTTTTACTACAATGTGAAGTAGCATGTGTTAATTATATCCACTCAAATAGTCTTATTTGGTTGGCTATAGGCAAACCAAAGTCTTGAAAGTGATACAATTTCAAAAGAGAACAACAACACACAAAAAGTTTGATGTTACAATTTCAAAAGATTGCTTAATTTAAATCTAAATTTACTTAGAGAGTTTTCTTTTCTCTCCTTTCAATCTTGAATGGAATATCTAACGCATGTTGCTAATGACAAGTAGAGTTAGGTTACGTTAACTTAATGAGTAAACATCAAAAAGAAATTCAAGTGGAAGGATATATACATTTGTGTGTTGTATCTTTCATTTGAGATACAACTAGCATTTCCATTCTTAGATGTCTTTCTTGACTCTTCTCATTTGTTTTTATCTATTTTTGTACATGTATAGGATTCTAAATGAAATTCACTGAGGAAAAGGGTCAAATATGCGCCTAAATTATTCAAAAATGTCTAGATAATTTAGGTGAAACTATCTTATTAAACATACATCCTTACTCTCTCTCTCTCTCTCTCTCTCTATTTATATATATATATATATATATATATATATATATATATATATATATATGTGTGTTTGGGAAGATATACCTAAATTCATGTATGTTTGCTATCAGATACACTAAAATAGATGGAGAGAGAAGCGAGTGAGATCGTCATGTGTCATGTATCTGGTATGGTTTGCTTGTATTAGAAATACCAAATACATTGGGGAGTGGCGAGTGAAATTTTGTTATGTATCCCGGATAAATGCAAATCCATTTGGCTTTATAAATTTGTCTTCCAACTTTTTTTTCCATTCGAAGTTTCGTATTCGTATTAAAGTCCGACTAAATCTAGATTTGCACCAAAAAGTCCTATATTGGGGTAAACGCTTTCTAATAAAGGCGACTCTGTACCCAAGATGATTTGAATCCGTGACCTCTGACTAGAAATGAAGGGGGCACTTATATCTCGTTATACCCTTCAACTTTGAATGTGCACTAGAAAACACTTGCTTCCTATACATATAACGTCACATAGGACCAAAATTATGATGTAGGCCTATAATTATGCAAAGATTCAGGTTTGGTGGTCTCATACCTTTCAAGAGTTGTTTCATAAGTACGATTGTCATGTATGTTAAAAGTTAGATAAAAATATCTGAAATTTATTTACACAAGCAATTCAACAAACTTCATATGCATATTTTAGAATCGCTTTGGTCATACTCATATATATCTTTTTTTATTATTACTTTTCATTTTAGGTCGATATTCATATTAAAACCTGATTACATTAGGATATAATTTAATTCTTAAACAATTAAACTTACAATTTTTTTTTAAATTGATTATGGCATAAATAAACTTATTGAGATTGTCTATCCATGCACTTCCCATGCACCCGCCACTACATAAAAAATGATTAGTAGCGATAATTAATTTTTAATTGTCGCTATATATGTATTTTTAGCGGTAATTAATATTTTTTTGTATATGTTGCTAAAACATTTTGTTAGTAACATGTATTTATAAGGTTAGCCAAAAAGACAGAAACAGAAATAAGATGAAGCAGAAAGTATACAAAATAATCCGAGTCCACAGAAATTACTGTGTCTCCTTAAGAAATTTAATCCCCTCACTATACCCGAGGTTATGGATTAATTTCTCCCAAGATAAAACGGATTAATCCTGTTAAAGAAATAGCGGTACCTCAAACTTCTTTAACTTCAACGAATTTAAGAACAACAACAAGTCACACAGACTCAATCGATCGACACTTTGATTTTGAGACAAATATATGCAGAGAAGGAAAATTCTAGTGTTTGAAAAAACGAAAATTGACTTTCTTTTATAGCCATTTTCAGCAAGAAACGTGTCTGTTCAGAGAAATCTGTTCAGACCCGTTTTATCCAAAAAGTTGTGTCTTTTGAAAAAAAATAACAATTTTTCAAAAAATGTGTATGTTAGGAAAATAATGGCTTTTCGGAAAGTAACAACTTTTCGAAAAGAGTAACAACTTTTCGGAATGTTACCGTTACCCGCAAATTAATTCTGTTAATTAACTAATTAACTAACATTCTGAATTAATTTGTAAGAGATAATATTAACAGGATTTATTTGATTAACAAAAACTGATTAAATAAATTTTGTCCAAAAAATTTATCAATCAATCACATCATTTGCCAAATCCAAAGCCATAGCCAAAGTCGAAGCCGAGCGAGCGACGACGACGACGCGAGGGGGCATCTTCTTCTTAGCTCTTTAAGAAGTAAAGGAAGTGTTTCCTTATATAAGGACAACAATTTCTCTTTCTTTTGCCGATATGGAAGAAATGACTTTTTGTTTGCACTTTGCAAATGACTTTTCATTTTCCCTTCAGAATAGTTCCCTCACTTTTCATATTCTCTCTTTTTTTTCCCATTCACACTTGCTAAACCCAACAATCCCCCACATGAATGGGGAATGACTATTGTTAAAACATATGCATGAAAAAACTTGTGTGTCTTGTAAGTAAAGGTTAATCGCATCTCGAAAAGTAGGTTTCCCTTTAAACTTTTCGTAGTGAACATATATCGGATATACTCGGTCAATCGATAGATTTGTTATCTTTGAAACGTCGCACTTTGGTGTATACCTAAACAACATAAGTCACACAATCAACCCTTGAACAGTTCTTAGTTCTCATTGTTTTGTTCATTTCAGCCATGAACACATCTCGGATAGTAAGTGCTTAGAGAACTGGCCTTACCGGATTCTCCTTGAAGCTGCTTACACTTCACACTCACATAGGTGATTTCTAAATGTGTTATCCCGTAGATACACCATTTGATATACCCTGTATCAAACTTAGAAACCATTAAAAAGTCCTTATGCCTTTATCCTGGTTACTGAACATTGTCTCATCATGAGAATGGATCATAAAATAATTTTTTGACAATGTTGAACCGTCCTCTATGACTTTGTTTTATCTCCTTGAACCTAGATCTTGGGATCCCCAGTCTTCTAGGTAGAGTTACCTCCACGATGACTTGTTCTCGGCCATAGTCTCATTCCCGTCGATGATTTCTCAACTCCCTCTCTAGTTAGGCCTTTCGTAAGTGGATTCGACACATTATCCTTTGACTTCACATAGTCAATTGTGATAATTCCACTAGAGTAATTGTCTCACAGAGTTATGTCTTCGTCTTATGTGACGAGACTTGCCGTTATACATAACGCTTCCAGCCCTTCCTATTGCAGCTTGACTATCACAGTGTATGCATATAGGGGCCATTGGTTTGGGCCAAAATGGAATATCTTCTAAGAAATTCCGAAGCCATTCAGCTTCTTCATCTGCCTTGTCTAAAGCGATGAATTTAGACTCCATTATAGAGCGAGCTATACATGTTTGTTTGAAAGATTTTCAAGATATTGCTCCTCCATCAATAGTAAAATGTATCCACTTGTGGATTTAGTTTCAGTTGACCCAGTAATCCAATTTGCATCACTATATCCTTCAAGAACTGCTGGATATTTGTTGTAATGCAAAACATAGTTTTGAGTGTCATCTAAGTATCCCAAAACTCTCTTCATTGCCAACCAATGATTTTGATTAGGATTACTTGTGTATCGACTCAGTTTACTGATAGCGCAAGCTATGTCTAGTCGTGTACAATTCATGACATACATCTAGCTTCACAACACTCTAGCATAGTCCAATTGAGACTGACTTTCACCTTTATTCTTTGCAATGAAGGTTGACATCAATTGGAGTCTTTGCCCTTTTGAAATTCAAAAATTTGAATTTTTCAAGTATCTTTTGAATATAATGAGTTTGAGACAATGCTAGACCGTTAGGAGTTTTAAGAATTTTAATTTCCAATATCACATCAGCAACTCCTAAATCTTTCATATCAAACTTACTAGCGAGCATACGCTTAGTAACTTTTATATTAGCAATGTCTTTGCTCATTATAAGCATGTCATCCACATATAGGCATACAATTACTTCCTGATTTGGAGTATCTTTAATGTAAATACATTTATCGCATTCATTGATCTTAAATCCATTTGACAATATGGTTTGATCAAACTTTGCATGCCATTGTTTTGGTGCTTGTTTTAGTCCATAAAGTGACTTAATAAGTTTGCACACTTTCCTTTCTTTACCAGGAACTACAAAACCCTCAGGTTGTTCTATGTAAATTTCTTCTTCCAGCTCTCCATTTAAGAAGGCGATTTTCACATCCATTTGATGAATTTCAAGACTGTATACTGCAGCTAGGGCAATTAACATTCGAATTGATATAATCCTAGTCACTGGCGAGTATGTGTCAAAATAATCAAGACCTTCTTTTTGTCCAAAGCCTTTGACAACAAGTCTTGCTTTATATTTGTCAATAGTTTCATCATCTTTCATCTTCCTTTTAAAGATCCATTTTGAACCCAATGGTTTGTTCCCTGGAGGAAGATCAACTAACTCCCAAGTATGATTGCTTAGGATTGATTCAATTTCACTATTGACAGCCTCTTTCCAAGAGGTTTGTCGCTAGACAACATTGCTTCCTTGAATGTTTGAGGCTCACTTTCAAGAAGAAATGTTACAAAATCAGATCCAAATGAAGTAAATGTCCTTTGACGTTTACTGCATCTTGGACTCTTTTCATTGGGTTCATTCTCTTTTGGTTCTTATCTGGGTTGTTTAGACCCTCCACTAGATGACTCAAGTCTAGTTTTATACGGATAGATATGTTCAAAAAATTCAGCACTATCTGATTCCATTACCGTATTATCATGAATATCCGGATGTTCGGACTTATGAACCAAAAATCGACATGCCTAACTGTTTGTGACATATCCAATGAATACACAATCCACAGTCTTAGGCCCTACTTTTACCCGCTTAGGTATAGGAACTTGGACTTTGGCTAGACACCCCCACACTTTAAAATATTTCAAATTGAGTTTTCTACCTTTCCATTTCCATATGGAATTACATTTGTCTTTGAGTGAGACACTCTATTGAGTATTTGATTTGATGTAAGGATAACTTCCCCCCACAAGTTCTGTGGTAAATCTGAACTTATAAGTAATGCATTCATCATTTCTTTTAAAGTTTGGTTTTTCCTTTCTGCAATCCCATTAGACTGAGGAGTGTACGGAGCAGTAGTTTGATGGATTATTCCATTTTCTAATCATATTTTTGCAAATGGAGATTCATATTCTCCGCCTCTATCACTTCTGATCATTTTGATCTTTTTATCTAACTGATTTTCAACTTCAGTTTTATATTGCCTAAATGCATCTATTGCTTCATCCTTACCATTTAGCAAATAGACATAACAATATCTAGTGCAATCGTCAATAAAAGTTATGAAATACTTTTTCCCATCACGTGATGGTGTTGACTTCATGTCACAAATATCAGTGTGAATCAATTCTAAAGGATTTGAATTCCTTTCAACAGATTTATAAGGATGCTTAGCATACTTAGATTCAACGCAAATTTGACATTTTGATTTATTGCACTCAAATTTTGGCAAAATATTTAAGTTAATCAGTTTTCGCAAGGTTTTGTTATTAACGTGTCCCAAACGTTCATGCCACAAACATTTAGACTCAAGCAAGTAAGAAGAAGCAAAATCTTTATTCATATCAACTGCAATTACATTGAGTTTGAAAAGGCCATCACTGAGGTAGCCTTTTCCTACATACATATCATTCTTACTTACTAAAATAAATACACATTTGAATTTATTCTTAGTCAGAACTGGAATTGAAACTAAATTCTTTCTCAATTCTGGAACATACGATACCCTATTCAAAGTCACCACCTTGCCTGATGTCATCTTTAATAGGACATTGCCAGTTCCTTCCACCTTTGCAACAACAGAGTTTGCCATAAACAACTTCTCATCTGTAGGTGCTGGAGTATATGATGAAAATAATTCTTTGTTGGCACAAACATGGCATGAGGCACCAGAATCTATCCACCATTCTCTTGGATTTCCAACCAAGTTACATTCTGAAAGCATTGCACAGAGATCGTCCATTTCTCATTTGGATTCAGCCAAGTTTGCTTGATCCTTCTTTTTCTTGTCCTTCTTAGGACCCCGGCATTCAGTAGCCCTATGACCATGTTTACCACAATTGAAGCAGTTTCCATTGAATTTCTTCTTAGGAGGATTGCTTTTTGGACCAGATGCTTTCTTTCTTTCCTTTACTTTTGTGGGATCTTCCTCAACAATATTTACTCCAGATATTCTTGAGTTAGCACGTGACCTATTTTATGCAGCCTTATTATCCTCTTCGATTCTCAACCTTACTATGAGATCTTCAACAGTCATCTCCTTGCGTTTATGTTTCAAGTAGTTTTTGAAGTCCTTTCACAATGGAGGTAACTTTTCAATAATTGCAGCCACTTGAAAGACATCATTCACAATCAATCCTACATTAAAGATTATGTGAGTATTAAGGAAAAACTTAATATTTCTAACATAAGCATTAAATAAATTTATACCTTCAGCAAGGAGATCATGGATTATGACCTGCAGTTTTTGAACTTGGGTGACGATGGTCTTACTGTCTATTATCTTATAGTCCAGAAATTTTGCCACAATGAACTTCTTCATTCCGGCATCCTCTGTTTTGTACTTCTTTTCTAAAGCATCCTAGAGTTCTTTTGAGGTTTTAACATTGATGTACACATTGTACAGATCATCTTGCAGGCCACTCAGAAAATAATTTTTACACAAAAAATCTGAGTGTGTCCATGCTTCTGTTACCAAGAATCGTTCTTCAGGCGGAGTTTCATCCGACATAACAGGAACATTCTCATTAATGAATCTCTGCAGACTCAACGTAGTGAGATAAAAGAACATCTTCTGCTGCCATCTCTTAAAGTCGACTCCAGAAAACTTTGCAGGTTTCTCAGCCGACGCTAAGGCAGCATTTGAACGATTGTGTGCAATCGATGTTGTTGCAGCACTTACTGTTGCAGCACTCACTATTCCAGCATTCACTTGACTTGAATTAGTCATTTTTTTCTGTCACAAAAGGCAGATAATTTAAGTATTTGAAATAGTAATAGTAAAGAACAAATCTTTACACAGACTGTTTTTGATTTAACGTTAAAGTTTTTATGTTCTTTTAATCGTTAATCAAATGAATTTTAAAAAATTCAAGCATAGTAGAAAATCATAAAGGTTTTAATCTCCAGAAACCTCAAATACAGAAACTTATTTGAATTTCTTAAGATTGTTAGTAATCTGTATTTATAAGGTTATCCAAAAAGACAGAAACAGAAATAAGATGAAGCAGATTGTATACAAAGTAATCCGAGTCCACAGAGACTACTGTGTCTCCTTAAGAAATTTAATCCCCTCACTGTACCCGAGGTTATGGATTAATTTCTCCCAAGATAAAATGGATTAGTCCTGTTAAAGAAATAGTGGTACCTCAAACTTCTTTAACTTCAACGAATTTAAGAACAACAACAAGTCACACAGACTCAATCGATCGACACTTTGATTTTGAGACAAATATATGCAGAAAAGGAAAATTCCAGTGTTTGAAAAAATAAAAATTGACTTCCTTTTATAGCCATTTTAAGCAAGAAACGTGTCTGTTCAGAGAAATCTGTCAAACCCGTTTTATCCAGAAAATTGTGTCTTTTGGAAAAAATAATAACTTTTCAGAAAATGTGTCTGTTAGGAAAATAACGGCTTTTCGGAAAGTAATGACTTTTCGGAAAGAGTAACAACTTTTCGAAATGTTACCGTTACCCGCAAATTAATTCTTTTAATTAACTAATTAACTAACATTCTGAATTAATTTAGAAGAGATAATATTAACAGAATTTATTTGATTTCAATCACATCATTTTCCAAAGCCAAATCCAAGCGAGCGACGACGACGGCGCGAGGGGGCATCTTCTTCTTAGCTCTTTAAGAAGTAAATGAAGTGTTTTCCTTATATAAGGACAATAATTTCCCTTTCTTTTGCCGATATGGGATAAATGACTTTTTCATTTGCACTTTGCAAATGACTTTTCATTTTCCTTCCAAAATAGTTCCCTCGCTTTTCATATTCTCTTTTTTTTTCCATTCACCCTTGCTAAACCCAACACATTTAGCGACATTGGTTCTAATGACACTTAACAATGTTGGTAAAGATTTTAGCACTCTTTATTAATGTCAATATTTATTGCCGCTAAAGTTATTTTTGTTATAGTGCGCCAATCATATGTGCCACTTTTGTTGAATATTTAAGGATATTAATTTGATTAAGATCTAATTGTGTTACTTTCTAAAATAATATAGCCCTCTAACTTGTTAATTTTTTGGATTTTGACTACCAATAAAGTTGACCAGACCATCACTTGTTAATTTTGTGAATTTGACTACCAATAGAGAGACATGACCGGAAAAGAGCAGAGTGAAAAGCGAGATTCCAAGAGAGAGAGAGATGAAGAGACGAAAGAGAGAATATAATTATAGCTAGAAGTAAGTTCTGAATTGTAATCAATACAAACTGTAATTATGTTAGCTAATAAATTAGTATATATGTTTACTTGATCGCGTAATTTTCTAAAAATTATATGAATATGTAAATATATGTCAATCTTCTAAAGCTGAAAAAAAGTATTCCCTCTGTTTCAGAAAGAATGATCTCCTTTCCTTTTTAGTTTGTTTAAAAAAGAATGATCTCTTTCTTTTTTTGGTACCATTTTAATTTCAGTTTTTCACGTGACATGTTTAAGACCACAAGATCAAAGGACAATTTTGTACATTTGACATAACTTTAATTTATGACCACAAGATTCAAAAGTCTTCTTTATATTCTTAAACTCTGTGCTAAGTCAAATCAAATCATTTTTTATGAAACGGAGAGAGTATGATATAATTCAAATGAACGAAAAATTTTATGGTGGTAGAGGTCCAACCAACCAAAGTTGAGGGAGGCTCCACCCATTTTTTGACACATGGATTGTGGGACCTTTTTTAATATAAAAGTTGAAAAAAAAATAAAAAAGTAAATTGTGGGGTCGACAGCATTAAATATGCACTTATATTTAAGAGAGAGAAGCTGAAAAAGGTGCTTGGATTTATTTTCTCTTTTACAAAGGAGCTGGAATAAAATTAAAAGTAAGTAATAAGTATGCACTTATATCTAAGAGAGAGAAGATGAAAAACTTTCTTGTATTTATTTTCTCTTCTAGAAAGGAGCTGGCAAAACATTAAAAGTAAATAGGGGCCTACAATATTAAATGTTAACTTAAATATTCACTTATATCTAAGAAAGAGAAGATGAAGAAGCTTCTGGGTTTCTTTTGACTTCTTCAAAAGGGCTGGAAAAAATAAAGAAGGTGAACAAATTTTTTTACTCTTCTTCAAAGGACAAAAAAAAATATGAAGAATTATCTACATACGAATTTTCGAAGGAGAAAAAAATCAGAAGTATCTATATACGTTTTTCAGGTACGAATTTTTCTTCATATTTCTTGAACTCTTTAATACTATCAACACAACTAAATTAAAGGTTGCATATATATTATATTTCACAATAGATCTCTATGGATCTTCTTGCTTGCATTTTACTTGTAATTCAAAATACAAAAAAAAATATTTGTTGCATTGATTTTTATGCTTCAAATATCAAAAATTAAGATCTGCACCAAAGATCAAATTGAATTTTCTTCAAATATCTCTTTGTTTGATTGTTGACTCTGCATGCAAGTTCCAAATTGTGAATTCAGATTTTGAGTCAAAAATTGAGGGAAAATGCTTGATGAATCTCCATGTAACTGCATATTTGATATAGAAAAAAAACATATCAAGATTAATATATGTATGAATACAATAATAAACAATGAAAAAATTACTTAACTAATTAAAGAGAGAACAAACCTCAAAACTTAATCCCATAGATTCATGTTGTATTTGTTGCATTGAGACTGATTGCATGTCAAAATTTACTGTTTTTTCATGTTTTTGTCCTGTTTTGCTTTTGAATGTCACCTCTGACGTCTTTTTCTTTTTTTTCTCGCCTTTTGGCTTCATTCTTGAATATCCATTTCCCTTTCCTTTTTTCTTAATTGGATCCAAAATTCGATCCTTGGCCCCAATTAAAGGGTCAACGGATGAATCAACTTTGTGTCTGTTTTTGTCACAATTTTCACCATACAGTTCACTTTGATGCTTAGTAATCTCAACTCTTGCTTGGTATAAATACCTTCTAGCAATTTCTTCCGAATCTATATCATTTCCAGCTAAAGTCATGACAGTAAATAATTCTTTCATTAACCCGTTCAAACGAACTGCCATAGAAGATTTTGTTGTTCCTTTCTTTTTGGAGTACTCCGCAAATCCTTTCTCATGCTTAGCATTCTTAGACCATCTTTTCAAAATGTATTTCTCCGGAATAGAAGTAAAATTCAAGTCAAAGAACAAAACTTTAAGTGCGTGACAACATAACCAACCCATGGATTCAAACATATGACAACTACAAATAATAGAATTGTCAAGAGCATTGAATTGAACAATTTCAGTTTTCTCACTTTCACCCTTTAAAATTGTATATTTTGTTAGACTGCCTTCAGTTTCAACATTGATTACTCTTTTGGTTGTCCCTTGTAGAAATTCGTGTTGAAATCTTGTGTAAATTCTCCTGGTATACACCCTAGCAGCATGCTTTAATATCCCACAATCTTCAATGAAAATTTTAGGATCACCTCGAGATTTATAATCCTCTATAGCTTCAATGTCACGCATTTCAATTGTCCGTTGCTCATAATGCTTTACAAACTCCGTTATACTCATTGTCTTGCATGACATTTCAGTGAAGACTCTATTTGTGCTCTCACTTCTTTGGGTCGATTTGATATCTGCTGAGAAAGTAGAACGGCTAAATACAGGACACCATTTTTTTCTCAGATCATACAACTTTTGAAGCCAAGTATTACTTGCACAATCCCAATCATCTATCATTTTTTTCCATATTAACTCAAATTCTGATTCTGAATTGCACCTCCACAAGAGAGTATCAAAGCAGTATCGAAATCCTGATTTAAAATAAAGCTGCGGTATATTTTTTTGAGCATTTCTATCAATGTGCCATTCACACAATCTATGACATGTTCCAGGAAAAACTTCCTTAATAGCAAAAGCTATGGCAGGAGCTTGATCAGTAAAGATTGTTTTTGGTGTTTTCCCTCCCATTGCTTTCAGGAATGTTTGAAAAAGCCAAACAAAAGAACCACTTGTTTCATTGCATAAAAATGCACATCCAAAGAAAGTATTTTTCCAGTGGTTATTCACACCAACAAATGGAGCACAAATCATGTCATATCTATTTGTACGATAAGTAGTGTCAAAAATCATCACATCTCCAAAACACTCGTAGTGCAATTTAGATATACTATCTCTCCAAAAGAAATTACACAATCTGCCATCTTCATCAACTTGAAAAGAATAAAAAAAGTTTGAATCCTCTGATTGTAAATGCATAAAATAATTTATCATGGTTTGAGCATCTCCACCACTTATCATATTTCTCTTATGTGCTTGTATAAAGTTATGAGCATCTTGTTCAATAAATCCCGCATTTTCAATTCCACCAGCTTCGTTATGAAGGTATCTAACCACTTTTTTTGTTCGAATACCGACATCCACCATAGAACCAAGAATACTTTTAGTAGCACTTGTAAGTTTACGACCCGATTGTATGAAATGTTTCAAATTATCTTCTATCATTGGATGACTATGCACATCATTGAATTCACATACTTCCCACATCCCATTTGAAATTTTGAATTTTATACGAGCCATACAACCACATCTATATTCTAATCTCTGTCGTTTCCTTTCTTGAAAAAGGGAAAGCTTATCAGATTTCCTTCACAAGCACAAAGAAATAACCGTCTAGTTACTTCTTTATTTATGTTGTAAGTCTTTGCACTTTTTCGAACACCAAAACCTTTGGCTAGAGCATATGAATTATATGCATTGTAAGATTCTTCTTCAGAATTAAATTTCATACCAATCTCAAAAGCAAAGTTCTTGTTAATGCTATAAACATTATTTGCTTTTGTAGAATATTCGTTGTCGTTAACATTGGAATCTACAATAATAATTTTATTTTTTGAGTATCAAAACTTAAGAAATAGATAAAAATATAAACATTTACTTAATAGAGAACCTTCACACTCGAATTAAGAAAATATCATATAAATAAAGTGTATTACCTTCTTGAAGAGAAGACCTTTTATCAATATGTATGTCCTCCATTTTTTAAAATTTAAAGCAAAATCTGCACAAGAAACAAATTATATTATTAAGAAATTATATTTTTCAAATATTACCAGCACATAAAAATATTAAAACATGTCTTTTATTTTACTATACATTTCAAATTTAATTTAATATTATGTGATCACCATTAAATTTGAATGTAAAATTTCTTGAAATTACTAATACTAATATTTTATATGGCAGGAACTTTCTACCAAGCATGAAGATCATTTATGACAACAATGAATGATGCACAAAAGTTTACATAGATAATTGTGTCACACAATCTTGAGCGTTTTGAACAAGATAATGCAATATTCTATTTTCAAGATATGTATATAATATGTTTATCTATTTGTATAATGAGGATTATCAATAAACAACTTTTCATTCTATTTAAAGCTTTAGTAAAAAAATGTAATATCATTGGACAAATAAAAAGAATATTGAGAGCAAAAATAGTAAAAGAAATATCATAGAAATGTATATTTTGTAACCTTACTTGAACAAAATTTTAACGAGAATAAAAGATCATAGATGGTGTAGTTTTATTTTAGAGCAACAATGGTGTATTTTTATCTTAGGGCTTTTACTTATTTTGTAGGCAAAGATCATAATTTAAGGAGGGAAAATAGTACTTTCTTTCCCTCCATTTTTATTGTACTATATAAATGTTTATTTTAATTATTTTTATTTTGTTTCATTTGACTTTATTTGCAAAGTACACATATTGACCCACAATCCATGTGTCAAAAAATGGGTGGAGTCTCACTCAACTTTGGTTGGTTGGACCTCTACCACCATAAAATTTTACGATTTTTGGGGCTTCACTTTTTCTTTTTTCTTTTTCTATTTATACGTTTACAATATGCCTATAAAAAATTTATAGTTATAATTTAGGTATTTATCATTTCTAAAATGGCAAAGGGTAAAATATACCCTTGTACTATATCAAATAATTTAAATATACCTCTAATTATATTATCTGGCTAAATATATTCTTCCAGTTATATTTTTGGGCTAAATATATTCTTATAATTAACAGAGGACACATGGACGACTGAAATTAAACAAACTATTCAATTTAAAATAAAATAAATTCGAATACGCCCCGCCCCGCCCCAATAAGCTAACCCGACCTAATATGAAATACTAACCCACGCGATTTGTCTTCCTAGCAAGAAAACCTAATGGACGACTGAGTTCCAAGACTCCAGCAACATCTGCGATTGGAGCCTCTGCATTGAAAAGAGTTTTGATCAAAGGTGATTTATTCACTTCGACGGCATGATTTCTTTTCTTCATCAAATTTTATAGCCTAAGATTTTGAGTATGATTCAAATTTTATAGTCTAGGTTTTTTTTTTCTTTTTTATATAATTTCGTTTCTTGTTTGGTGTTTGATAGTCTATGATTTTGGGTATTATTTTTTTGTTGCTTTAAATTTCATAGCCTAAGGTTTTGGATATGATTTCTTTACTTGCCAAGCTTCATATATAGCCTAGGCTTCTGGGAATTGATTCGAATTCGACATAATATGCGGCAACGATTAAAGTTGATACTTTGAACATGACGTTGGACGCAATTAAGATTGAAAGAGATAACTTGAATGAAAAACTGGATGCAATGAAGGTTTTCAACCAATTTTGAAGTAAACAAATCAAGGATATTGGAAGATAAAGTGAAGAAGATGAAGACGTTAATTATAATTTTGTGTGCTCTTTTTATTGGGTATGTTGCCTTGAACCAGTGAACTTGTGTAATGCTAGGTCAAGATTAATTCATGGAATTTCTCTTGATTTGTTTTGTAATATATTGTTGATAATCAAGCTCAACTCATGGTAATGTTCCCCTGTTATGTTTATGTAATTTAAAAAATATTATTATGATTGATCACAAGCTTGTTGTAATACCAAGTGTTCTTTAAAAATTTATAAAAAATTCGAGCTAAATACAGAAAAATTATATGCTCTCTATGACATGGGCTAGTCAAAACGAGAAGCGCTAAAAAGATATCAATTTTTTTTATCAATTATCATGAATTCGATAGAGCAAAAAATGGACTTGCCATTGCCTTATCACGTCTTCTTCTTCTTGGACTCGAGCATGACGTATTCAATACAGATACTCAAGAAGTAGATGATTGCCACTGCAGCATATACAGGAATGAGAACTGCATATTCTTGAGGTAGAAAATACGTATGCATAAAATGATCGTTGTCAACAAGAGGCAGAATGATGACCAAGATGAGGTACTGATGCTACTTATTTTGTATCTCACGCCTAATTAGCTATGACATTTTACTGATGATGATGCCAACAAATAGACCATCCCAACTATCAGTAGTTCCATCCATATCTGGCAGCACACTGTTTCAAAATAATTACAAGTTTAGTCTCAAGATATAGCCACAAGTTTGATTTAAAATGTAGCAGTGATTTGCCTCAAAAATACAACAATGCTGGCATCAAAATGTAGCAGCAATCAGCCTTAAAGTGCAGCAACAAAAACTAGCATATATCAGCCAAACACATTAGTAACCTGTCACAACGTAGCAACACTTATTATTTGACGAATATAACAATTGTTCTCCGCAAGTGCAGCCACAAATCTGACTTAAAATGCACAACAACTTTACCTCAGAGAACAATTGATTGTAACAGTACACCTGCTAAGGATGACAAACCAAGTAAAAATGCACAAACTGTTCATCTCGACCGAAATTCAGAGAACTGAACATAATATTTCAACAAACTAAATTGCAGGATTCAACATGAAATACTTTAGATTTTAATCAAATTTCAGAAAACTTAACATGATATATTCAGCATACTAAAGTGTCAATGCAATAAAAATTAACACGAAATCATCAAATATCGTTTGACTGTCACAAAGTAACCCCCAAAACTTATACAACCTAAGTTCTGATGCGACATTCTCAACTTTGCAAAAGCTACTTTCCAAAAGTACTGTCTAAACAGTAGTTACATCATCAAATTAAATTAAAAAAGCAAGTCCACAAACTCAACAAAAGTTAACCAAACTGATATTGTCCCCTTTTTGGCTTCAACTTTCCAATTCATTCTTGACTTTGAACTTCCAGTTGATTGATCGTAATCGCATCTTTACCTTTCCAAGTTAAGCTTTTTGGTTGTATTGAAAGATTTGTTGGATCACTTATACCATTGTGGTCACCTTTGAAGCTTATTACCCTTCTCCCTGTTGGTATATATTGTTGTTGTCTCATTTGAAGCTTGGTAAGAGCCTCTGAAATAATTGTAGGATGTATACAAGGATCTTCGTGATGTTCATAGTCTGAAAACATGTTACTTTGACTGTTTTGTGTTTCCTCAGGGGCTGTTAGGTTGACGCTCTCTTCAGTTTGAAAAGGTTCTCCCTCATCAACCAAACCTCTTTTATGCTGCTTTTTCTTTTCCTTTCCCTTAGCAAGCATTTTCTCATTTTTTGACTGTGACAAACAAAAAGTTAGAAAATATAAATACTTCATACAAGTGTTAATTGAATTATTTAATAAAATACCTTGTCACAGTCTCTAACGTTATGATTTGGCTCTCCACAATTGCTACATGTCATCACTCTACCTTTTCTTGACACAACCCACTCACCTTGACTCTTAAGTGCTTCTTCTTTCTGTCTAACTCTCTTAACTCTAGGCCTGCCAGCAAGCTTGCCAAACTCTGGTGGCTCCATTGCTCGAAGAGGGTCAATTTTCCAAAAAACTTTCTCCCCTCACAGGTTGCAACTTATGTTTGTAAGTTAGTAGAAATGCCTCCTTGCTATGATACCAATTTATTTCAGTTAAAGGATAGATTCTTTCGTGCAACAAGACTTTAATTGTATGAGGACATGGAATTCCTTCAAGCTCCCATGCCCTACAAGTGCACTTTTTCGCCCTTAAATTGACTATGTGTCTGTCATCCCCCTAAGTAACCTCATATCCATTATCTCCATTACAATCAACCCTACAAATTTGAGCTATCTTCATATATTCATTGTACAACTTCAAGCTTTTAGGACTAAATTCACTAGTTCATTTCATCACAGAATCCTTGTTCCCCCAATCGATTCATTACTTTAATTCTTATATTTTCCAACATTCCAATGATGGGCTTGAACCTTGCTTTTAGTATCCAATAATTAAATGACTCAATTATTTGTTTTCAACTGTTGGATTCTTACAAAGGTATCAAAATAAGCTCTGAACCAACTTTTGGGAGGATACTCTAGCAAATCCTCTCCAGCAGGTAAATCCATCTGCTTCAACTGACTTAGATGATCTTGAAAATCTTCTTCATAAGTGCACCATGCACTCCACCAAAGTTGTTTTTTTAACATACCTTTGCCATGTCTTTTGCACCAATTTGCTTCAATATGTCTCACACAATATCTACTATGTGCTTGAGGGAACACTATCTTTGTTGCATCCAGTAGTCCCTGCATGTTAAAGGTAAACAATTGATTGTTGAAAATGCAAAACATAACTGAAAAAGAAAAAAATGAGCAGAAATGAAATTAAATAATATACCTTCTGCATGTCTGACATAAAGGTTATGCCTTCTCCATTTTGGAGTTCTAGTGAATGTTAAAGTAGCTGCAAAAACCAATTCCAAGTCCTTTTGGTCTCCTTATCCACAATCGCCCAAGCTAAAGGATAAAAACATTTCATATTGTCTTGACCAACAGCAACGAGTAATTGTCCTTTGTCTCTACCTCTAAGAAATGTGCCATCTAATCCAACAAATGATCTCAACCCTTCCTTAAAACCCATCTTCATTGCGTTGAAGCAAATATACATTCTAAGAAATTTTCTTTTTCCTTGAGCAAGTGCTTCCTTAAATAAATTAATCACAACATCACTTCCTGGATTAGATTTCTTCAGTTCAATAACATAAGCCTCAAGTTTGTTATAACCATCAGTAAAACCACCTTCTAAAATTTCCAAAACCATTCTTTTAGCTCTTTTGCACTTTCCTTGGCTAGCTTTTAACTTAAAAGCATTATGCAAGCCAACCCTTATTTCCTTGATCTTAAATTTTGGATCTTCTTGTAACTTTTTCTTAAAATATTGAGCTATGGTAGAGTAATCAACCAGAGGATTATCAAATCATGGCCAACATGCATGATTATCATTTAGAGTCTTAATCCTCACCCCAGTCGTATGAGCATCCCCAGAAATATGACATACAAATGGGCATGCCCCTTCACTACATGTAAACCTCAATCTGGACCTATCACTTTTAACTACAGTTAACTTTATCTTCTTACCTAATGTATAATGTCTCATGCATTGTCTTGCTTCTGGTATATCCTTGAAGGACATACCCTTATACAACTCTAAATAATCATGCAAGTCTTCAGATATTTCTCTTTTTTTTTCAGCAGCAAAAGCCTCTAACTCTTCAGAATCATATTCTGAAGAATCATTCACAACTTCACTTTCAGATTCACTACAATCAGTACCTATTTCAGTAACTAATGAGAAAAGTGATTCACCATATTGAACAATATTAGGAACAAATATAAATTGTTCACACTCTTCTACAGCAAACATATTTATTATAAAGAACTCACTGGACATAAGAGATAGTAGTTTTCTAATTCCAAAATCTCCTTCTATTTCATAATATCTTTCAGAAGGACCCTTTATAATTAACTGTTGCACACCTACAAATTCAAATCGAGTAGTGTACTCATTGACGATATCAATAAAAGAAAAAAGGTCTGAATCATACCCTCTCCATAAGTTGTACGACTTCTTCTTGTACAAGACAATAGGCTCTCTAATCCATTCACCTCCATAGTTGAAATATATGTCAACATTAACCATTTTAGTACCCTAAAAATATTTGGCATAACAAAATAAACAACATAATTTTCAAAAGCGAGAAACAATTGTGAAGTTAGGAAAACTGATAAGAATTAATAATGGTACAACTCAAGTCTCATAATTAACTTGTTTGCATTGCATTCAACCACAAACTCACTATATCTTATATTAACGGTTACTCTTAAGACATCCAAACTTTTGCAACTAAAACTTAACAATAGACACTACTTCTACCCATTCTAAAAATGACCATTGTTCTTTCATAAAAATTTGGATTATGTTTACATATTTAGCATCATATCAAACACAAATTTGGAAGCATTTTATTTTGGTTCAAACATCAACATGAACACTAGTTTTTGGTATAATATTGATATACCACCTGAAAAAGTCAATTTTTAATATGTAAAATGAAACCACAAAAGTTCATGGCTATTTACAAAGCATTTCAATAGAGCAAACTCCACAACATATTAAAGAAGCTGACTAAAAAATAAAAAAAAAATGATACTTTATAGTTATAGAATTAAAAAATAAAAAGGGACCCCATTTCATGATTGTAAAAGAATAGAAAACATGAAAGATACCATATTTTATTACTGTTGAAGAATAAAAAAAATACAAAAGGGATCACATTTCATGATTGTAGAAGAATACAATATATGAAAGACTAACTGTTGAGAATAAAGACGATAAAAATTTAACATACTTTCAGACACAAATAAAAATAGTTTATACATTACTTCGGGATCACAAACCAAGAGTATTCGTGCAAATAAATTCGACATCAAATCAAGACAGTCACCAACATAATGTATATAAAAAGATTATGTCGAATTCGAATCAATACCCAGAAGCCTAGGCTATATATGAAGCTTGGCAAGTAAAGAAATCATATCCAAAACCTTAGGCTATGAAATTTAAAGCAACAAAAAAATAATACCCAAAATCATAGACTATGAAACTCCAAACAAGAAACGAAATTATATAAAAAAGAAAAAAAAACCTAGACTATAAAGTTTGAATCATACTCAAAATCTTAGGCTTTAAAATTTGAAGAAGAAAAGAAATCATGTCGTCGAAGTGAATAAATCACCTTTGATCAAAACTCTTTGCAAAGCAGAGACTCCAATCGCAGATGTTGCTGGATTGCAGGAACTCAGTCGTCCATTAGGTTTTCTTGCTTGGAAGACAAATCGCGTGGGTTATTATTTCATATTAGGTCGGGTTAACTTATTGGGGCGGGGCGGGGCGTATCCGAATTTATTTTATTTTAAATTGAATAGTTTGTTTAATGTCAGCCGTCTACGTATCCTCTGTTATTCATAAGGGTATATTTATCCCGAAAGTATAACTGGAGGGATATATTTAACCCGAAAATATAACTAGGGATATATTTAAACTATTTCATATAATACAGGGGTATATTTGACCCTTTGCCGTTTCTAAAAATTCTTTGAGGTGTCAGATGTTTGTATTCGTTGAATTAGTGTTGTAGGTAAAAGAAAAATTTGAGCGGTATCGATATATAATAATAAATAAATAAATGGATATTTGATATGATAATACTATAGTAATAAAATTGTTTAAAGTGTACTAACAATTTCCTAGATGATTTAATTTTAACTTTATAGCTTATTATTGTGTGAGTTTCATTTTGAACAAGTGATTAAATTACTAAAATACTATACAAATTATATTCTAGTTCAACTAGTTCATTTTATTTTAATTTAATTAGAAATTGAAAATTGGAGGTTCAAATCTCAATAATATGAACTTTTATGAAGAAAAAAAGAAGAAGAGGAAATTATTAGAAAAGTTAAAATCGAACGAAAATATGCGCCTAATGAGTTTCAATCTCAGGCAGCTAGAACAATTTTTGCACTCTAGCCGCATGTCAAATCAACAAGTCAATCAATACATTTGTTTAAGGAGTATATATATATATATATATATATATATATATATATATATATATATTTAAAGATAGAAACAACAAAAAATATAGAAGAATTATATTCATTCACTCTTATTTCACTTATTCATTTGCTCTTACTTTGTTGATCATTATTAATTTGTATCACTTGTATATATTCTCTTTAATAGTTGTATCAACACATGCAAACTTGATGGATATTGTTGACACCCAATTTTGATCCTCCCCGATAGTAATTAATTGACGAGTTTCTTAATTCTAAACGATTTAAAATAATTAAATTTTATAAAGTTTAAATGCTTTTACGTCATTTTAAATTAATCTAATCACTTTTTTTTTATAATTTTAGATAATGTATATGATTTACATGATTATGTATATGATTAGTATATTTTATAGATATTCCGAAAATATCTCAATTGTTTTTTTAATTCTTAGTAAGTATTTTAGTTTAGTTTACAATAATGTTTACAGTTTGAATCATAAAGTTAAGTTAATTGTTTTATTTCGTAAGATTAAGAAGTTCGTCAATTGATCTTATTTAAGTCCGTCTCGATTAAGATTGACCAATTTTCCTTCAGCTCTTTTAGAGAAATCTAATTTGGGCCTTTATTTGTAAGATTCCCAGCTCATTTCCCCTTTCTCCCTTCAAACTACCTAGCAGCCCAAATAATAACATGCCAAGATTTAAGGCTATATATATTGAATTATAAAGAGTTTTTGGCCAAAAATATCCTTCAACTATACCTCAAACATAAACTACATCCTTAAAGTATCATTTTTAGCAGGAAAAATCCTTTAACTATACCTCAAACTTAAATTACATCCTTAAAGTATCATTTTTAGCCGAAAACATCTTTAAGTATTTGTAAGTGAACAACTTTATCCTTTTGTTAGATATTGTCAAAAAATTAAGGGATCTTACGAAAAAAATAAGTAGTTAACGTGACTATCAACAAAAGTTATTCTGGAAAATTTTCTTACTTTCTACAAGAAGTTCTTTAAAATTAAATCTTAGACACTGTTGCTAATAGAAACTAAAAACGATTGGAAGGTGTGAGTGCACATGATTTGCCTTTTTCGTAACGAAAAGAAGTTGGAGATCAATTATTTTTACCTTTTTCTTAACCAATTAAATGAATAGATTTTTGGGTCAATCTAATATCAAAGTGACCAAAATATTGATTATGTCTCGTATTTGAGTTTCATTCTACATTATTAGAAGCGGAAGTCTCCAACAAATGTCGCTTCTAGCATATTCAATTGAGAATAAACATATTTAAACTAGTAATATTTTTAATTAAAATTACATGAAAAATGAATGAAAAAAACAGTCAAATTAAAAGATTTTGCATAATTCTTAACTCAATTACGAAAAAGTTCAGGATAATATTCTTGGCATATTTAAGAAAAATAATTAGGAAGGGACGACTTACTTTTTGTGGGATATATCGATTAGTTTCTGATAAATTCAAGTAGAAGGATGAAAATTATTTACTTTTAAATACTTGAAGGATGTTTCCTGCTAATAATGATACTTTAAGGATGTAGTTTAAGTTTGGGGTATAATTAAAGGATGTTTTCTGCTACAAAATGATAATTTAAGGAAGTAATTTAAGTTTGGGGTATAGTCGAATGATGTTTTTGGCCAAAAACTCGAATTATAAACATACTTTTAAAAAATTCTTACTTATAGCAAATTATTTTTGAGTTATAGAATATCAATTAAAATTATATATAATTAAAAATTAACTATAATTTAATTTAAATACTAATTAATTTGTTTAGATTTTTAATTTTACTATTACAGTTACCTTTTTAAAAACCACCTCTTTAAATTTTTAGTTTATTAATTATATATTTTTACAACTACCTTTTAAAATTAAATATTCAGTTTAGATATTTTTAGGGATTTAGATTTATCATGTTCCTTGTTTACCGTTACCCAACCCATACCACAATCACAACCCAACCCCATCAAAAGTCAATCGGAGGTTACACGCAAATCTACAAAAACAAAAAAAAAACATATACCTTTCTCAAACACTGTTCAGAAGATTTTTTTTAAAATCATACATAAAAACTACAATACAATTTTAAGCATGAAAACTTAGATGAGTCTGTCTTGAGAAGGTAGCATAACTACATAAGATTAGGATTAAAAATATCCCCTCTATGCAATCATTCCGAAATGGAGGAAAGACTAATGTTCTACACTGAAAGTATAACTGTACTGCAAATCTGTAATCGGTATAGCACCAAATAAAAGTTACCAGAAAGGCAGAGATAATGGTTGTAATAGATGCTCCAATGAAGCCTCCCCAAGTTTTCTTAGGGAACAATTTGATCAAAGGATTTCGCCCAAAGAAGAATCCAAAAAAATAGGCTACATCACAGATCACAATGAGCGAAGCTGGAAGCAGGAACCTGCATAAAGTTAATGTGTTTGAAGTTCCATATCTATGTTCAATCTATGTCAATTACATGACAAACAAGAATACAAAACAATTAATACAAATCAAAATTTCATACAAACAAAATAATATGTGACATTTCATACCCAATTATTACACATTTCATACTCAATTAATACATATTTCATACAATAAATTTCAAAGACAGTACAAACAATGCTTTTCAAATTATAATTCACACAACAAAATAACATTTCATATTTCATACCCTATTAATATGCAATTCATACAACAATCATCAAGTTTACAAACTTCATTCGATTTTTTCATACCATAACGTCTATTACTATCACATATATCTACAGATAACAAAATCTAAATTATCAAACAAAAAAATAAATATCATACAATCTTACATCACTTTCATACAATTCACCAAAATTATAAATAATTTTTTCTTGCACCTTATTTAACACACTATAATATCAATTTTGTTGGCTTTTTTTACTAGTAAATTAACTTAACATTATTCATTTATTTTATTTTTTCAGAAAATAAATATTACTCGAGTTTTTAATTTTAATAAAACTGAAACATCTATAATATACCATGTTGTTGCAAGTATGGTACCTACCAAAATGTGTTATGAAACAAAAAAAAAGAAACTGTATTATGAACAAAATTACCAAAAACAAATCAGTAAACTATAATAAATACCAAACTGACGGATCTCATCTTCCATCACGTTTAATTAATATGGATACATTGTTGTCCATCACAACAAATCATAATTTTTTTCACAGCAAAATAACTTCAGTCACTAAAAAATATGAGATTACTTTCTGGAAACAATTGAAAAGAGAGAAACTTGATAGAGAAAAAAAAGAAACAAAATCAGAATTTAATTTGATTTCAACTTATTTGATCGTTTTAAGGAAACTGAATAATCTTAATTTTTTTTTGAATTCCTTAATATGCGCTAATTTGTTAATTATCTATTATTCATTGAAATTAATTTAAACCTCATAAATCGTGCTACTTCCAATTAAACGCAGGAACATTTTTTTTTTCTTTTTTTTTATTTAAAAACACATATTTTCAATTATTTAAAATCAACCTTTCTTTTCTAATAATATGTTATAACTTGAGATATTAAATGTTATATATTGAAAATCAAATTCTAATTCTATACCTTGAAATATTACTATAAAAAATGTTATATACCTAATTTTCACAAGATAAAACCCAGAAATCCCAGCCCACCATTCCGATCCATCCCATCCCAGCACCCAAGCCCAATATTTTGCAACATATACCGAATACAACCCTAGCCCAGACCCGAGTCCAACAACTCCAGTACTCGATTTTTCCAGGTGTCTTAATCTCCTTGCGTCTTCGTTCTTCACTCAGAAATCGAACATACGTCATTCTCTATCCGTTGAGAACAATATGAATTACAACTTTCAACACTTATCCTCTAATTTTTTTTTGAGTTTTGAATTCGAAAATCCCATCCATTTTTCTACCCGATTTCCCTCCTAAATCTGCTCGAGAATTACTTCTATTTGTTTAGGGTTGAAAGAAATAGAGTGAGAGATAGCTGGAAAATAGAAGGAAGAACAGGAAACAATTTGGGAGAAAAAGTTGCTGGAAATTTTGGAGGAAGTTTTTTTTTTGAGCGAAATACATAGAACATCTTAAGCAAAAATAGCTAAAAGTTACATTCTAAATACACTCCAAGAGAAACGAATTTCAGTTTAGGTCTGAATCCTTAAATCACTGCTCGAGTCGGAACGTGTGGTGGTGGAAGTCGGTCGTCTCAAGCTCGCCGTCCCAGCTTGCTGCTCTAAGAAAGGTAATCTCGCCCCTCTTGTTTCCGCTTCAATATGGTGTGTTATGTATTCGATATTCGGTAGAGGTTCGGTATGAACAACAATTAGTTTCTTTCTTTTAGTCCTCTACATCGGCATCTTTTCTTGTGAATTTTTGAATCATAAGCACGAGTTAACAGGCTGATGATGTTTCTTTGGGATTATGTGTTGGTAGTTGGGTTCATTGGCTGGATTATATGTCGAAAGCTAACTGAATCTTCTTTAAATTTTCGCTCGAAATAATAGACTATACATGTAGTTTTGACTTCGAGCATGCTGGATATCATTTTGTTTATTCACTATTTGATGGTGCATTTTGGTTGTCTTCTTTGCTGTTTTGATATATCACAATAGCTTTCTCGTCGTGGTTAATTTAATCTCGTAATAGTTATTCATGTTCTTAGATGATTCGAGGGCTGGTTGTGTCTCTCTCATGTACCAGCTATTGATGTTATGCTTGTATTTCACCATAATATTGTTTAAACTTAGCTCACATTCATATTATTCGCCTACTTCCAAATATGCATAGAGTCCTATGTGTTAAAGACTGTTCGGTTTATTAGTATGGCTGTTTCTAAATTCTACATTTATGAACATGTTGTAGATTTTGATAAGTTGTTTGTTACTACTAATTTGCATTGGAAGTTACTGTAATAGAAAAGATTAAGTCTTGTTTCACTCCTCATCTTATAAATTGACCTCCCCTGCTAAAGTAATCGGCTTGGATGACTTATCGTAATGAATATTCGTCTAAGGTAACTCTGACATTAACTTTAATGTGTTTATTTCGAGTAAAAGGAAATTGTTCAAGTTCAAAGTTGTGGGTTGTTTGAAAATGTTCTGATTCGGGCTCTTAAATTCATATTCGTATTAGTTGTTGTTTATCTTCTTCCTAATTAGATCTCATTAGCTCCCTTAACATTTATTTTTCAGCCAAATCACTTGTATGACTTATTAGTTAGCTATAAAAAAATAATAATCTAATTTGTCATTCTAGAATTGCCAAGAATATAGTACTTTGGGTTTCATAGTCTCAAGTGACTTTTCTTTCAAGAAATTGAATGCATTTTTGGTGCCCAATTAATGTAGTTAAGTAATACATCAATTTTGTTTGTCATATTTTTTATACTGTCCATTTTTTGTTCATGTAAAGTAAAATTTTAGTCAATACTACTTGTTTGTTAAAGATAGCAGCTTGGACTAGTTTAAATGTGCAAATATATTTTGGACTTAATTGAATTTAGTAAAGCCCTTGTTATCTATCCTTCCCTACCTAGTTCATCATAGGCTTTGACCCCATTTTGTTTATTAAAAATCATTGCAATAATTCATTTTACCATAAGTTGTGTAGCATCTTTTTTTGCATTGTTATATCATCATTTTAAATATTAATCCTTATTTCCTTGCTCTTTTACATGTTAAATTTGCTTCGAGTTCAACATGAACTCCATCTCCTCTCCTTACATTTTCTCGTTGGGCCAAAGGCCCAACTTTACCTAATATCTCAGAGAGTCACTTAAGTTGAGAATTTATCTAACGAAGTTACTGAACTTATTTTTATATCAATAAAATCACTAAACTTACATATTTATTTATATCAATTAAATCATTCAACTCAAAACTTTGACAATGTTTTTTTCAAAATTGAAATGGATCATTTTTATTTTTTAAACACATATATTAGTATAACTTAATTGTGCATCATCCAAACTAAGCTACTGGAGTTAAGATTACAAGTGAAACTGCTCATCAATATAAACACTCATGTTTATTAAAGCAACTTAATCAGGTTAATCCAACATTATCGTATTATAACTAGTTAATATTCTATTGAAATTGATTGCCCGAAATCATTTTTCGTCGTCCTTGAAACTGTCGGGAGTGATATGATTCACTGGAATTGACTATTGAGGGTCAGCAGAAGATGAAGAAGTGTTAGAAGTGTTGGATGTTTGAATTGGGTTTGGGTTAATGGGTAGGATTGTTAATGAATTTTGATCTATTTGCATGTGAATTATTAAAAATTATGTTAATATATTTAATTGATACAAAAATATAAGTTGAGTGATTTTATTGATACAAAACAAAGTTTAGTGATTTTACTACATAAATTCTCAAAGTTGAATGACCTTTTGAGATATTAACTCATTAAAAATCATTGCAATAATTCATTGTATCATAAGTCGTGTAGTTTCTTTTTTTGCATTGTTATGTCATCATTTTAAATATTAATCCTTATTTCCTTGCTCTTTTACATGTTAAATTTGCTCCGAGTTCAACATGAACTCCCATATCCTCTCCTTGCATTTTCTCGTTGGGCCAATGTTACCCCTTATTGAGTCGATCAGCAAAATCGAAGAACAAGTTTCGAAAAAGGCATACAGGTCATGGAGTCAAAAATACGAAGCAAATCGGAAAATTGAAGAGATTGGGCTTGAAGCCCACCTTTTATTTCTTTAAGAATTATATTTTATTATTTTTTGGGCCTAAGCCTCTGTCATTTCACTATTATTTATTATGCTAGAAGTTTAGAACATGTACAAATTGAAATGGGCCGAGGTCCAAAACGAAATGGGTCCAGATACCAGGCCAGATGGACAGAAAATAGATTTGGACCCATTTCTCTGTTTCCCTCTTTACTTTACCACGCTTATTTACTTGCTATTAATTGTCGTTAGTCTTAGGATCGAAAAATTCAATATTTCCGCAAGACGCCGTTACGTTTTAACTATTTAAACTAAATCAACCAAGTCTAAATGAATTTAAAAAGATAATAAATTTTGCAAGATAAAACCCCCACTAAGATAATAAGTTGATTTTTCACCTTTTTTAAGGATTTCAAATAAATCGAGTTAAGCATTTTAGCTAAACACTTTAATTGCTGGATAATCGCAAGTAAGCGAGCGTCTTAGGTTCTTTCAAAACCTTCTAAAGACGTTAATATGAACATTCGAACCCCCTGTACTATTTATTCTTCATTTATTCTCTGTAACAAAAATACTCTGATTTATTAATATATATATATCGCACCGCCGTGGAAGTTTATTCACGGGGTTTTACCACGACATGAAATTCTCTCTCTATTCTCTCTAGATCTCTCATCTTCTTCATCAGAAAAGTTCTTGTGTTGAGATCTAGATCCTAACAACTGGTATCAGAGCAAGGTTGATTCAACACCTAGTTTATCATAGGCTTTGACCCCATTTTGTTTATTAAAAATCATTGCAATAATTCATTTTACCATAAGTTGTGTAGTTTCTTTTTTTGCATTGTTATATCATCATTTTAAATATTAATCCTTATTTTTTTGCTCTTTTACATGTTAAATTTGCTCCGAGTTCAACATGAATTCCATCTCCTCTCCTTGCATTTTCTCGTTACCTAATATCTTAGAGAGTCACTTAAGTTGAGAATTTATCTAACAAAGTTACTGAACTTATTTTTATATAAATAAAATCACTAAACTTACATATTTATTTATATCAATTAAATCTCTCAACTCAAAACTTTGACAATGTTTTTTCAAAATTGAAATGGATCATTTTTATTTTTTAAACACACATACATTAATATAACTTAATTGTGCATCATCCAAACTAAGCTACTGGAGTTAAGATTGTTAGGTTGTGGAGCCTGATTAATATTTGATGTACTGTCATATATATTAATGTTTACGCGGTTCAACCTGATTTATTAATATATATATATCGCACCGCCGTGGAAGTTTACTCACGGGGTTTTACCACGACACGAAATTCTCTCTCTATTCTCTCTAGATCTCTCATCTTCTTCATCAGAAAAGTTCTTGTGTTGAGATCTAGATCCTAACAAAGATTACAAGTGAAACTGCTCATCAATATAAACATTCATGTTTATTAAAGCAACTTAATCAGGTTAATCCAACATTATCGTATTATAACTAGTTAATATTCTATTGAAATTGATTGCCCGAAATCATTTTTCGTCGTCCTTGAAACTGTCGGGCATTCAAGTGATATGATTCACTGGAATTGACTATTGAGGGTCAGCAGAAGATGAAGAAGTGTTAGAAGTATTGGATGTTTGAATTGGGTTTGGGTTAATGGGTAGGATTGTTAATGAATTTTGATCTATTTGCATGTGAATTATTAAAAATTATGTTAATATATTTAATTGTTACAAAAATATAAGTTGAGTGATTTTATTGATACAAAATAAAGTTTAGTGATTTTACTACATAAATTCTCAAAGTTGAATGACCTTTTGAGATATTAACTCATTAAAAATCATTGCAATAATTCATTGTATCATAAGTC
Source organism: Solanum sitiens (assembly GCA_016801875.1). Taxonomy (NCBI): domain Eukaryota; kingdom Viridiplantae; phylum Streptophyta; class Magnoliopsida; order Solanales; family Solanaceae; genus Solanum; species Solanum sitiens. The sequence goes on along the minus strand of JABWTJ010000268.1, from coordinate 354,389 downwards.
GTGTAGTTTCTTTTTTTGCATTGTTATGTCATCATTTTAAATATTAATCCTTATTTCCTTGCTCTTTTACATGTTAAATTTGCTCCGAGTTCAACATGAACCCCCATATCCTCTCCTTGCATTTTCTCGTTGGGCCAACGTTACCCCTTATTGAGTCGATCAGCAAAATCGAAGAACAAGTTTCGAAAAAGGCATACAGGTCATGGAGTCAAAAATACGAAGCAAATCGGAAAATTGAAGAGATTGGGCTTGAAGCCCACCTTTTATTTCTTTAAGAATTATATTTTATTATTTTTTGGGCCTAAGCCTCTGTCATTTCACTATTATTTATTATGCTAGAAATTTAGAACATGTACAAATTGAAATGGGCCGAGGTCCAAAACGAAATGGGTCCAGATACCAGGCCAGACGGACAGAAAACAGATTTGGACCCATTTCTCTGTTTCCCTCTTTACTTTACCACGCTTATTTACTTGCTATTAATTGTCGTTAGTCTTAGGATCGAAAAATTCAAAATTTCCGCAAGACGCAGTTACGTTTTAACTATTTAAACTAAATCAACCAAGTCTAAATGAATTTAAAAAGATAATAAATTTTGCAAGATAAAACCCCCACTAAGATAATAAGTTGATTTTTCACCTTTTTTAAGGATTTCAAATAAATCGAGTTAAGCATTTTAGCTAAACACTTTAATTGCTGGATAATCGCAAGTAAGCGAGCGTCTTAGGTTCTTTCAAAACCTTCTAAAGACGTTAATATGAACATCCGAACCCCCTGTACTATTTATTCTCCATTTATTCTCTGTAACAAAAATACTCTGATTTATTAATATATATATATCGCACCGCCGTGGAAGTTTATTCACGGGGTTTTACCACGACACAAAATTCTCTCTCTATTTTCTCTCTAGATCTCTCATCTTCTTCATCAGAAAAGTTCTTGTGTTGAGATCTAGATCCTAACAACTGGTATCAGAGCAAGGTTGATTCAACACGATCACTGAAGATGGATAGTTCGAAGCTTGGAATCGAGAAGTTTGATGGATCCGATTTCAGTTTCTGGAAGATGCAGATCAAAGATTATCTGTACCAGAAAGGTCTTCACGAACCGTTGACCGGAGTGATGCCGGAATCCATGACGGAGGAGAAGTGGAAGCTCAAGGATCGCCAAGCTCTTGGGTTGATCCGGTTGACTTTGTCGAGAAACGTGGCGTTCAACATCGTGAAGGAGAAAACCACGTCCGGTGTTAAAGGCACTGTCAAACATGTATGAAAAACCATCAGCGATGAACAAGGTATATTTGATGCGTAGATTGTTCAATTTACAGATGTCTGAGAATGGATCTGTTTCTGATCATATAAATGAGTTTAATATGATTGTGAGTCAACTCAATTCTGTGGATATTAATTTCGAAGATGAAATTAAGGCGTTGATTTTGATGTCATCTCTGCCCGAGTCTTGGGATACTGTTGTTGCTGCGATTAGCAGTTCCCGTGGATCTGAGAAACTGAAGTTTGATGAAATCCGTGATGTTGTTCTTAGCGAAAGTATTCGCAAACGAGAAGTGGGAGATTCATCCGGCAGTGCTCTCAGCGTTGACCGAATGGGGAGAAGTAAGACGAAAGGCCAAAATCAACATGGTCGATCAAAATCAAAGAATCGAGGAAAATCCCCGAACAGATCAAACGTGACTTGTTGGAACTGTGGAGAAAAAGGGCACTTTCGGACGAGCTGTACAAAGCCAAAGAAGAAACAGAATCAGAAATTTGGAGATGACAATAATTCTGTAAATTCAGCAGAGGACATTGGGGATGCTCTAATCCTTAGTGTGAACAGCCCGGTTGAATCTTGGATTTTGGATTCTGGTGCATCTTTCCATTCGTCTCCAAGCAAGGAGTTGTTCCAAAATTTCAAATCTGGAAATTTTGGAAAGGTATATCTTGCTGACAATAAAGCCTTAGAGATTGAAGGAAAGGGGAATGTTTGCATAAAGACCACCTCGGGAAACCAGTGGACATTAGAGGATGTCAGATATATTCCTGGCCTCAAGAAAAATCTGATCTCTGTTGGTCAGTTGGATAGCACGGGATATGCAGCAGAGTTTGGGAAAGGTTCGTTGAAGATTGTGAAAGGTGCTATGGTAGTAGCTCGTGGCACCAAATCTGGAACCTTGTACACCACTGATGGGTGTATTAATATGGCCGCTGTTACTGAAGGTGCTTCCAGTTCATGTCTGTGGCACAACAGACTTGGACACATGAGTGCTAAAGGAATGAAGATGCTGGTTGCAAAAGGAGCATTAGAGGGTCTGAAGTCTGTTGATATGGGTCTTTGCGAGAGCTGTGTTATGGGCAAACAGAAAAGAGTAAGCTTCACAAAGACTCCTAGAGAGCCAAAGAAAGTGTGGTTGGAAATGGTCCATACAGATGTTTGGGGACCATCTCCAGTATCATCACTTGAAGGATCCAGATTCTATGTTACCTTCATTGATGACTACAGCAGGAAGGTATGGGTTTACTTCTTAAAGCATAAGTCAGATATGTTTGCAACCTTCAAGAAGTGGAAAGCTGAAGTTGAGAATCAGACCGGTTTGAAAGTCAAATGCCTAAGGTCTGATAATGGAGGAGAGTATGACAAATCAGAGTTCAAGGCATTCTGTGCAGCTGAGGGAATCAGATTGATGAGAACAGTTCCTGGTAAGGCAAGGCAGAATGGAATTACTGAGAGGATGAACAGAACATTGAATGAGCGTGCGAGGAGTATGAGGATACACTGTGGGCTGCCCAAAACATTTTGGGCGGATGCTGTGAGCATAGCTGCATACTTGATCAACAGGGGACCATCAGTTCCTTTAGGGTTCAAGATTCCAGAGGAGGTGTGGACAGGAAAAGAACTCAAGTACTCACACTTGAGGACTTTTGGTTGCACTGCTTATGTTCATGTTGATCCAGAAAAGAGAGACAAGCTTGTTGCCAAGGCTGTGAAGTGTTACTTCATAGGCTATGGTTCTGATTTGTTTGGTTACAGGTTTTGGGATGACAAGAACAGAAAGATCCTGAGACATTGTGACGTGACGTTTGATGAGTCTGTCCTGTACAAGGACAAAGAGCAGAAGGTTCTTGAGATTACAAAGCAAGTGGGAGTTGAGGTTGAGTTGGAGAAGAGTAACCCCAAAGATGTCGAAGCAGATACTCAACCAACTCTTACTGAAGAATCTAAAGTGGAGCATGCTACACCTGAGCAGGTGTTAAGGAGATCATCCAGAACCATCAGGGCACCAGATAGGTATTCACCTTCATTACACTATCTATTGCTGACTGATGAGGGGGAACCAGAGTCTTTTGATGAGGCCCTACAGGTGGAGGATTCGATCAAGTGGGAGCAAGCCATGGATGATGAGATGAGGTCACTTGAGGAGAATGACACATGGGCGTTGACTGAGTTACCTGCAGGGAAGAGAGCTTTGCTGAACAAGTGGGTGTTCAGAATCAAGACTGAACCAGATGGCAAAAGAAGGTTCAAGGCTCGTCTAGTGGTTAAAGGATATTCACAAAGGAAAGGTATTGATTACGCTGAAATATTCTCTCATGTTGTGAAGTTAACCTCTATTCAAATTCTGTTGAGTATTGTTGCATCAGAGAATTTGCATCTAGAGCAAATGGATGTAAAAACAGCGTTTTTACATGGAGATCTGGACAAAGAGATCTATATGCAGCAACCGGAAGGATTTGTGGTTCCAGGCAAGGAACACATGGTGTGCAAGCTCACCAGGAGCTTGTATGGACTAAAGCAAGCACCAAGGCAGTGGTACAAGAAGTTTGACTCCTTCATGACCAAGAGTGGATTCTGCAAAGCTGAAAAGGATCCGTGTTGTTACTTCAAGAAATACACTAATTCATATGTCTTTCTACTCTTGTATGTGGATGATATGTTGATTGCAGTATCTAGTATGATGGAGATTAACAATCTGAAGACAAGGTTGTCTGCAGCGTTTGAGATGAAAGATTTGGGTCCAGCGAAGCAGATTCTGGGGATGAGGATTTCTCGGGATAGATCTGCTTGCACTTTAAACCTATCTCAGGAGTTGTACATTGAGAAGGTGCTGAGCAGATTCAGGGTTAATGATGCTAAACCCAGGACTACTCCATTGGCAAATCACTCTAAATTGTCAAAGGAGCAGTCACCCAAGACAGCCGAGGAGCGTGAGCATATGGCACTTGTTCCATATGCTTCAGCAGTTGGGAGCTTGATGTATGCTATGGTCTGCACAAGACCTGATATAGCACATGTAGTGGGAGTTGTTAGCAGGTACATGGCAAACCCGGGGAAAGAGCATTGGAAAACTGTAAAGTGGCTTCTGAGATATATGAGAGCTACATCCAGTACTTCACTCTGTTTTGGCAAAGGCAAGGTGATTCTACAGGGTTTTGTGGATGCTGATCTTGGTGGAGATGTTGACTCGAGCAAGAGTACATCCGATTACATTTACACCATAGGTGGAACAGCAGTGAGCTGGATGTCCAGACTTCAAAAGTGTGTTTCTCTTTCATCTACTGAAGCTGAGTATGTGGCAATAGCTGAAGCTGGGAAAGAGATGATATGGCTGGCAGATTATCTGGAGGAATTGGGCAAGAAGCAGAGCGAGAAGATTCTTTACTCATATAGCCAGAGTGCCATACAGTTGGTGAAAAATCCAGTCTATCATTCGAAGACAAAGCACATCAGAAGGCGGTACCATTTCACTCGCAGGGCAGTAGGGGATGGTGATATGTGTTTGGAGAAGATAGAGGGTGCAAAGAACCCGGCAGACATGTTGACGAAATGGGTTGATGTTGGGAAACTGGGGTTATGCAAAACCTCGGTTGGTCTTCTGTAGTTGTTGCTACAGATGTTGCGGTGCGGTAAAGATGTTGATGATGAAGAGATTTTTTTTGAGAATGAAATTTTTTTTTGGATGACTGAATCAGTCTCCAAGTGGGAGAATTGTTAGGTTGTGGAGCCTGATTAATATTTGATGTACTGTCATATATATTAATGTTTACGCGGTTCAACCTGATTTATTAATATATATATATCGCACCGCCGTGGAAGTTTACTCACGGGGTTTTACCACGACACGAAATTCTCTCTCTATTCTCTCTAGATCTCTCATCTTCTTCATCAGAAAAGTTCTTGTGTTGAGATCTAGATCCTAACAAAGATTACAAGTGAAACTGCTCATCAATATAAACATTCATGTTTATTAAAGCAACTTAATCAGGTTAATCCAACATTATCGTATTATAACTAGTTAATATTCTATTGAAATTGATTGCCCGAAATCATTTTTCGTCGTCCTTGAAACTGTCGGGCATTCAAGTGATATGATTCACTGGAATTGACTATTGAGGGTCAGCAGAAGATGAAGAAGTGTTAGAAGTATTGGATGTTTGAATTGGGTTTGGGTTAATGGGTAGGATTGTTAATGAATTTTGATCTATTTGCATGTGAATTATTAAAAATTATGTTAATATATTTAATTGTTACAAAAATATAAGTTGAGTGATTTTATTGATACAAAATAAAGTTTAGTGATTTTACTACATAAATTCTCAAAGTTGAATGACCTTTTGAGATATTAACTCATTAAAAATCATTGCAATAATTCATTGTATCATAAGTCGTGTAGTTTCTTTTTTTGCATTGTTATGTCATCATTTTAAATATTAATCCTTATTTCCTTGCTCTTTTACATGTTAAATTTGCTCCGAGTTCAACATGAACCCCATATCCTCTCCTTGCATTTTCTCGTTGGGCCAACGTTACCCCTTATTGAGTCGATCAGCAAAATCGAAGAACAAGTTTCGAAAAAGGCATACAGGTCATGGAGTCAAAAATACGAAGCAAATCGGAAAATTGAAGAGATTGGGCTTGAAGCCCACCTTTTATTTCTTTAAGAATTATATTTTATTATTTTTTGGGCCTAAGCCTCTGTCATTTCACTATTATTTATTATGCTAGAAGTTTAGAACATGTACAAATTGAAATGGGCCGAGGTCCAAAACGAAATGGGTCCAGATACCAGGCCAGACGGACAGAAAACAGATTTGGACCCATTTCTCTGTTTCCCTCTTTACTTTACCACGCTTATTTACTTGCTATTAATTGTCGTTAGTCTTAGGATCGAAAAATTCAAAATTTCCGCAAGACGCCGTTACGTTTTAACTATTTAAACTAAATCAACCAAGTCTAAATGAATTTAAAAAGATAATAAATTTTGCAAGATAAAACCCCCACTAAGATAATAAGTTGATTTTTCACCTTTTTTAAGGATTTCAAATAAATCGAGTTAAGCATTTTAGCTAAACACTTTAATTGCTGGATAATCGCAAGTAAGCGAGCGTCTTAGGTTCTTTCAAAACCTTCTAAAGACGTTAATATGAACATCCGAACCCCCTTTAAAGATTTTCAATAAATCAATTTTCTTAATTTTTCTATAAAATTAAGTGGCAACTCTAACAAATCCAAAACTAAAATATTTTTTCGAATAAAATAGATATAATGATGTCGTGTTGCATGCGTTTACTTAATTTTGCTTGAAACATTATAAGAAGAATACAAAAAATACACGAGTGTATACAAAGAAAATACAAACAATAGATATATTGCACAATCAAAATAAAATATAGTGATTGCCAAATTAACAATATTTTTTTTCCTAATTTTCGTCAACAATATCATTTGATTTTATTATTAATTTTCACTATAAAGAGTATTTAAAATTAAAATTATAAGAAGAAAATTTTAATTTAAAAATAGAATACATATCATAATAATTTAAATACAAGATAACAATACAATACATACCATAATAATTTAAATACATAGATAAAATACTAAACAATAATCAATACAATACATAAAATAACATAGTAATTAATTTATCACAACAACAATTTAGTGATCTGGTAGTCGTTTTTAGATTTAACACTATTCGGAAAAAAATTAGGGTATGATCTGGAGAATTGTTGCGATTATAATTGTGATTGCTGATTTCTTTTTTCAATTATTCGTTGTTGCTCTTGTTGCATGCAGGGGCGGAGCCACCTTGGTACAATCCGAGCCCCCTTCAACGGAAAATTATACTATTTATACATAGTTAAAAAAATATTTTATGTATATATAGTAGATGTCGAACCCCCATCGTCTACTCAGTGTATCTATTTCTATGAATTTTGAACCCCCTCATTGAAAATTCTGGCTCCACCACTGATTGCATGTAATCACATGCAACAATAAAATAAGATGAAGTTAGGGTATGATCCATAGAATTGTTGTCGATTGTAGTTATGTTTTTAAAAATTTAGAATAAAATATAATTTTATATTATTAACAAATTTATAATTTTTTATATCACATGAAAATTATATAAAGTAATTATTTGGAAAAAAGAAAGAAATTAAGGACTTATATTATGAAATTTAAAAGAAATGAACTAAAAATAATAATATAATATCAAAGATAGAGAAAACAATTATTTTTAAAGAATAAAACAGAAAATTGAATTGAAATTGATTATTTGAAAAAATAAACTCTATATTTAAAGTAAAATAAAATTCAAGATTAGAAACGCCTAAGCAAAGAATGTAGACTTAATAGTGTATAGCAAAATAGATCAGGACAACATCTAGTATACTTTTCTATTCCAATATGCACTATACAATCTATTTTATTTTGTTATAATTAAACGTACTATACAACCTATTTATTTCCTAATAAATAAATGTTACCATAATGGGAAAATTGCAATATTCCATTTTGGAAAGGGATAATACATAAGTATCCACTCAACCTATGCTCGAAATTCCAGAGACGCACTTATACTATACTAATGTCCTATTACCTTTCTGAACTTATTTTATATATAATTTTCTACTCTTTTTCGGTCTACGTGGCACTAGTTTGAAAAAAAATGTCAACACATGTTGTGTCCACAAGATAGTGCCACGTAGGCCAAAAAGGGGTAGAAAATTATTTATAAAATAAGTTCAGGGGGTAATATGACCTTAGTATAGTATAAGTGTGTCTCTGAGATTTCGTTCATAGGTTGAGGTGGTACTTGTGCATTTTTCCTTTTGGAAACGGAAAGCGCTAGTTACAACTAATAATTAAAGCCTTTTATCATATAAAATAAGGTTAATCACAGAGTTCTCATAATAGTATTTTCAGTATGAGTCATCGTAGTTACTTGTTTGGTTATTCTTGCGATGTTAACCAACTTTCTAAAAAAGAATCTTCTCATGATGATCCTTCTTTTTCTAATTTACCCCTTTTAAACATTAACTCTTTTTTGCGAATTCGACATGATATTTGGTATTCAAATAATTTAGAACAAGAACCACAACTTCACCGTACATGAGCAAGAGTGGAAACAATATTGAAACATGTCTTTCTCACCTCTTCAGCTATCTTGTCCCGCTACAATTTTTATTTTGCAATTTCACAACTGTTTGGGAATTGGAAATTAGAGTTTCAAGATATGCGTGAATCTTTAATAGGAAATATAATGAGTCAGGTGCGTAATATTGTTGAGTCTAACAAGGGTCATCGTTGAGTGTTGGAGTTATCTGTGGATATAAAATTGGTATGCAGTGATGTTATTGAGGAAAGGAGAGAAGATTTATCATTAGAGTACGGTATGGTGCCAGCTAGTGAGTCATCTATGCAATCGTTATTGAAGAAGATAGAGATTGATGAAGAAAATAGCAAAGGGGAGTACGAATGCATGGTGCGTCTAGAAGAGCTTGTAAAGAAGGAAAGAGATGATATAATGAGATAGTTAGCATGCCTTGTTCTCATATGTTTCATGGAGAGTGTATCACTACGTGGTTAGAGGCGAGCCATTATTGCCCTATTTGTCGCTTTGAGACGCCCATGGAGGAACACAACTAAATTTTACCTTTTATCATAGAAGGTAAAGATACATATATATATATTTATATATATATATATATAGCGGTAGAAAATAATATTTCACTTAAAGTTTCTTTGTTAAGCAATATCAAGTCTTACTTACTTTAATGCTTTATAAATCAATGGGATAATATATATAGATACATGAATATATAAGTAATTACTTGCGTTTGGTGTTTAAGAATCTTTGTTTCATTAGTATATATGATTATTTCATCTATTTCTCTAAAAAGAAAAAACAAAAATGAATCAGTAATTGCGTCGTTTTTTAAATTTATTTAAGCGACATATGACCCTATCTAGGAGGGGTCACATACTTAATAAGGAGCTAGGTTAGTACTTGATTTTAACAGCTTTATAACTAATTGATCGACTTACTCAATGGCTCCTAAAATAAAATCTACAGTATCTATATATATACTAGAGTTCTCTAATACCCTAAGCATAAAATACTCTTGACAAGAAAATCAATAAAGGTAACAAAAGGCAATAAGAGAAACAACAGCATTTCTAAAAAACTTATGTAGTGTCGACAATGCAACCATGGACGGCCTTCTTTCCTCTTAATAGAAAGCAAAAGCTTCCAACTTTTTGGCAGCATACTCCCGAACTCATCTGCATCCACAATCCTCCTATTCTTTCACATACCCCCCTCGCGCCGTCGTCACTCGCTCGCTCGACTATGGCTACGACTTAAATTAAATGGCTAAAACGTTTTTAATTAATTAGTTGATAACATAAACGTTTTCAATTATTTAGTTGAGATTAAACGTTGGAACAACCAGGACCGTTTGAAAGGTTGCAAACTTTCATTAATGGTCGTGTGGATTCTGAAAGGGTTGCAACCTTTCAGAACGTGTTCTTCTTGCCTATAAATACCATTCATTCTTCAAAATTTTTCCTTACAAACTTTTTCTAATTTCTTCTTCTTCTTTTGCAAAAAGTTTATTCGTGTACTTTACTGTTGTTGAGTGGTTCGCTGACACCACAATTTTGGGTATCAATACGCTGGTGATTGAGATCATTCTATCCCGGGAGGACATATTTCAAATCAAACATCGAATACTAGAGGGGAATAATTTCCTTAAGGGGACACTGTGCATTCAGTGGGCTTGATATTTTTCTGTTCTTATTTTTCAGATTCTGGTACGTTTACAGATTTTTTAGTTTTTCTGAATTAATTTTTGTTCATCTATCTTACTGGTTCATTAAACTTTAGTAACTTCGTGTTTCTGCAAAGTTTTGTTGGAATCAGTAATTCTATTTTTCAAACACAGATTGACAACAATCTTAAGGAAATTACTATTTTATTTTAATCTGTGTTTCTGGTGGAGACAAAAACCTTTGTGGTTTTATACTCCTTTAAGTATGCAATTTTAAGTTATTGCTTACTAAGACTGTATCGATTTTTGTTTATCAGAAATGGAAAACAACAATGTTACAGTGGTGGTTACTGCACAATCCCGAACTATTGTACCACAAGTAGAGAAACCAGGTAAATTTTTCTGGTGTGAATTTCAAAGGATGACAGCAACAGGTATTTCTCTGGCTTACTACTCTTGGTCTATAGAAGTTTACAAACGAAGAAACTTCAGTGCCTGCTGCTGAAATTCCAGACAAAGAAAAATTTATGATTATTGATGCATGGAAACAGGCAAACTTCATATGTAAGGGCTATATTCTGAGTGCTTTAGAGGATGACTTATATAATGTCGATAGTGCAATGACAACTTCAAAAGAGTTGTGGGATGCATTTGAGAAGAAATATAAGACAAAAAATGCATGCTTGAAAAAGTTTGTGATCGCAAAGTTTTTAGACTATAAAATGGTAGATAGTAAAATTGTTGGATCATAAGTGCAGGAACTTCAACTTATTTTTCATGATCTGATTGCTGAAGATATGGTAGTAAATGAAGCTTTTCAAGTGACTGCAATGATCGAGAATTTACCTCCTTCGTGGAACGACTTCAAGAATTATCTAAAGCACAAACGTAAGGAAATGAAGATTGAAGATCTTGTGATTCGACTCAAGATTGAGGAAGATAATATAACAGCCGAAAAGAAGTCTCTTAAGAGTTCGACAATAATTGGAGTTAATATTGTTGAAGAAACTCCTACCAAAGACAAAAAGAGAAAGAATCCAATTTGAGCCCACATGCAAGGGTACAAATAAGGAATCGTCATAATCAACCCGGATAGGTACCAAATCGGCAGGGTTCCTTTGAGTACCCGAACCAAATAGCTATTTAAGAAGGGTAACGATTTGGGAACTCTCCGAATTTGCTGGGCCATTGTTTGGAGATGGATTCTGAAAAGGGTGAGGAGAATTACGGAGGTGAGGTGTGCGGCTACGGATGGCGGAGGAGGAAATAGAGACGGTGGCAGCGGGGGCAAGATGAAGACGGGAATAGGTTTTTTTTGGGACCCAACAGATTCATTGAAAATAGAATGGTCAATTTTAAGGATAATGACATCATCGTCCCTATAGGGGTTGAAAGCAGCCGTGGAACAGAGGGAGAGTGAGTAAAGTTCATATTAAGAAAGGAGTCGGAGATCAACAGTTGGGATTGATTCTGCTTGAAGTGCGCCGGCAGAAGAAGAATCGACGGTAACGGAAGCCATGAAAAAAGGAATTGTATAAGTTTGGAGGGAAGATCGATTTACTTTTAACTTATCAAGGAATTTTTAACTGTTGCTTGGTTTTGTGAAATTCTTTCTATTGGAAGAAGAAGAAGTAGAGTGAGGTAATAGGTTATAGGCCTGTTTTATTTGGTTTAGATGGTTACGGGTAAAAATCAAAATCGAATCAATTTAATCGATTTTAAAATTATAAAAATTAAATCAAATTAAATATAGGTTATTATCGATTTCGATTATTAATCATAGATAATATAAAAGAAACAATTCAGTCAAAACGTGAAAAAGTGATAACAATCAATTCAAGACGAAAATAGTTAGAATGACTGACATTACATAACTTTCAACCATCGAGTTTACAATGAATAAAACCTAAAAGTTCATTATTTCTGTTTAGAAGGAAGAGACGGTGACAATTTCAATCTCATAAAGAATTGACATAGATATTTATATACATGAAACCGATAAGATAAATATGTTCACCTTGACATTGTTGCTTTCATAAGTAAATTATAAACAAATTTTGATGAAACACATATAAAATCTTCAAAATTGTTTATAAAAATAATACATTATGTATATATAATAATAAAATATATGTTTATAATATTGTTGGGTCGATTATTTCTGTTGTTCATCTTGTATTCCTAACATACTTAGAACAAAACTTTGTAGAACTTGGTAAGTCAACAAAGTTTAAGAACATTTTCATGACTAGAAAATTGAAACTAGTAAAGAAACTAGAATGAGAAACGGATTAGAAAAAAAATATATGAAATATTTTTCTTAAAGAAGAATTATTGTTAATCTGTGTTTAAAGAATCTTACGGATTCCAACAAACTTTGCAGAAATACGAAGTTACCAAAGTATAATGAACCAGTGAAGAACAGAAGAATAGAAGAAATGAAATTAATTCACAAATCTAAAACTTGTAACACATACCAGAATTTGGAAAAACAGAAAGAAGATCAAGCCCACTGAATGCACAGTGTCCCCTTAAGGAAATTATTCCCCTCTGTATCCGAGGTTTGATTTGGAATATGTCCTCCCAGGGTAGAATGATCTCAATCACTAGTGTATTGATACCCAAAACACTGGTGTCAGCGAACCACTCAATGACTGTAAAGTACACTTAGAATACTAGATTTAGTAGTAGAAGAAGAAGTCCATAAATTATATATTTAAAATGAGAGAAAATCCCTCAATTTATAGAAAACAAAGGGTAGTGCGAAAAGGTTCTTATTGTGCCTTATCGGAAAAGTCATAATCTTTTAGAAAGGTCGTCACCTTTCATAAAAGTCACAACTTTTCATAAAAGTCACAACTTCTTATAAAAGTCGCAACTTTTCATAAAAGTCACAACTTTTCATAAAAGTCGCAACCTTTCATAAAAGTCACAACTCTTCATAAAAGTCGCAACTCTTCATTTTTCCATTCACACCTTTTAAAACCCAACAATCCCCCGCATGAATGGGGAATGACTCCAAGACAAAAAACGGACAAGTATGTGTACTTTACAAGCAAGAATTAATTGCATCTGGATAAGTAGGTTTCCTCTTGGACTTTCCGTAGTGAACATATGTCGGATATACTCGGTCAATTGGTAGATGCGATATCTTTTAACCGTCGAGATTTGGTGTATACCTAGACAACCATATGTCACACAATTAACCCTTTACCGTTTATGGTTCTTACGGTTGTGTTCGTTTCAGCCATGAACACCTCCTGGTTTCATGAGTGTATAGAGAGATGAACTTTTGACAATCATCCTTTTTGAAGCGGCTTACACTTCACACTCACATAGGTGATTTCTAACCTTGTTTTATCGCGTAGATACACTATTTGGTCAACTCTGCCAAACTTAGCAAATCATTAAAACCATTAAGCTTTATTAACTTATTAACAAACCTTAATGTTGTATCCTTGTCCCTGAGCATTGTCTTCATCATGAAAATGGATTGAGTTTGTTGACAATGCCGAATTGTCAGTCACAACTTTGTTTTTCTCCTTGAATCTAGCTCTTGGGATCTCCAGTCTGCTAGATAGAGTTACCGCCATGATGACTTGTCCTAAGTCGTAAATCTATTCCCTTAGATGATCTTTCAACTTCTCTCTAGTTATTAGGACTTTTTGTAAGTGGATTCGACACATTATCATTTGACTTTACATAGTCAATTCTGATAATTCCACTAGAGAGTAGTTTTCTAACGGTATCATGTCTATGTCATATATGACAAGATTTTCCGTTATACGTCATGCTCCATGCCCTACCTGTTGCTTCTTGACTTTCAAAGTGTATGCATACTAATGCCAATGGTTTGAGCCAAAAAAGAATATCTATCAAGAAATTCCGGAGTCTTTCAACTTATTCACCGACCTTATTTTGAGCACCTAGCTCAAAGATAATTATAGAGCTAGCGATACATGTCTCTTTTGAAATATTTCCAAGAGACTGCTTCTCTACCAGAATTAATTATATATCCACTCGTGAATTTTACTTCATTTGTTCGGTGATCAAATTTGCATCACTATATCCTTTCAATACTGTTGGATATTGTTATAATGCAAGGAATAGTTTAAAGTATTTTTAAATATTCCAAAAATTTATTTATTGTCATCTAATGAGTTTGATTGAGATCACTTGTGTACCGACTCAATTTATTAATAGCAAATGCTACACCTGATCACGCACACTTCATGATATACATCCCACTTCCCAATACTCTAGCACAATTCAATTGTGAGTCACTTTCGCTTTCACACTTTTAAAATGCAAACCTAACATTTATTGGAGACTTGACAATATTGACATCCAAATATTTGAACTAGTCAAGTACTTTTTCAATTCAATGAGACCGTAAAAATGCTAAACATTATGAAGTTCTAAGGATTCTTATACCTAAGATCATATCAGTAACTCCCAAATTTTTCATTCTAAACTTGCTTTCTAGCATATGTTTAGTAGCATTTATGTCATTATTGTCTCTATTGATGATCAACATATCACCAATATACAAACAAACAATGACCTTATGATTTTAATGTGAACACGTTTATCACTTCCATCATTCTTAAATCTATTTGCCAACATGGTTTGGTCAAATTGATCATGTCATTGTTTTGGTGCTTGTTTTAGTCCATATGTGACTTAACAAGTTCGCACACTTTCTTTTATTTACCAGGAACCACAAAACCCTCGGGTTGTTCTATGTAAATTTCTTCCTCCAATTCTATATTTAAGAAAGTTCTTTTCACATTCATTTGATGAATTTGGAGGTCATATACCACAACTAATAATTTTAGAATCCGCATGGATGTAATTCTAGTTACTAGCGAGTATATATATCGAAAAGATCAAAACCTTGTTTTTGTCTAAAGCCTTTGACAAAAAGTCTTGCTTTATATTTTTCAGTAGTTCCATCAACTGTTATTTTACTTCTAAAGATTCACTTTGAACTCAAAGGTTTATTTTCTAGAAGAAGATCAATTATTTTCCAATATGGTTGCTCAAGATTGCATCAATCACACTATTGACATCATCTTTCCAAAGGATTAGTCTACAGAAGAGACATGAAATGTTACAAAATTATATTCGAAGGAAGTAAATGTCCTTTGACATTTACTAAGCCTATGAATATCTTTATTAAGTACATTATCATTTTTCCTTTCCTAGGGCCTTTTAGACCCTTCTCTAGACTACTCAAGTCCAATTTTACAGTCGACAATCGTAGGTCCTATTTTAATTCTTTTAGGAATAGGAACTTGGACTTTGGCTAGACACCCCCACACTTTGAAATATTTCAAGTTGGATTTCCTTCCTTTCCATTTCTCATATGGAAAATATTGTATCCTGAACAAACAAAATCACTTTCTTTCCAAAAAGACAAAACTTTTTGTTGTTCCCTTTTGCAGTAAAGATAGTTTCTCCACACAAGTTTTGTGATAAACCCGAACTTATAAATAATGCATCCATCATTTCTTTCAACATTCACTTTTTCATTAGATTGAGGTGAATAGGGCAGTAGTTTGACATGCCCCAAGTGTTCATGTCACAAACATTGACTCAAGCAAGTAAGAACAAATAAACACATTGAGTTCGAAAAGCTCTTCGCGAGGTAGCTTTTTCCTCACTAATATTTTGCTCCTATTTCTTTCAATTTTGTATGATACAAACATTTTTAGAGTCATCACCTTGTCAAATGTCCTTTTCAGAAGGACATTTTCATAACTTTTCATTTGATTGTTATAGAACTACCCATGAACCAAGTTTCATCGGGTCCAATAAAGGCAATATAGTCCAAATATTTCTTTTACAAAAACATAACAAATGACTATTCATCAATATTCATGTCTATGCAAATACTTTTATTATAATAGACATATCTTTCATGAAAAATCACAATATATTAATTGACAAATTTTTTTTAATCAAAGAACACAACTATTATGAACAAGTATATATATAATTTGGTAGTTTCATACTAGTCACACAATATACTAGTAATAGAGAAACTCAACAACCACAATACCAAATATACTCCAAGAATTTTGTGGGCCTAACAGTATCATTGAATTTCATATATTTTGCTCCAAAGTTAAATTAGACACCATGTCTATCATAAGCAAAGAACCCCCACATTTTAAATGTGATCTCAAAAATATTTTTTAAGTATTTAAAAATAGTTTTTCCACATACTTTCTTAGACTTTGAAAATGTCATTGACAATATGAAACCTCTTTTGGAAATATTATTCTACAAAAGAATTATATTCCTTCAATTCTCTTTGACAATGTTTAGACAATGTCAAAGTTTATTCCATAGAGGCCCAAAATCACAAACTCTAAGTCACTGCTATTTTTCCTCTATCACAAATACACATACCACTTAGTATTCTAAATACTAACAATAAGGACAAGAGAAATTATACAATTTATTTCTATATAACATTGAAGTTTATAGAAAATCAAAAGTACAACACTGACTTATTATGTGAAGTTTTCATATTCTTCAAACCAATTGCATAGTCCAATTTATCCAGTGTAGAAAACCATAAAAGTTTTTATTCTACAAAAATCAGACACACTAACATTTTATATGGAGTACAAAACTACAAAAGTCTTTTTTTTCTCCAAACAGAATAACACATTTTCATCACATAAATATTTTTTTTCCAAATAGTCTTCCTACTATAACATTTTAACACACTATTTATCAAATAAAAATATGCATATCTTATTCTGCAAACTAGTAATTTTAAAGGCAACACTATTTGCCAAGAAATTCATTTAAAAAATATACGATTTGCAGAACTTTTTCCGAATACACATGATAAATATCAAAATTGTTAACCTTTAGAAACTATTTTCCTCCTTAGATAAACAATAAGAAGGTTACCAGTTGTAATCTTTAATTGGAATATCACAAATTTTTTCCGGGTACATTCTCACTTTGGCCTTACTAAACAAAACAACAAATTATGGAGAAGTAATACATTTATCTTCTATTTCCATGATCAAATTCTCTCAACCAGTAGAATACAAGAAATACTAACAATATATTAATTTCCTTAAGATTGTTGTTCATCTTGTATTCCTAAACATACTTAGAACAAAACTTTGAAGAACTTGGTAAGACAACAAAGTTTAAGAACATTTTCACAACTAGAAAATTAAAACTAGTAGAGAAACTAGAATGAGAAACGGATTAGAAAAAAAATATATGAAATATTTTTCTTAAAGAAGAATTATTGTTAATCTGTGTTTAAAGAATCTTACTGATTTCAACAAACTTTGCAGAAACACGAAGTTACCAAAGTTTAATGAGCAAGTGAAGAACAGAAGAATAGAAGAAATGAAATTAATTCACAAATCTAAAATTTGTAACACATACCAGAATTTGGAAAAACAGAAAGAAGATCAAGCCCACTGAATGCACAGTATCCCCTTAAGGAAATTATTCCCCTCTAGTATCCGAGCTTTGATTTGAAATATGTCCTCCCAGGGTAGAATGATCTCAATCACTAGTGTATTGATACCCAAAACGCTGGTGTCAGCGAGCCACTCAACGGCAGTAAAGTACACTTAGAATACTAGATTTAGTAGCAGAAGAAGAACTCCATAAATTCTATATTTAAAATATCTCTCAATTTATAGAAAAGAAAGGATAGTGCTAAAGGTTTTTATTGTGCCTTATCGGAAAGGTCACAAACCTTTGGAAAAGTCACAATCTTTTAGAAAGGTCGTCACCTTTCATAAAAGTCACAACTTTTCATAAAAGTCACAACTTCTCATAAAGGTCACAACTTTTCATAAAAGTCACAACTTTTCATAAAAGTCGCAACCTTTCATAAAAGTCACAACTCTTCATAAAAGTCACAACTCTTCATTTTTCCATTCACACCTTTTAAAACCCAATAATTTCTTCAGATATTTTTTGAACTAAATTATAATCAACTCAAATAATATTGATTTTTAAAAATCTAAAAAATAAAAACACCTACCAAATAAAATCGATTTGATTAGATTTAAATCGATTTTTATTCAAACCGTAAATACCCTTAATCACCATTAAAAAATTAGCACTCACATTTTTTTTATTAAGAATTGAACCTAAGAACATAAGACTGTTGATTTACTTCCTTGATTATAGGTAGATATGTAAAAATTTAATCAACTAAAAAAACTATTACAGTATTAATCTATTGGTATTGAATTATTAGGCTAACAATTTTTAAATGGTTTTGTAAGTTTTTTTTTTTTGGAAAGAATGTCTAATTAGATTTACAGTTATATCATATCTACTAATTCAATTTAAGCTTTTAAATAATTATTTATTAATGAAAAAAATAAATATATCGTCGAATTATCGTAAATGGTATGAAGATACTTTCCGTCATACTTTTGGGACATTGGTGTTCCTACCGTCTAAAAAACTAGAGTATATATGTCATTCACTCTAACGGAAGACTAAATAGGGACACATGACACAATGTTATCCGTCAATTCGATATTTAATAAATGTTGGATCGTTGGAGAAGATGATGACACGTGTATGCCAGTTAGTATAAAGGGTATATATGCTATAATTTTTGGATGACAATGACACCAATATCCCAAAAGTATAACGGAGCGTATCTGCATACCATTTATAATAGTTCAAGAGTATATTTATCTTTTTTCCATTTATTACTCCCTCCATTTCAAAAAGGATGACCTAGTTTGACTTGGAACGGAGTTTAAGAAAAGAAAGAAGACTTTTTAATCTTGTGGTTCTAAATTAAAGTTATGTCAAATGTACCAAAATGTCCTTTCATCTTGTGGTCTTAAGCATGCCACGTGGAAAGTTAAAGTTAAAGTGTTGTAAAAAAAGGAAAGGGGTCATTCTAAAATATATTAAAAAGGAAATAGGGTCATTCTTTTTTAAACGGAGAGACTAATTATTTATCAAATGAATTCAGATACATTAAAATACATCACTTCTTAAAAATAACCTAAAGTAGAGTTTTTTCCACATAATTATCTCCCTAAAAGAAAGTCCTCTCACTTAATTATTCTCCTAAAATAGAGATTAACACCTAATTATTTTCCTAAAATAGAGTTCTCGCTTAATTATCTTCCTAATTTATTCTTATTTCCATAAAATAAAGTCCCTCGACTTAATTATTTTTCAAAAACAGAGTCCTACCACTTAATTATTTCCCTAAAATAGAGTTTTACACACTTAATTATCTCCTTAGTTTATTTTTTCACTCCAAATCAGTTCAATGTCTCTCCTAATTTTTCACCTCCCATGTCCCGACTCCAATAGGAGTGTGCAATTGTCTCTTCCCATGTTCGGACTCCAATGTGCAAAACTCGAAATGGGAAAATGTTAGTATTAGTTTATTATTGTTGGATTAAGGGGTTAATATTTTTATAAAAAAAACTTATCAGATTATCAGTT
The DNA here is from genome assembly GCA_016801875.1 of Solanum sitiens. NCBI lineage: Eukaryota > Viridiplantae > Streptophyta > Magnoliopsida > Solanales > Solanaceae > Solanum > Solanum sitiens. The sequence goes on along the minus strand of JABWTJ010000268.1, from coordinate 334,857 downwards.
CAATTGTGATATTTTATATTAGTTTATTGGGTGATAGATAACTCATTAAGACTATAAGAATTTACTATTTTATTTCTACATAAATATAAAATATTAATCTCAATACCTTAATTGATTGTCTTTGTTCTTTAGCCTACAATTCACACTTCATAGTGACTTTGAGTTCATAACTTTGCATTATGCAAATGAATAAAAGGATAAATATACCCCTGAACTATCGTAAATGGTATGCATATACCTTTCGTCATATCTTTGGGATATTGGTGCTCATCCCGTAAAAAAAATAGAGCATATATGTTATTCACTCTAACGGAAGACTAAATATCCGTCGATTTGATATTTAATAAATGTCGGATCAGTGGATAAGATTATGACACGTGTATGTTCGTTAGTATAAAGGGTAGATATGCTCTAATTTTGGGCGGCTGGGACACCAATTTCCCAAAAATATGACAGAGGGTATATGCATACCATTTACAATAGTTCAGGGGTATATTTGTCCTTTTTCTCTTATACAAAAGGTCAAAACTTAATGTAAGAACCTTATTCCTCTTAATTTCTCTTGTGTTATACTTGTATAGTAATATTCATGATAGTTAATACTATTCTATTTTATGAGTGTTTGTAAAGTTATATTATTGTTTTGTCGTGTCAAATTGTTGGAGAAAATATATTTGTTCTATAAACATTTTTTTATTGGTTAAATAAAAAATCTAACCATTAAGAATCAAAACCAATAAATCAAAAACTGATAAAAAATATCTTACTATTTTGATTATTAGTTTATGGTAAAAGGGAACACCAGTTGTATTACTAATACTCGCAGAGGCGAACCCAGGATTTAAAGGTTTTGGGTGCACCAATATAAACATAGCTCAAATGTAAGGTCTAAGCTAAATTTAAAATTAAAATAAGCTTAAGCAGGATTCGAACCCTGGTCCAGAGTATGATATCTCTACCTTCTAACAATTGCCCAAGATCACTTCTATATTTTTTATGGGTGCACGGTTGACTATATCGTACTTTCTACCAGTTTTTCAAAATAGATATACATATATACATATGATTTTTTGGAAGTTACCTAGTGCACGTGCACCCCGCGACATAGGATGGGTCCTCCCCTGAATACTCGCAATGAAAAAGTCTCTACCAAATCACTCCGTAATCGTTTGTGTAAAACCATTATGTGTATAGTCCTGAGATTAAACTAAAATGTCATTTTTCACATTACTTTTCACATTCATGTATATTTACATTATTTTCAATATCATGCATATAAATAACATTCCCAATCTGTACTACTTATTTTTATGATAATTCTTGATATGTTTCTATTAATGTATAAATTACAAATATAAATATAATTTTCATCTATAAATTTAATAGACTAATTTTTATGTTTATATATATATATTTTAATTTCTCATAAAACCTCTTTTACTTTAACAAACTTAAGGTGATTATTTTAAAATGTAAATAAAAAGAAAGTTTTATTTTTAAATACGGAAAAAGAATAAAAAAAATGCCCTTAAACTTGGAGAAAGAAACAAAAATGTCATCCGTTTGTAGTTTGATCCAAAAATATCTTTCTGTCAATACTTTGATCCACAAATGCTCTTATTTTTATTTAATGGGTCAAAAATACTCATTTTTTAAATAAAATATATTATTAATTTTCTTTTTTAATACATTCTTTTCCTAATAATATCTTTTAAATTAGAAAATAGTTATCTTACTTCAGTTCAGATAAAAATAAAAAATGAAAATATTTCTTAAGATGAATATATATACTATGATCTTATTTATATATACTGCACTATATATCATAAATGCACACAGTAAAATATTTAAGCCTAAATATAATGATATATATAGCTCATTCTATTTGTATTCAAACCAAATGATTCCTTCATTTATTTCATCATCCCATGCATCAATGATCGAAGTCCAGTTGCCTACCATAAGTGAAGTAAATTTTAAACTACACTGTGCTTCACTACCTTATTCGCCCTGCCATTCTCGCTCTTCCCAGGGCTACCTCGATTCTTTTTCTTCCGAATTGAACCCACATTGCCCGATTCAAGCACATGCGTGGGAGCAGATAAGGAATCAGAATTATCAACCCGATTAGTTACCGAATCGGTAGGGTACCCGAATAGCTGTTTAATAACCTCAACGACTTGAGAATTCTCTGTGCTATTATTGTCAAGAGATGGAGGGTGAGGGGTACGGTACGGCTGGATGTGGAAGAAGGGCGAGCATAGGGGATACGTGAATAAGCTTGTTTGCGAGACGCAACAGATTCATTGAAAACAGAACGGTCGATTTTAGGGATAATGAAGTCGTCATCCCGACAAGGATTGTAATCAGCGGTGGAACAGAGGGAGAGGGAGTAAAGTTCAGATTGAGAAAGGAGGCGGAGATCAACTGTTCGAATTGATTTCGCTTCATGTTCTCCGTCAACTACTGTGGCGGAAGAAGCCATGAAAATGATTTGTATAAGTTTTGGAAGGATTTGATTTTACTTTTACTGTTGTTTGGTTTTGTGAATTTGTATATATAATATCACATAACTCTATCTACCAAATCATATTCACATTTCTCTTTTGGAATAATTTTTATTTCTCTTAATATTCACATTTCTCTTTTCGAATATCTTTTATCAAGTTTTGAATCTAAAAACTTTATTGAACATGATGTAAAAATGCAAAAAATTAATTGATACAATAAAAATCTTACCAAATTAATATATGTGAGATCATGAATATATAAAAATCATTGTATTTTACTAAATATGTATCATATTTATTGAATTCATTATACATTAAGTATAATGCATGTATATGTACGATTCATTGTAATATATTTTTTAGTTAAATGATAATTATAAAATAAATTAAGCAATTCAATGATCCATTGTAAACATAAATTCATTATACACAATATTTATTTTTTCTTAATAATCAAATATTATTCCTTGTTTATTTACTAAAAATATTCAATGTGTGATGGTAAGAGAATAAACTATATAAGCAACATAAGAAATATCTTGAAACTATATCCAAAAATGGCTTCTCATTTCAAATGTGTCACAAAATCAATAATGATTAATGACAAATTAAATATGTAAAACCATTATGTGTGTACAAAAGAGATCATTCCACATGCATCTAAAATAATTTCTAGTGGTTGCAACATTAAAACTTTTGAATGCAATAAGAAAAATTAGAGATGAACTTCAACCAGATTTAAATTTTAATAATAATTAGCAAAAACAATAGAATTACATTTCACTAAATAGACTTAGATATGTTTGTGCTTTATATTTTACTAAATTTTGTATCATATTTATTGAATTCAGTATACATGAAGTACAATAGATGTGTACGACTCGTTATAATATATTTTTTAGTTAAATGATTAATCGTAAAATAAATTAAACATTTCAATGATTCATTGTTAACAAAAAATCATTATACATAATATTCATTTTTTCTTAATAATAAAACATTATTCATTGCTTATTTACTAAAAGTATTTAATATGTGATGATAAGAGAATAAACTATATAAACAATATAAGAAATTTCTTGAAACGATATTCAAAAATGACTTCTCATTTAAATATATTTATACTTTTGAATATTATATATGTATAATATTAATGGAACCATATATTGATATATGGTTCTTTTGGAAATATATCAGTGAAATGAGTGATTTTTTAAATTGACCTAAGTCGGGACCGGTACCTTAGAGAGATTATTAATGTAACGAGTATTAATGTAATGAGATTTAACTTTATATTTATACAAATGAGAATGGGATAAAGCAAGAATAAATAATTTAGAAGAACATCTTTTTTTATCGGTTAAATAAAAAATCAAACTGCTAAGGACCAAAAATTGATAAGGGTGATCTATTTTTTTGGTTTTCGATTTAGCATATTTATAACATCGACAAATCGAATCAATAATACATAAATTCAAACTGAACCAACCAATAAGCACCTAGAACCACTAGGTCACACCCTAGAATTCAAACTTATTGTAATTGTCATTTTACCCTTTTTACGTTTATTAAGAAAATAATATTCGAAAATAGTCTCTTTACTTTCACGAGCTAATGATAAGATCTGTGTACACTCTACACTCCCCAAAATCAACTTGTGAGTTTTTAATGTGTTTAATTGTTATATTTATCAATTTCAAAACTTTACTCAAATTCATAATAACTTGTTTAAGTAAAAATCAATTTCAATATCGAAAAATATTTTTCAACACTCAACACATACCAATTATGTTTAAGTGGCTAACCTATACGTACTTTTACACTATTAGCGTGCTTTATTAATTGATTTCTCTCACTGTGTTCGTTATATTCATTGGAATACAATTAAATGTGGATTAACGTCGGAAAATTCAACTCCCACTAACAAAATATGATCTCATACCCAGAAGACTCAAATTCAAAATTGTTGATTTAAAATAAAGAAATATGTACTGCTCCATCATAACTCGTATTAGTACACAATTAACATATCACTTGTAAGAATAGTCAAATTTTATTCATAACTCAAGAGAAACATTTTATTTTTGATAAGATAATATTTATTCAAAGTTCGCCACATTAATTATTGTGATTTTTTAATTTTCAAGGTCAAAAGTCAAAAATGTAGTCCACGGGACACATTCATTATCTTGTGTACATACCGATAGCGGCGGATGTCGGAGCGGTATTTTACCTTGTGTGCATCCTGATAGCGGCGAATGGACAACCTTGATCTGCAGGCTTAGCCATGCATGCTTAAATTGTACCCAAAAACCCTAACCAAATAGCTATATCGCCGGCTTGGCCATTCATGCTTAAATTGTTCCCGAAAACCCTTACCCAATACCTTAGATCCACCGACTTGGCCATTCATGCTTAAATTGCTCTTGAAAACCATTATCCAATACCCTAGATCCACCGACTTGACCATTCATCGTTAAATTGTTCCTGAATTCCCTTACTCGATACCCTGATCCACCGGCTTGGCCATGCGTACTTAAATTGTTCTCGAAAACCCTAACCTGATACTCTAGATCCGCCGCTTACCTCAATTATGATGGCCAAGCGACTTTGCAGATCTGAATCAACTGCAGTTCTTGCCTTTTATGGTAAGTTATTTACTAGCTTCGTAGGTGAAGTTATCGGTGATCCGACTTCTCTATTTCGCCAGAAAAGGGGCATCAAGTAGCCATAAAAGCATTCAAAATCTAAAGGGATCTGAGCAAACCCAAGTTTCTCCTAAACCACATGTTAGTTACAACTTTGTTCCCTAGTATGGGTCGACATCTAAAAATATAGGAACTCTGGTTGAATTTTTTTCCAGACCAATCAACTAATAAAAATTATGGGCCTAAGTATGAACAATATGTGAAATCCAGAATATTCTCCACCTCAAGTCTTAAGTTTCTGGTTTTCACATGTTGTTTGATACTTGGGCCCATGGTTTTCATGAGCTGGTTGGTCTAGAAAAATCTCAGTTTGAGTGTCGATACTCTTAAATGTAAGCCGATATAGGGGAATAAAGCTATAACTAACAGGTAGTTAATGAGAAACTTGGGTTTGCTTAGATCCCTTCAGATTTTGATATCTTAAATGATATCGTGGAGTAGATTGCACATTATCGAACAATATGTGAAAACCAGAATATTCCCCAACTCAAAGTGTCAAGTATTTTGGAATTCAGAATTTTGTAGGAAATTGTGGCAAGCCATTATTAGTAACATTTCTCACTTGTACAGGTACTAGATGGGCATTGCATGGTCCCAACATTATATATTTATACACAAGTTATTTTAGCAGCATATAAAGGATTTGTCATATAGTTACAAATTGAGTATAAAAACAAAATAGCTCCCCCTTCAGGCTAAAATAACTTTTTGTATAAAATCTTTAATTTGATGAGGTTCCACCTGATTGAAGCACTCCATAGAATACCATTGTTCCAATAGATTCTTGGTATCTTCATGGTAAGAACTTCACTAAGCACATTTATCTTTCCTCCATAATCTTAAATGATAAGCAAAATAAATACCTGAAACATATAATATGACATAATACTAAAAATAAATGTAAGATTACGTATTTTATACCTCTCACTAATGAATATTTCCTATACTTTTCCTTTACCGCATCTGAAACTCCAGTCATAGTCCCTTTAGGTTTCCCTACACTGTAAGCCAAATTTATGGATGAGCATTTCACATTATTAGGGACTTTGAATGTCAATAACCCGAGCCTATATCATTACAGGCAGAATTAAGTATACTAAGTAGAACAAAAATGCTAAAACTTTATACGTATTTGAAAAGTCAATAACTTAAGTTGTAAGCAAATATAGATATCTAGTGAGCTTAAAGCAACAAACAAAGTGAAATCATGCACTCAAAAAGAAGATTAGTTTTTCATCAAACTTGAAATGTAAATTTAGTGAGAATTTGCTTAAAAGGAAAAAAAGTGTGCTATTAAACTATTCAAGAACATTCACCAAAGGAGATATTATATCACAATTAAAAGGAGAGCAAGAATGAAAATGGAAAAATTGGATTTTGGACTTGCCCCTGGTTACGTGTCCTTTGGACCCTTCACCTGCCCGCCACCCGTTAAAGCAAGCTCCCTATGTTGGAAAGTTGGATGAAGAATGCACAGAGGAATTTACCATGAAAAATAAGTGGTCTAAGGAGACGCCCATCATAACTCCCAATAAATATAAACGGTTTGCAAAACAGTATTCATAGTTAAAAACCTGTAATATAAGATTAACTTGGACATTGTTTGTGATCTCAAATGACCGATTGTGATAACTTATTCATCAGACTACTAATGTCACAATGATTAAAATCAATTCAGAAATAAGAAAATATAGTGCTAAAACTTTAGAATGTAAAGAAAGATTAAACAGAAGTTGTAGGTTGATCATTGTACACTATGATTAATTAGCAAAAAAATATATAATAGAAAACTTGTTTGACAGAAATGTTCAACTATATTGTCCACATCTAATTAAAAATCAAATAAACAACAAAGAGTTCTGGAAATTTTTTAGATTTGTATTCAAGAATTCCCATTCAGGAAGAAGACCGAGACATCCAATTAAAAAGTTTCATGTAATAAATAGCTATGAAACAACTTACATTATGTGTTATAGCATGAACCTTGAAGAAAGGGGAGAATTGTACAAGTCTTATATTCCTATGTGTAACGAAGTTATTCTCCTTTTGTTTTTCACCGTGCTCATTTTTTCTTATGCTTTCTTACTCCTTTTCATCTCAACTTGGAATTTGATGTAAGGAAAGTTCCTATCTATAGTAGTGAGTAATGACTCTTGTAATGTGATTTGGACTTATCAAGTTGAATTTGGTCTGATGCTAATTAAGAAATTGAATGTGATTTTTCGAATTCTCATATTAAAGGATTCTAGTAGTACATATGTACATCACCAGCGTAGCTAAGGCAACTTCATTAACTAACATAGACAAGGTAAAACATATAAGTTTTATAACTATCAGTTTCGCCTTTTTTATACACAAAAAAGATAGCTAGAGTTGAATATATGTCAAATAGTGGATCTAAAAAGATTTAGAAAGAAAATCCTTAGTGATACCTCAAATACCCTTCTTTCAATTGTTGCTTTAAGACATTGAATCATTCTTTTTCCGTTCTGTGTCTGATTTTATCAGGGAGCCATTTATATATCTAATGCAATACTCCTTCAATGAGAACAGAATTTGTACTATTAGTTCACAAATTTTCAAAAAATTAAACCATAAAAGAGATTTCGAAATGAATAGGAAATTGTAGTACCTGGTGCACTACTGGTCCTTCAGCATCAACATTGCCATGGAAAACCACATATGCAATACCGGCAATGTAAAAATTGTATCAAAGAGAAGCTTTGGTCTATCCTTTCACCGGATCGTCACAATAGAGTAGTCTTTATCTTACCAATTAAGGACACTCACATTAGGCCTTCATTCAATCCTTCACTAGCAGCACGTTCATAATCTTGGTATGCAAACATTAGTTGGTGATTGTATTCTCTCGGTATATGAGAGACCCTTGGAATTCCTTAATTTATTGCTACATCTAAGTATATTTCATAATAGTTGCTTCATCATAGACAACCTTTTCGGATCATTAACTGTACCTCCCGTTCCCTCACCTAGTTGTTGTTGGGCATTATGAGACCACACATTAGCATTAACCACATTGCATTTGAGATTCGTGAGGACAGTGCTCACCTGAGACAATAGCCCCGTTCTATCACTCGGGCTGTTGACTGAGGCACGATCATTTAGTTGTTTTAGAGATTTTCTTGGTATGCTATAAAAATGAGTAAGACTATTCCAAATAAAATAACTTGGACACATTGTGAAACACCTCGAATGTATACTCAGACAGTTTAATTTTGTACATCATCCAGCTGAAGCACACAAAAGGTTTCTAGTGATCCCGAGAACATGTTGAGTTTTACCTTCAGCTTGTCCACTCTTGTGCTTTCTTTAAGTTGACATAATACACCCCTGCTTTATGTCTAAATATTACAACTTCTTAATGTCGCGATTATAGGATAATAGGAATACCCACGATACATTATATCGTATTTGTAAACATTTCTAAATATGCAAAATGTAATTCCTGGAAACTGAAGATCATGATAAGGGTGCATTTTTCCATATACATTTTTTTATTTATTTGCAACTTGCTAGCTCGTCCTTTACTCTATTTTTTTCACATAAAATGAAACTGTAGAAACTTTGTATTAAAGAAACTAACAACTGTTAGTTTTAGCAGGAGCCTAATAAAATAGAATCACATGTCTATTGTAGTAACAATAAATATATATATGCTCACTTGTATTAGTTCTCAACAATCGTGTATATATATATATATATATATATATATATATATATATATATTATTATTATTATTATTATTATTATTATTATAAGTGGGAAGATCCAAAGTGCAAAGTTGAATTACTATTTTACCCCTATACTAAATCAAAATATTAATTTTAAAAAATAAATTGATTAAATATTAAACATTAAATACTAATCATATCATATTATATTATATACTTAAAAGTGAAAGTTGTTAAGTTGAAAGTTGAAAAATGAAAATATCATTAGAAAGTTTAAATTAGATATTTTTATCCTTTTAACAACTAAATTTAATTATACTTTTAAAACATTTTTCTTTTCTTTTGTATTTATTTTTATTTCTCGCCCATCATATATATATATATATATATATATATATATATATATATATATATATATATATATATATATTATACTAAAAGTGGAAAGTCACAAACGTAAAAGTTGAGATATCATTTTGTCCTTATCCTAATTTAAAATATTATAAAATATAATATTAATCAATAAAATATCTAATTAAATAATAATATATTAATTACCTAAAGATTGAAATATTTAATTACATAATGATATTTAAATCACATAAATGGTGAGTGAATGAATGTTTAGTAGTGTTTTTTTGGGTGTTTAACTTTTTAGAAGTTCAACAGTCTCATTTAATGCTCTATATTCAGTTTTGCTCAATGTGCCCACATAATTTATTTACTACAATCTTAAACAAGCATCCTTATTAATCTTTTCCCTCAATTTTTGTTTTTTTACCCCTTTTTTTTATGTAAAAGTTGGCCCTTTCTAATTTTCAAATAATATTATATTTTATTATTCATGTGAAACGTAATACCTCTATAATTAAAAGTTGTTTTCTTTTTATTGTTCTATTCGTCTTCTTCTCATATACAATTTTTCCAGGTATGTATATGATTATTGCTATTATTTCACTGTTAATATATCATTGCGTTTGTTTTGTTACTTTCGTTTCCTCTTAAATTTCATTGGTTTATCACCATGTTTTGTTTTTGATTTCTTTCCACCTTTAGCCTTTTGTTTGAGCAATTCTTTAATTGAGGCTTTCGACTTTGAAAAATGTTTTTTTTTGTGAAACTTCCATACATATATTTTTCAAAATATAATCCCTATCAATTATATTGATTTTGTTCAATTAGAAATTACATTTATCATTAGTTAACTCATTATCTTTTTATGTGTAATTATTAATAGGAAAAAGGCTCAAATATGTCATTGAACTTACAGAAAAGGCTCATTTATGTCATCAATTAAAAGTTTGGCTCATTTATGTCATTACCGTTAAAGAAAAGACTCATTCATGCCATTTTTTTTAACGGTGGTTTTACAAAACCATTTTGACACGTGATCAATTATAATTCAGCCACGTCATCAATTTATTTAATAAAAAAATCAAAAAACAAATTCAATTTTTATTCAGAATTTTGATTTTTTTATTAAAAAATTAATGACGTGGCCAATTGTAATTCGGCTACATCATCAATTTATTTAATAAAAAAAATTAATTCAATTTTTTTTTTCAGAATTATGTTTTTTTAATTAAAAAAAATTGATGACGTGGCTGAATTATAATTGGTCACGTGTCAAAAATGGTTTTGCAAAACCACCGTTAAAAAATAATGGCATGAATGAGCCTTTTCTTTAACGGTAATGGCATAAATGAGCCAAACTTTTGACTGATGGCATAAATGAGCCTTTTGTGAAAGTTTGATGGCATATTTGAGCCTTTTCCCTTATTAATATTTTTACATGTTTCTTGCTTATTACTTCCACATAATTGGCCCGGTAACACTTTCTCACTTTGTATTTATTTTTCAAAAACTAATTTTGTATTTATATTCTTGTTGGATGAAGTATACCAACTGCTAGATTAGTATCTCTCTATTGTTAGAAACTCAAAGTAATCAAATAAAAATATTTACTTTGAACAAATATATTTATAGATTATTATCTAATTAGTCTTACTAATTATTTCAAACGTCATCCATAACCCAATCTTATTCCACAACTTTTAATCTTCTTCGGGCTCTCTGCTCCTTGTATTTTCAGTTAAATTTGTTTATATCCTTTATTAATTAGATGAAATAAAGTTATACAATACTCCAAGTTTTAAATGTATCATATAAATATTTTTATGTCGATAGTTATTAAGTATCTTTATAACAAGTAGTTATTACTTTCTTCAATCACGAAATTGATAATGATCCCATTCATCCAATTAAAGATATATGTGAACTGAATTTCTGTACAACTTTAACATATGTCTGTAATATGGTGGGGGTTACAATTTTGTAAAGATAAGACACAAGCATTTAAGGCATGAAGTATTTGTAATCATAAGTGATGTTGCTCATATTCATATTTATATTTGAACTAGCTAGTATTGTTGAACTATCACATAAATTAAATATTCGATGAATTAAGAAAATCTCATAAGAAAACGTCATATAATTTGTGAATTGTGTACAACTACCGACTATAGTATTAGTGACCGAAGTAAAAGAATAACATTGAAGAAACTTTTTCTCTTTTTTCTTTTTGCCTTGAAATGAAGGGGATCATTTAAACTCTATTTGATAGAGTAAAAACACCTCTTAAAGTGAATAAATCACTTTTTATATGGTAACTTATTTCTTGAATTTGTACTTACCCAAATCAGCTTTATAAGTTTGTGAATAAGAATGCTATTATATTTTTTATCAAATGATGTAAAATTTGTTTTTTCATGCTACACTAACTATGTCAAAACGCACATGGATAGCTATATATAATAAGAATTTATTTTAATTTGAATGAGACAATAACAAATTTAATATCACGATACATATGTATCATCTTAAGTCTTGAGTCAAATACTTATTCTATTTACGTTAAATTAATATATAATATAATGTTCATATACATTAGTTAAGATTTTTAGTTAACGTTATTGTGCCAGAGAGATTCTTAGAAAGAATATGAGTCAAATTTTTAACTTAAATAATTAGTTTTAAAATATAATTGTTCTACTCATTCATCTCAAGTTCAACTACGATATTGTTTTGGCATATATGAACACCAATTATCAATTTGAGTTTTTTTCCTCTTTAATTTAATTTTGAATCTCACACTAATATTTTAATAGTATTTATTATTGTTAGGAATGTATGTGTTATTTTTGTGATATTGTTGTTTCAGTTATGTCACGTAAACTTATTTTCTTCTTTATCAATAGCCGCTTTGTTACCCCTATTTTTAGTTTATTCGTTGGGAAGTTTGGAATTTGGAGTATGTTGTTCGAACTTTTGTTTCTATTGTTGGTTATTCTCACACAAACATCAATTTGATACTTCTTATATGTTGTCAGTTTTGTGATGTCAAAATACCTCCTCCCTATCTTGGCCTTAGTTTCCACGCTGTAAGATTAATTAACTTCCCTCGTCTATAGAAACTTTTAACCCTTATAACCAATTGTATGTTTTTGCTTGAACTTCAAATATTAAGAGATCACTGTGATTTGTCTTGCTGGAACTTCCCTTATCCATGGATATCATATTTTCCATGTGGTTAAACATTCTTTAAAAAGATAAATATATCTATCACTTAATATTCATTGAAGTTGTTTTTTATCTATTGCTCCTAATAACAGTTTTATCTTTGATTTAGGTATTATGCCTTAGGATTCAATTCCTGTTGCTGCATGTTTACTTAAGTTCACATAGACATAAAATTCCAGAAAACTTAGTAGAGAGGAAGAAGTTTATGTTGTCATAAAGCTTCATGCCCTCATTGACAAAACAATCGACAAGTATATACACCATACCTTAAATTTCTATTATTTTTACTACGTATATTGAAGCGTTTCTATCCATTCATGAACAAATTTTTGAGCAATTAGCTTAGCTTTCCTATTTATTTTGAAATCTAGATATTGTGATATGCATTTTTCTTTTGTGAAATGTTGGGTTATCATTGACAACAAATCTAGCTTATACCTCTAGATGTGTTCTTTATTTTGTTAGTATTATTTATGCTTCTATTTAGTGTTTTTTTTGGTCTATGAATTGGAGATTTGGGAAATTGAGTTATGCAGACACCTTCAAAAGTATCATATACTTTTTAGTTTATATTGTTTTCTTTTTCCTACCATAATGTTGATATCTGACAAATGACTGTGTCGTATTTCATAATTCAATTGTATGTATATAACTTGACAAAAAATTCTTTTGTCAAAATTTACAGAAGGCAGAATTAATAATTTTGAATGAGACAAAGAATACGAAGGATACATATATATATATATATATATGTAACTATTATTTATATATGTTAATTACACATATAAACAATGATTATTTTATAACAAATAAATACCTTTATTTTGTAGGTGTAGACAATGAAATTGATAATGATCTATTAGTCATCCTAAGGAAGACATGTCGATCGAATTTCTCTACAACTATTACAAAATACCACTTTCCTTCGACAACAAGTTATCGATATGTATGCATCTGTAAAAAAGTGGAGGGTATTATTTCTTAAAAAGAAGGCGGAAGCTTTAACGTATTAAATAAAATGCACAAGTACCCCCTCAACCTATGTTCGAAATCCCAGAGACATACTTATACTATACTTAGGTCCTATTATCCACCTGAACTTATTTTATAAGTAATTTTCTATCCCTTTTCGGCCTACGTGGCACTAATTTGAAAAACAAATCAACCAGCATTGGACCCACAAGATAGTGTCACGTAGACCGAAAAGGAGTAGAAAATTATTAATAAAATAACTCAGGGGGGGTAATAGGACCTTAGTATAGTATAACTGTGTCTCTGAGATTTCGGACATAGGTTAAGGGGGTACTTGTGCATTATCCCTTTTGAAACTATAATTCCGACCTTTAAATTAAGTGTTGTAGCATATTATTGTTCCAACTTCTTGTTTAGACTTACAAGTGACTTCGTCAAAGAAATCTTAAAATTATAAATAAATAATCAAAAGGTACTATCATGTTCAAAAGCACATACTTCACTTATACATACTAAAGACTAAAGCATATGAGGAATATTGCATAGCAATTTTCTTCTCTATTTAAAAACTGAATATGATATATATTCATGATCTAATAAATTTACATTTTTTTAAGAAAATCATTTAATTATTCAAATTCATTTTTAGTTGTATTTGTGTAATTATATTTTTAAGTTTTTATACTCATTCACACGAGGCACACGCGCAACGCGCGTGCCCAAGGTCTAGTAATACAAAAAGATGAAATATCAAATTCGAATATAATCAACTGATATCATGAGGTTAAAGCTAAAGTTGTTTCAGGTAATCTAAGACGCATATAAATTTACATGTATATATGGAACGTTGAGGCAACAACAAAATTTGAATAACCAACATACCATCTTTGCTAGTTCATTCCATTTAGTTTCTATTGATGGTTCTCACTACCGAGTGACTATGTTGCTTGGACTCTTCAAAAATGTCTACTGATGCCTATATTGAATTCTTCAAAAGTAATATATTTTTAAAGAATTCGACACGGATGTGTCAACGCAAGTGAAGAGTCCGCGCAACTTAGCCGAGTGAGACTATATCATTCATCTAAGAACCCAAACTTATTTGTCTTTTTCAGTACTAAAAATTTCAAAATGAGAAAGATATCTTTTTCTATTAGACAACATAAGCACATTCAAGACAATGGGGAAAGTAGCAAATCTAAGTAACATTATATTTCAATCAATATTAATTCAAAAGTCACAGGAAACAACCAAATTTTAACCGTAGGTAGTTAAGAAGACTCGCCTTTTGTTGTTTTTTATGGTATGAATGGTTCGACTTTCAGACCTGCGCTTGAAGATCCAAACACAACAAACTTTTGCTTTCATTCCCTCCATGAGTAACAGCTTGCTCCAGTTCCTCTAGCAAATCTTGGATATCCTCACCAGCATCATGTGACTCTTTACACTACTCTTTCCAACTCTAGAATCAACATGTTCCGACATTGCATCATTTCATTACTTGAATCTTAACCATCCTATAAAAATCTTTCCATATATCTTCACTTTGTCGTGTCTATCATATAGGTCCTACAAATATATGGAGTTTTCTATTTGAATGTGTATAATGTATTTCGCATATTTAATTTTTAATTATAACATACAGTTTTATGGTCAGTCAAATGCTCCAAAAGAACATGTATAGGTCCTTTTTTTTTATCCTGTTCCTCCCATCCCCCAAAAAGATCACCTACAGTAACATATCAAGATTCACATTAATTAAGAAAATCTCAAAAAAATTAGAGGTGTCTATCATGAAGAAAAGAGGGTAAAAACAAAAAAATCTAAAATCGCTTGTGAGAAGCCCTGCTAGAGACGAAAATAGTGAGAGGAATACCAAGAGAAAAACAATTTTGAAACATGCATGAGTAAATAAAACCCAATTAGAAACACTAAAAACAAAATTCTACAATAAACTACTCAAAAAGTGGAGAATGCACAATAAAAAAAGCAGAAACAAAATACCAAACATATTGTGACTATCAAAAATGTAAACTTGCCAAGGAAAACAAAAGGATCGAAGTGAGAAGAATAAGAAGGGGAACGAACACCAATTTTCAAGCATCTATGAGTATGAATCAATCCAAATTAGGTACATGCAAGAACAAAATCCAACCAAAATAAAAAAAATCCAATAAATAACACTGAAGAACTGAAAAAAATATTCATTTGAGATTGAATGATAAAAGTAGATATATTTATGATCATCACATACAATAAACATAAACCATTGAAGAGAAAAAACAGATGAAAAAAAAACGTTCAAAAAGTCTTACCAATTTCAGGACTCGGAAGAGAAAGTAATAGAAAATCAAACTATCAAAGGAAAGAGATGATTTCAGTTTCTTACACATGTATATAAAAGGACTATGGCTAGTAAAATTGGGCCAGACAACAAAATATTAAAGCATTCACGGTACACTTTAGAATGCTTTTTGTACTACTATATGATGCCATGTTCGTCCCTCTCTTACTCGCTTATATTTAAGGGTAATGTAATCATCTCATTATTGTTATTATTCGCTACTACAATTTTCACTGGCTTGAAAGAATTAAATACACTTTGTTCTATCAAATGGTTGCATACCATATTGATTCCCGTTGAATCAGATTTAAATTCAAATTAACATCTTGAAATCATTATTGAATATCAACAGTACATAACTTGGATGTTTTAGTTTTTAAAGTGGGGGAGGGCTATAGCCTATGCCATACTGCGATTGCAATTAAGAGAGCAAAACAATGATTTATCTGAATAGAAATTTTGTCAAGGCAAAACAATGCTTCACCAAAATTCAAAGGAAAATTCCTTTCAAGCCAAAATATGATTCTAATGTTTTAAAAGTCTGTCTCAAGGAAAGGCAAAACAGAGTGAGTGCTTTTGTTTAAACAGCTGTGCAACTGCCTTTGTCACTTGTTCCCTGTATTTAAAAAAAAAAAACCTCTTTGAGTCATGCCATATTAATGTTCCCCACTTTACTTCAGTCTCTTTGAATCCCGGCCTTCTGTTGTCCTCCCAGACCTCTTTTTACCAGATTTATCATGCAGAAAGTGACATGAGGATCCTTTACGGCATCCCTTAGGTTTATTAAAGAAAACACAAGGTGTCAACCTGCACGGAATTGGTTTTTGTAAGCTTTCATCAACCATAGACTCAATTTTTTCTCCACGTTGCTTGATCAGGAAATTGCAGTAATTGTTGATATCCTTGTGACTAGTCATCGAGGAGGAAAGGCCAACATTTGGTGAAAGAGCCAACTTAGGCTGCAAGGTGGTAGGACCATATCTGGAAACCAACTCAAAAATTTCTCCTCCTGCATTGTCAGGTACTCCATATTTGCTAATGAGTTTCTTGATATTTTCGAGATCAAGCTCTGAAGTGGAATAGGCTATTGACTTAATCTCTCTAATGTTTGCAGTTGGAGGGGCCCCTTGTTCATTAATAGATGTTTCAGATCCTGCATGGGCATTGAGAGAAACAACATTGGTAGCCATGCCACGTTCATTCATCAGGTTGAGGAGAAGCCTAACCAATAAGTTGGCATCAATCAGACTACCCTGCTCTGCAAGAGCAGCTACAGCTGTGGCTACAAGAACCGTCAAATCATGAGTCGGTTCTTCTTCTTCTATAGAAATGGTTCAGACTACTGGAGTTTGGCTATCATCATAACCTTGTTCCAGGTCAGACAAGTTGCAAGGACTGTTAAATAAGAAAGAAAAATACTCACAAATTAAAACTACGTAAAATTAATACAACGAAAGCTACAAAACATTAAAAAAATAATCCAAAAATTACTTACTTTGGAGGAATTGCAAACTTAGTAGGGAAAACTGCCTCAATCACCCTCATTTTCCTATACTCTTGATTACTGGCTTCTTGACTCTCTTCACCAGCAACCACTAGCCATTTCTCAATCAAATGAAACTACAAATAACAACAATTATCACAACAATGTGTACATAAATTATTCAAATAAAGGCAATTCCTATCATCTAAACTAAGATTACCTTGGGAGGGCATTTCCATATAGCTAAAGATTTGGAAGAAAGTCTCTCTTCTGACTTGTTCAAGCAATCTCTTCTTTCTGATGATCCGTTGATGCTTTGATGTGTATGTTGTTGAGATCTGCTCCCAACCTCTGATGGACAATCCTCTTTTCGATAATGTTTTACCTGTTGAGTGGTAAATTATAAAAACTCGTTAAGGAGAAATTTGGAAAAAAAAAACTAATGCATATCAATGTTCTTGATAAGTAAAACTGAAAGCACGTCAATTTGACATGTCCTATTGATACTACAAACTTAGAGTATCTCCTTGGGAAATGAAATATACACAAATGTAACTCAAGCATTTAGGTGCCTCGATAGATCAAGAACACTATACCTTTGGTTTGGGAAAACCCAGTAGGATTGAAAATAAAGGAAATAGGATATATCATTTTTTTCAGTTAGTTTTAAGGATAAGGTAAGTATGGACAGCATAAGATTGGGTACACCATGGTTATATGAAAGATACCTCCTTAATGTTCATCCTTGGGAACCACGATTGAAGAGATTCCGTAGTGTTTAATGACTGTAATATATGGCCGGTTCAAGTTTGGAACGTTCCCTTACACAGGATGTCAGAGGACTTTGGGCGCAAAATAGGGCAAGCGTTGGGAGGAACTGTTGATGTTGTAATCCCTAGGAATCGGAGAAAGAAGGGACGATATACGAGACTTAAGGTCATGATGAATATCTCCAAGCCACTTCTTAGAGGTAAATTAATCAAATTAAGAGGGGACACTACATGGGTTGAACTACGATGTGAGAATCTTCCTTATGTTTGTTTCTATTGCGGTATACTAGGACTCAATGAGAAACCTTGTGTCCAAAGAGCCAAAGATATACAATCAGACACACTAAACAAGTATCAACTTGGGGCATGGCTAAAAGCAGAGAATCGTGTGGCTTCCGCAGATTATCAGAGACATGAAGGAGTACATAGTACTGAGGGGCATAATCAGATGAAAAATAAAAATTCCAAATTAATTGAGAGGAAAAGAGATTTAGAAACTGGAAAAATCTTGATACACATACAAGAAGGAGTTGACTCGACTAATACACAGATGGGTATAAAGAAAGATAATGCCCATAAATTATGTCATAATGAATGCAAAGAAACTGCAGGTCTTAAGGGAACTGACGATGATTCCTTGTACAGAAAAAAATCAAACCAATTACAGCCTATGGAGATAGCAACTTATGAATCAGAAGAGGGAACTTCAGTTGCTAATAAAACCCAAATTTTGGATATTGGATTGGGGGAGGACGATAAGTGCTCAAAACTACCACTTGATAAGAATACATATGATGCCACAGCAAAGGAAAATGAAGATGCTGCCCAGATCATAAATACAAAAGATCTAACAGAAAATATTAACCAGGTATCACAATCGCTAATCAAATCGAAGGCCATAAAGGAATCATTACCATTCAAGCTGGAACAAAAGATAAGGTATGTACTTTCGCTCTTGAGGCTTATTCTGAGTGCTTATCTCAGTCGTTAGCATTTGAACATTGTAATGAAAATAATAAGTTTAAGCAACTAAGGAATGACAATCAGAATGAAAGAAAAAAAGGATAAATTGGAAATGGAGGGCTAGATTAGTTGGTCTTTCTAATAGTTTAAATAAGGATACAAAATTAAAGATAACGGAAATTGTGGTTAGCTTGTCATTATAGAGGAAGGAATACAAGCTACAGGGGATAAACGGAAGAATGGAAATGCTTTCAGTATTGATATAGCAACAAAAAAGAATAAAATCATGGCGGAGCGAGAGGCCAGCCCTAAATGGCTTCCCTTTCGCCTAGGCAGAAAGGAGGGAATGTAAGACGAGACTGATTCAAGAGTCTTGGACAGAAGGGAGGGGACAGAGACGGAGCTTCCTTCTTGCCTTTCACATTTCAGGAAAGCTTATTTGAGCAGAGAATTTGGCTTCCCTCTTCACAATGAGGGCTATGGTGTGGAATTGTCGAGGCCTGGAAGGATCCTTGACAGTTTCCTTTTTGAAAGAGACAATGCGTCTTCACTCTCCAAGTATGATTTTCTTAAGTGAAACAAAAAGGTAGAGAAAGCTTTATTTTGTAAATATGGTGCACGTTGTAAATATGGTTAAGAGGGTGGTGCACGTTGTAACTGTTGAGCCGATGGGTTATTAGGAGGTCTAACTTTATTTGGAATGACACTATCCAGGTATATGAATCATATTCTTCTTCTTTATATCGCAACTTTGATACAAGATGGCTCAGCTGATTACAAATATTGGTGTTTATTTGTGTATCTAATTACCTTGGACATGGTGGTGTTACAGGGAAAATGAGGGTATAATCCAGGAAAGTCTAGATTGTGTCTTAGTCTCTCCTAATTGGAAAATTAAATTCGAGAATGCAAATGTGAAACATATTGAAATTGAGGCATCGGATCATTCTTCCTTGATGTTGTCTTCTAACCAATTAGGAAGAAAAAACGATTTTACTTTGATAGAAGGTGGATTGAGCGTGAAGCAGTTCAGAATATTATTTCAAAAGCTTGGTCGTATGATTGTAATGGCTTTGAGCAATCTCGAGTTAGCTTTAAAATCATACATAGTCGTAGACCTTTGGAGGCTTGGCTGGGGGGGTAATGGTAATGCAATAAAGAGAATTATTGACTGAAGTAAATTAAGGTTACTGAAAAGGGAACTAAGCAAAGGCTATAACGATGAAGAAAACTTTTGGAAACAGAAGTCTAGAGCTTTGTGGTTGCTGGATAAAAATACTTCAATACTTTCACATGGCAACCCGACAGACATCTGATGGGAGGTGGCTGGTAGACCAAACTGATATAATTCAAGAAGTTGGGCAATATTATAACAGTTTGTTCTCTACATCTAACCCGACAGACTTGGACTGTATTTTGAATCATGTTAAAGTGATTGTTAGTGATTCTATAAATCAGAGTTTAATTAAGGAAGTTGATGATGATGAAGTAAATAATGCGGTGTTTGTGACGCATCTTCTTGAAGCACCAGGTCGAGAGCCTATGACAAATTAAATAAAAAATGCGGTGTTTAAAAACAAATGTAGATGTAGACAAAAATATATGGCTATGAAATTGGATATGTCGAAAGCCTATGACAAAGTCGAATGGATTTATTTATAAGAAATGCTTTTACGGATGGATTTCCCTAAAAGATTTGTCAAATGGATTAGCCTACCACAGGGATAAGACAAGGGGATCCACTGTCACCATATTTTTGTTTTAATATGTTATGAAGGTTTATCTACCTTATTGAACATATTAGATGAACAAAATGAAATCCAAGAGCTAAAGTTGAATAGACATTGGCCGCGCGAAACTCATTATTTTGCTGATGACTCCTTTATGTTTTGTTCAGCTAAAATTCAAAATGCAAGTTGTGTAGCCAATATCTTAAAGAAATATGAACGAAGCTCTAGGCAAGTGGTTAATCTAGATAAATAAACTATCTGTTTTAGTAAAAATGTGAGAGAGGAGGAGAAAGTTGAGATATCGTCATTGCTTGGACAACGACAAAGAAATGACATGGGTATGTATTTAGGCTTACCGTTTGTTGTGGGATGTTCCAAGATAAAGGATGCTAGAGTTTATAACAGAAAGAGTCAAAGACGAAAATATAAGGATGGAAGGGCAAATTTTTAAGTATTGGGGGAAAAGAAATTATGCTTAAGTACGTACTAGCAGCGATCCCTACATTTGCTTTGTCTTGTTTCCAACTCCCTGATGGTCTGTGTAAGAAAATTACATCCCTCTTTTCAAAAAAATTCTGGGGACAAACAGAGGAGAAAAAAAAGGATGCATTTTGAGAAATGGGATAGATCGATTATGTGATTCTAAATCAATTTAGAGATCTAAAAACATTTAATATGGCTCTATTAGCTAAGAAAGCTTGGCGACTTCTATTGCAACCAGATTTTTAATAGCAAGAGTTCTTAAAAGCAAATATTTCCAAACTCAACCTTTCTTAACATCATCTTCAGGTTCTTGGATATGGAAGAGTATTTTGTGGAGAGATCTTTTGACTAAAGGATTAAGATGGAGGATTTCTGATGGAAAAATATTAATGTTTGGATTGACCCTTGGATACCAAATAATAATGGCTTCATCCCTAAGAGTATCCATGGGCATACAAAAATAGGAAACTATGAAGTTAAGTGAGGTTACTACATCGCAAAGGATTTGATCGGTAAGACATTGAAAAACTCGAAAGCTCAAGTGAGTTGTCACTCTTTTCCAAAATGCTTTTGGGACTTCTCGTGGAAGTTGGGAGTTAGAAATAAGCTTAAACACTTTTAGATAAAACGTTACCCGTATTAAGTATATTATTTTATCTTATAATAAGTTACTGTTATAGTTATTGCCTTTTAGTATCTGTAGAAGACTCCTCCTATTGTAGGAGTTTATTGTTGTTGTATATTTGTAGAAGAGTGCTCCAACGGTGTAGGAGTTTATGTAGCAATTAACTTCCTTAAGTTTAGCTGTAGGTTGTTGTTATTGGTTTTATTTAACGCTTCGATGCTAAAATAATAAAATCATCTTTCGACTACTCCTGTCTATCTGATTTTATATGGTATCAGAGCCTCTAGCCTCTTACGAGTCAGATCTTTTTTTTTTCTCGTCCCAACTATGACTGCATCTCAAGGAACAACCCCTCCTGTTGTTATTACCACTGGTGATGCTACTGCCACCAATAGCAGTGCTTCGGCTGCTTCACCTATAATTCACGTGGTACAATTCAATCCCGCGTCTCAGTTACCTATCAAACTACAAGGTAACCTCAACTTCTCAACTTGGAAAGCACAACTCGTGATGCTACTCAATGGCCATCAACTCATGGGACATCTTGACGGATCAAACCCGGCACCACCAATGACTGTTACGCGAGATAACCTTACGATTCCAGAACCCAGATACCAAATCTGGTTCTCTCAGGACCAACTGATCCAACAAGCAATGATGGCATCTGTCGATCCCACCATTGCGCCGACTGTTGCCACAACTCCATCTTCTAAGACAGCCTGGGAAATTCTTCACATGGCTTACGCAAATAAGAGCCGCACTCGCATTTTTAGCTTGCGCGACCAACTGCAAAATATTAAGAAAGCCTCTAAATCGGTTACAGAATACTTACAAGAGGTTCGATCTGTTTCTGATGCTCTCAAAGTTGCTGGTTCACCAGTACAAGATGACGAACTTATTGTAATGAATTCTAAGCAGCTTGGGCCCCGAGTACCGGGAGATCTCTGCTGCCATAGGAGCACGTGACTCTTCCTTGTATTTTGAAGAATCGTTTCACAAGCTCACAGATCATGAGCTTTTTCTCAAGCACCAAGACCTTGAGAAGTCATCTTCCAATATCACAGCTGCAGTAGCACAGAGGACAAACATGCCATCCCAGTCCAACAGGAACAATTGTCGCTTTAACAATCAACAATGGAACCAATCTGCGTCTCGACAGTCCAACTTCAACAATCAACAATGGAACCAATCTGCGTCTCGACTGTCGAACTCCAACAATCAGCAAAATATGAGATCAAATTCGAGACAATTGGTTCGATGCCAATTGTGCCAAAAATTTGGTCACACTGCAGATGTATGCCGTTCCAAATCGCACAATCATTTTGAAGCTAAGGCCAACTTTGCCTCTAATTTGCAGTCAACGGACAACTCTTGGGTTCTCGATTCCGGTGCACTCATCATGTCACGGCTGAACCTCATAATCTTGAAGAGTATACAGGCAATGAGGGAATACTATGGGTGACGGTAAAACCATTCCTATTACTCATACTGGTTTAACTCAAATACAAGCACCTAATTCGGCTTTCAGGCTTTCTAACACTCTACGTGCTCCATCAATTAAAAAAACCTTATTTGTGTAGCCAAGTTTTGTCAAGACAATCTCACATCTGTTGAATTTTTTCCTTTTCCTTTTCTTGTGAAGGACCTGCATACTCAGAAGCCGCTGGTACATGGCCGGAATAAGAATGGACTCTATGAATGGGCCGCATCCATCAATCTCGCCTCCACAAAGGTTCCTTTTCAGCTATGGCATAGTCGCTTGGGTCTTCCTCATTCGACGATTTTAAACTTTGTTTTGAAAAAATTTGCTTTACCTGTTGCTACTACAGAGAAATTTGAATTTTGTAATGCTTGTTCTTCTAATAAAGCACATCGTTTGCTATTTCAACGACTCACTTTATCCAGTAATGTACCTCTTCAGATCATTTTTAGCGATTTATGGGGACCATTCCCCGTTTTATCACTAGACAAAAAGTTATATTACTGTATCTTTGTTGATCAATACACCAAGTATACTTGGTTGTATACACTTAAAAATAAAGTGAAGTCCCCTCTTTGTTCCAAACCTTTCGTCCTTTGGTAGAGAATTTTTTCAAAACAAAAGTTAAATCTCTTTATACTGATGGAGGGGGTGAATACAAAAGTGTTCAGTCCTATCTTCAACAAAATGGCATTGAACATTTAGTTTCACCTCCATACACACCACAACGTGTTGCCATAGCTAAACGTCGTCATCGTCATATTGTTAATACAACCAAAACACTTCTCCATGAGACATCCCCACCACCATACCCATAGTCTTTTGCCTGTCATCATGTTGTTTATCTGATTAATCAGCTACCCACTCCCATCTTACATAACGCGTCACCCTTCCAACAATTATTTGGTAAACCACCCAACTATGCCAATCTTAAAATTTTTGGTTGTCTCTGTTATCCATGGCTTAAACCCTATACTAAAAATAAGTAGGAGCATCAGTCATCCCCTTGTGTGTATTTACGTGTTTCTCCAAGCCATCATGCATACCTTTACTTTGACCCAATGCGGTAAAAATATTCATAAGTCGTGATGTTCTCTTTTATGTATTTTTTTTCCTTTTAAAACGATGTTTCTACAGATAAGGAAATACTTTTCTCAACTGACCTGGGAAGACGTTAACTCCAAGGAGAAAACTCTGAAGTCGGTTCCCATTCCAGCTCCCTCTCATGATATACCATCACCTATACCGTTGTCCATAGAATCCTCTTTACCTAGATTTACAGTTTTATAATATCTACTAATTCAATATAAGCTTTTAAATAATTATTTATTAATGAAAAGAAACAGATATATCGTCAAATTATCGTAAATGGTATGGAGATAAACTCCGTTATACTTTTGGGACATTGGTGTCCCTACCGTCTAAAAACTAGAGCATATATGTCATTCACTCTAACGGAAGACTAAATAGGGACACATGGCACAATCTTATCCGTCGATCTGATATTTAATAAATGTCGGATCGGTGGAGAAGTTGATGACACGTGTATGCCCGTTAGTTTAAAGGGTATATGTGTTATAGTTTTTGGACGTCAATGACACCAATATCCCAAAAGTATAACAGAGCACATCTGCATACCATTTATGATAGTTCGAGAGTATATTTATCTTTTTTCCATTTATTAATTATTTATCAGATGAATTCAGATACATTAAAATACATCACTTCTTAAAAATAGCCTAAAGTAAAGTTTTTCCCACATAATTATCTCCCTAAATTGAAGTCCTCTCACTTAAATATTCTCCTAAAATAGAGATTAACACCTAATTATTTTCCTAAATAGAGTCTTACTCGCTTAATTATCTTTCTAATTTGTTCTTATTTCCATAAAATAAAGTCCCTCGACTTAATTATTTTCCTAAAACAGAGTCCTACCACTAAATTATTTCCATAAAATAGAGTTTTACATACTTAATTATCTCCTTAGTTTATTGTTTTCACTCCAAATCAGCTCAATGTCTCTCCTAATTTTTCACATCCCATGTCCCGACTCCAATAGGAGTGTGCAATTGTCTCTTCCCATGTTCGGACTCCAATGTGCAAAATTCGAAGTGGAAAAATGTTATTAGTTTATTATTGTTGGGTTAACGGGTTAATGATTTTATAAAAAAGAATTATCAGATTATCAGTTCAATTTGATATTTTATATTAGTTTATTGGGTGATCAGATAACTCATTAAGACTATAAGAATTTACTATTTTGTATCTACATAAATATAAATTAATGTCAATACCTTAAATGATATTGTTTTTGTTCTTTAGCCTACAATTCACACTTCATAGTAAATTTGAGTTCACAAATTTGCATTATACAAATAAAAAAAAGGATAAATATACAACTATCGTAAATGGTATGCATATACCCTCCATCATACATTTGGGACATTGGTGCTCATCCCGTCAAAAAACTAGAGCATGTATATCATTCACTCTAACGGAAAACTAAATATAGACACGTGGCACAATCTTATCCGTCGATATGTATTTAATAAATGTCGGTCAGTGGATAAAATTATAACATGTGTATGTTTGTTAGTATAAATGTTATATATGCTCTAATTTGGGACGATAGGGGCACCAATGTCACAAAAATATGACAGAGGGTATATGCATACCATTTACAATGGTTTAGAGGTATATTTGTTCTTTTTCCCTTATACAAAAGGTCAAGACCTAAAGTAAGAACCTTATTCCTCTTAATTTTTCTTGTGTTATACTTGTATAGTAATATTCATGGTAGTTATTACTATTCTATTTTATGAGGTTTGTAAAGCTATATTATTGTTTTGTCGTGTCAAATTGTTGGAGAAAATATATTTGTTCTATAAACATTTTTTTTATTGGTTAAATAAAAAATGAAACCATTAAGAATCAAATCAATTAATCAAAAACTGATAAAAAAATATCTTATTATTTTAATTATTAGTTTATGATAAAACGAAACGCCAGTTGTATAACTCAAACTCCCAATTAAAAAGTTTCTACCAGATCACTCCAAAATCGTTTGGTGTGAAGGATACTATCATATAGTCCTGAGATTAAATTAAAATGTCATTTTCACATTATTTTTCACATTCATGTATATTTACATTATTTTCAATATCATGTATATAAATAACATTCACAATCTTTACTACTTATTTTTATGATAATTCTTGATATCTTTCTATTAATAAATTACACAACATAAATATAATTTTCATCTATAAATTTAATAGACTAATTTATATATATATATATATATATATATATATATATATATATATATATATATATATATATATATATATATATATATATATATATTTGGAAAAGAGCATTTTTGACCCATTTAGTAATTATAGGGGCATTTCTAGATCAAGTATTGATTGCATGGACATTTTTGAACCAAAGTATTGAAGGTAAGGACATTTTTAAGCCAAACTATAAACGGAGAGCATTTTTGTTTCTTTCACATCGTTTAAAGACATTCTTAATCCTTATTCCTTTAAATACAAACCGTACTATATATCATAAAATGCAACCAGTAAAATATTTAAGCTAAATAAAATGGAAAAAAAATATATTTTTAAGAATAAATAACCAAGAGTCTGGCTGGATGGGAGCTCTAAAGCTTACCAACATACAAAATTTATATCATGCATATTGTTTTGAATACGATCTATAATGGTATATATAACTCATTCTATTTGTATTCAAACCAAACGATTCCTTCATTTATTTCATCATCCTATGCATCAATGATCAAAGTCGAGTTGCCTACCATAAATGAACTACATTTTAAACTACATTGTGCTTCACTACCTTATTCGCCCTGCCATTCTCGCTCTTCCCAGGGCTACCTCGATTCTTTTTCTTCCGAATTGAACCCACATTGCCCGATTCAAGCACATGCGTGGGAGCAGATAAGGAATCAGAATTATCAATCCGATTAGTTACTGAATCAGTAGGGTACCCGAATAGCTGTTTAATAACCTCAATGACTTGAGAATTCTCTGTGCTATTATTGTTAAGAGATGGAGGATGAGGGGTATGGGTACGGCTGGAGGAGGAAGAAGGGCGAGCAAAGGGGATACGTGAATAAGTTTGTTTGCGAGACGCAGCAGATTCATTGAAAACAGAACGGTCTATTTTAGGGATAATTAAAGCGTCATCCCGACAAGGATTATAATCAGTGGTGGAACAGAGGGAGAGGGAGTAAAGTTCAGATTGAGAAAGGAGGCGGAGGTCAACAGTTCGTATTGATTTCGCTTCAAGTTCTCCGTCAGCTACGGTGGGGGAAGAAGCCATGAAAATGATTTTTATAAGTTTTGGGAGGATTTGATTTTACTTTTACTGTTGTTTGGTTTTGTAAACTTGTTTATATAATATCACATAACTCTATCTACCAAATCATATTCACATTTCTCTTTTGGAATAATTTTTATTTCTCTTAATATTCACATTTCTCTTTTGGAATACTTTTTATTTCTCTTAATATTCACATTTCTCTTTTGGAATAATTTTTATTTCTCTTAATATTCACATTTCTCTTTTGGAATAATTTTTATTTCTCTTAATATTCACATTTCTCTTTTGGAATATCTTTTATTAAGTTTTGAATCTAAAAACTCAAGATTGTCAATTTACTTTATTGAACATGATGTAAAAATGCAAAAAATTAATTGATACAATAAAATTACCAAATTAATATATGTGAGATCATGAATAAATGAAAATCATTGTATTTTACTAAGTTATGTATCATATTTCATTATACATTAAGTATAATGTTTGTGTATGATTCATTGTAATATATTTTTAGTTAAATGATAATTGTAAAATAAATTAAGCAATTCAATGATTCATTGTATACATAAATTCATTATACATAATATTTATTTTTTCTTGATAATCAAATATTATTCCTTGCTTATTTACTAAAAATATTCAATGTGTGATGGTAAGAGAATAAACTATATAAGCAACATAAGAAATATTTTTGAAACAATATCCAAAAATGGCTTCTCATTTCAAATGTGTCACAAATCAATAATGATCAATGACAAACTAAATATGTAAAACCATTATGTGTGTACAAAAGAGATCATTCCACATGCATCTAAAAAGATTTCTAGTGGTTGCAACACTAAAACTTTTGAATGCAATAAGAAAAATTAGAGATGAACATCAACCAGATTTAAATTTTAATAATAATAAAAAACACAATAGAATCACATTTCACTAAATAGACTTAGATCTGTTTGTGCTTTTATTTTACTAAATTTTGTATCATATTTATTGAATTCATTATACATGAAGTACAATATATGTGTATGACTCGTTATAATATTTTTTGTTAGTTAAATGATTAATCGTAAAATAAATTAAACAATTCAATGATTCATTGTAAACAAAAATTCATTATACATAATATTCGTTTTTTCTTAATAATAAAATATTATTCATTGCTTATTTACTAAAAGTATTCAATATGTGATGGTAAGAGAATAAACTATATAAACAATATAAGAAATTTCTTGAAACGATATCCAAAAAGGACTTCTCATTTAAAAGTCTCAAAATACAAAAGAGACTATTCCACATGCACAATTTTTTTTTTATAGTCATGACAACACTAAAACTTTTGAATACAATAAGAAAAATTAGAGATGAGTTTAAACTAGATGTAATTTTTACAAAAACAAAACATAATGGAATCATATTTCACTAAATAGTTTTAAATATATTTGTACTTTTGAATATTATTAATTTATAATATTAATGGAACCATATATTGATATATGGTTCTTTTGGAAATATATCATTGATACTAGTGATTTTTCAATTGACCTAAGTCGGGACCGGTACCTTAGATAGATTATTAATGTAATGAGTATTAATTTAATGAGATTTAACTTTATATTCATACAAATGAGAATGGGGTAAAGCAAGAATAAATAATTTAGAAGAGCATTTTTTTTATCGGTTAAATAAAAAATCAAACTGTTAAGGACCAAATTGATAACGTGATCTATTTTTTGGTTATCAATTTAGCATATTTATAACATCGACAAATCGAATCGATAATACATAAATTCAAACTTAACCAACCAATAAGCACCTAGAACCACTAGGTCACACCCTAGAATTCAAACTTATTGTAATTGTCATTTTACCCTATTTACGTTTATTAAAAAAGTAATATTCGAAAACAGTCTCTTTACTTTTACGGGCTAATAATAAGATCCGTGTACACTCTACACTCCCCAAGATCACCTTGTGAGATTTTAATAGGTGTGTTATTGTTGTATTTATCAGTTTCAAAACTTTTACTCAAATTCATAATTACTTGTTTATATGTAAAAAATCAGTTTCAATATCGAAAAATATTTTTCAACACTCAACGCATACCAATTATATTTAAGTATCTAACCTATACGTGCTCTTATACTATTAGCGTGCTTTATTAATTGATTTCTCTCACTCTGTTCGTTATATTCATTGGAATACAATTAAATGTGGATTAACGTTGGAAAAATTCAACTCCCACTAACAAATATGATCTCATACCCAGAAGACTCAAATTAAAAGTTGTTAGATTAAAAATAAAGGAATACTTACTGCTCCATCATAACTCTTATAAGTACACAATTAACATATCATTTGTAAGATAAGTCAAATTTATTCATAACTCAAGAGAAACATTTTATTTTTGATAAGATAACATTTATTCAAAGTTTACCAAATTAATTATTGTGATTTTTTAATTTTCAAGGTCAGAAGTTAAAACTGTAGTCCACGGGACACATTCATTATCTTGTGTGCATCCCGATAGCGGCGGATGGCGGAGCGGGGTTTTACCTTGTGTGCATCCCGATAGCGGTGGATGGATAGCCTCGATTTGCAGGCTTAGCCATGCATGCTTAAATTGTACCCAAAAACCCTGACCCAATAGCTATATTAGCCAGCTTGGCCATTCATGCTTAAATTGTTCCCGAAAACCCTTACCCAATACCCTAGATCTGTCGACTTGGACATTCATGTTTAAATTGTTCTTGAAAACCCTTATCCAATACCCTAGATCCACCGACTTGACCATTCATGGTTAAATTGTTCCTGCATTCCCTTAACTGATAACCTAGATCCGCCGGCTTGGCCATGCGTACTTAAATTGTTCTCGAAAACCCTAACCCGATACCCTAGATCCGCCGCTTCCCTCAAGTATGATGGCCAAGCAAATTTGCAAGATCTGAATCAACTGCAGTTCTTGCCTATTGTGGTAAGCTATTTACTAGCTTCGTAGGTGATGTTTAGCGGTGATCCGACTTTTCTATTTCGCCATAAAAGGGGCATCAAGTAGCCATATAAGCATTCAAAATCTGAAGAGATATGAGCAAACCCAAGTTTCTCCTAAACCACATGTTAGTTACAACTTTGTTCCCTAGTATGGGTCGACATCTAAAAATATCAGAACTCTGGCTGAAATCTTTTCCAGACCAACCAACTAATCAAAATTATGGGCCTAAGTATGAATAAAATGTGAAAAACAGAATGTTTTCACATGTTGTTTGATACTTGGGCCCATGGTTTTCATGAGCTGGTTGGTCTGGAAAAATCTCAGTTTGAGTGCCGATAATTTTAAATGTAGGCCAATACCGGGGAATAAAGCTGTAACTAACAGGTAGTTAAGGAGAAACTTGTGTTTGCTTAGATCCCTTCTGATTTTGATATCTTAAATGATATCCTGGAGTAGATTGCACATTATCGAACAATATGTGAAAACCAGAATATTCCCTAGCTCAAGTGTCAAGTTTTTGGAATTCAGAATTTTGTAGGAAATTGTGGCAAGCCATTATTAGTAACATTTCTCACTTGTACATGTACTAGATGGGCATTGCACGGGCCCAACATTCTATATTTATACACAAGCTATTTTAGCAGTATATAAAGGATTTGTCATATAGTTACAAATTGAGTATAGAAACAAAATAGCTCCCCCTTCAGGCTAAAATAACTTTTTGTATAAAATCTTTAATTTGATGAGGTGCCACCTGATTGAAGCAGTTCATGGAATACCATTGTTGGGTCATTCTTGCAGCACTTTGGTCATGTTACAATAGATTCTTAGTATCTTCATGGTAAGAACTTCACTAAGCACATTCATCTTTCCTCCAAATTGACAAAGGGGTCACCTACAATGGAAGACAAAATATGTGCTTTTGAACAGATACATATATCAAGAAGAACTTAAAAGTTACAGTAAGAATATTTTATTTTTCCTTAGCAATGAATATAAGACAATGTATGGTCTAATTGAGTCTCTTCTTTAAGAATATATAAACACTCTATTTCAAATAAGGACATATCAAATACACAAGAGTAGAGAAAACTATTGTTTACAATCAACATGTGTTCTACATAATCTTAAATGATAAGCAAATTAAATACCTGAAACATATAATATGACATAATGCAAAAAATGAATGTAAGATTACGTATTTTATACCTCTCACTAATGAATATTTCCTATACTTTTCCTTTACCGCATCTGAAAATCCAGTCATAGTCCCTTTAGTTTTCCCTACACTGTAAGCCAAATTCATGGATGAAAATTTCACATTATTAGGGACTTTGAATGTCAATGACCCGAGCCTATATCATTACGGGCAGAATTAAGTATACTAAGTGGAACAAAAATGCTAAAGCTTTATATATATTTGAAAAGTCAATAAATAAAGTTGTAAGCAAATATAGATATCTAGTGAGCTTAAAGCAACAAGCAAAGTGAAATCATGCACTCACGAAGAAGATTAGTTTTTCATCAAACTTGAAATGTAGATTTAGTGAGAATTTGCTTAAAAGGAAAAAAGTGTGCTATTAAACTATTCAAGAACATTCACCAAAGGAGATATTATATCACAATTAAAAGGAGAGCAAGAATGAAAATGGAAAAATTGGATTTTGGACTTGCCCCTGGCTACGTGTCCTTTGGACCCTTCGCCTGCCCGCCACCCGTGGAAGCAAGCTCCCTATGTTGGAAAGTTGGGGGAAGAATGCACAGATGAATTTACCATGAAAAATAAGTGGTCTAAGGAGACGGCCATCATAACTCCCAACAAATATAAACGGTTCACAAAGCAATATTCATAGTTAAAACCTTTAATATAAGATTAACTTGGACATTGTTTGTGATCTCAAATGACCGATTGTGATAACTTATTCATCGGGCTACTGTTGGGTATGTAGCAAGAATTGATGGGAAATAGAGGAAAAGAGAGGAATTTGAAAAGTTGAGAACTTGAAGAGTTGGGAACTTGAAAAGTTCTCTTATGCTTTAATGAAAAGGTATTTGTCCCTCATCGGTCGTGGAAAGAAAAATAGGAGAGTTTAAATACAGAAACACTCCTATTAATTGTTAAAAGGGTTGGAAAGAGGGACCCCCCTCGCGCCGTCGTCGTCGTCGCTCGTCTCGGCTACGGCTACGGCTACGGCTACGGCTTTGGCAAATGATCGAGAGATTATTTTTTGGACAAAGTTTGTCTTGAATTATTTAATTATTTATTTATTTAATTAATTAATTAAATAGCCAAAAATGTTTTCAATTAATTAGTTGATAACGGAAACGTTTTCAATTTTTTAGTTGATTAACCCGACCCGACTCGGATCCGCGCGCGTCCCATTTTATTTGAACTTTCCCGGTTTTATTTAAATTTCCCTCCATGACTGTTCTGAAAGGTTGCAGCTTTCAGGAACAGTCATTACCATTTGAAAGGTTGCAAACTTTCATCAATGGTCGTGTGGATTCTGAAAGGGTTGCAACCTTTCAGAACCTGTTCTTCTTGCCTATAAATACCATTCATTCTTCAGATTATTCACTTACGAATTTTTCTAATCTTCTTCTTCTTCTTCTGCACACATTTTTCTTCGTGTACTTTCCTGCTGTAAATTGGTTCACTGACAGTAGAGTTTTTGATATCTACACTCTGCTGATTAATATCATTTTACCCTGGGAGGTTATATTCCAAATCAAACCTCGGATACTAGAGGGTAATAATTTCCTTAAGGGGACACTGTGAGTTCAGTGGACTTGATCTTTTTCTGATTTAAAAGATTTTTCCAGATTTTGGTACGTTTTTACAGATTTTAGTTTTTTGTAAATTAATTTTCTGTTCATCTCTCTTACTGGTTCTATAAATTTCAGTTACTTCGTGTTTCTGAACAATTTATTAGAGTCAGTAATTTCTGGTTTTATAACACAGATTGGCAACAGTCTTAAGGAAATTATTTATATATTTTTTTTAAAATCTGTGTTTCTGTTGGAGACAAAAATCTTCATGATTTTATACTCCTTTAAGTCTACAATTATAATTTATTGTTTACTAAGACTGTATCAATTTTTGTTTATTAGAAATGGCAAACAATGGTGTTACAGTGGCTGTTGTTGCACCAACCCGAACTGTTGTACCACAAGCAGAGAAACCGGGTAAATTCACAGGTGTGAATTTCAAAGGTTGGCAGCAATGAGTATTTTTCTGGCTTACCACTCTTGGTCTGCAGAAATTTACAAGTGAAGATACTCCAGTGCCTGCTGATGATATGCCAGACAGAGAAAAATTCATGATTATTCAAGCATGGAAACAGTCAGACTTCCTATGTAAAGGCTACATTTTGAGTGCTTTAGAGGATGACTTATATAATGTCTATAGTGTAATAACAACTTTAAAAGAGTTGTGGGATGCACTTGAGAAGAAATACAAGACAGAAGATGCATGCTTGAAAAAGTTTGTGGTCGCAAAGTTTTTAGACTATAAAATGGTAGATAGTAAAACTGTTGGATCACAAGTGCAGGAACTTCAACTTATTCTCCATAATTGATTGCTGAAGATATGGTAGTAAATGAAGCTTTTCAAGTGGCTGCAATGATCGAGAAGTTGCCTCCTTCGTGGAACGATTTCAAGAATTATCTAAAGAACAAGCGTAAAGAAATGAAGCTTGAAGATCTTGTGATTCGGCTCAAGATTGAGGAAGATAACAAACCGCCGAAAAGAAGTCGCGTAAGAGTTCAACAATCATTGGAGTTAATATTGTTGAAGAGGCTCCTACCAAAGACAAAAAGAGAAAGAAGTCCAACGGGGAGAAGTCAGAACAGGCCAAGAAGAAATTCAAAGGCAACTGTTACAATTGTGGCAAGGCTGGTCATAGGTCTTCTGATTGTCGTGCTCCAAGAAATGACAAAGACAAAGGCAAAGGCAAAAGTCAAGAAAACATCGTGGAGAAGATGGAAGATGCAGATGACTTGTGTGCAATGATCTCGGAGTGTAATTTAGTTGGAAATCCCAAGGAGTGGTTTCTCGACTCAGGTGCCACTAGACATATTTGCTCTGCGAAAGAAGCCTTTGCAACGTACACTCCTGCTGAGTACGATGAAGATTTGTTCATGGGAAACACAGCAACAACAAGGATTGCAGGAACTGGGAAAGTAATGTTGAAAATGACATCCGGCAAGGTGTTGACTTTGAACAATGTTATGCATGTCCCTACTATTAGGAAGAATTTAGTTTCTGTTGCACTACTCGTTAAGAACGGGTTTAAGTGTGTCCTAGTTAGTGATAAAGCTGTAATAAGTAAGAATGAAATGTTCATAGGAAAGGGCTACCTCAATGAGGGTCTTTTCAAACTGAATGTAATGGTTGTTGACAATATTAATAAAAATTCTGCTTCTGTTTACTTATTGGAGTCAAACAATTTATGGCATGTCCGTTTGGGACATGTAAATTACAAAGCCTTGCGAAAATTGGTTAATCTAGAAGTATTGCCTGATTTAAATGCGACAAATTGAAATGCGAAATTTGTATGAAAAGTAAGTTTGTTAAACATCCTTATAAGTCTGTTGAAAGAAATTCTAAAACTTTAGACTTAATTCACACAGATATATGCGATATTAAGTCAACACCATCTCGTGGTGGGAAAAAGTATTTTATAACTTTTATTGATGACTGCACTCGATTTTGTTATGTATATTTGCTTAATAGTAAGGATGAAGCAATTGATGCATTTAAGCAATACAAAAATGAAGTGGAGAACCAATTGAATCTAAAGATAAAAATGATTCAGAGTGATAGGGGTGGAGAATATGAATCTCCTTTTGCAGAGATATGTTTCGAATATGGTATTATTCATCAAACTACTGCACCTTATACACCACAGTCAAATGGTTTGGCAGAATGGAAGAACAGAACATTAAAGGAAATGATGAATGCCTTAATGATGAATTCTGGTTCACCACGAAACCTTTGGGGGGAAGCCATCCTTACAGCTAATAAAATACTCAATAGAGTACCCCATCGAAAAACACAATCAATTCCATATGAGATGTGGAAAGGAAGGAAACCCAACTTGAAATATTTCAAAGTGTGGGGGTGTTTAGCCAAGGTAGAGGTTCCTTTACCAAAGAAGGTTAAAATTGGACCCAAAACAGTAGACTGTGTGTTTATTGGATATGCTGTGAACAGTAAGGCCTGTCGGTTTTTGGTTCACAAATTTGATAATCCTGAGATTCATGTTAATACGATAATTTAGTCAGATAACGCAGATTTTTTTGAAAATATTTCTCCGTATAAAATTGAATGTGAATCGACAAATGAAAGACCTAAACGACCACGAGAAAAATCAACGGAAAATACACTAACTAGTGAAAATCTTAGGCATAGTACTCGCCAACGAAAACCTGCTTCTTTCGGACCAGATTTTGTGGAACTATTGCTTGAAAATGAGCCTCAAACATTTAAAGCAGCTATGTCTTCATCTGAGTCAACTTATTGGAAAGAAGCAGTCAATAATGAGATCGAATCAATTTTAAGTAATCACACTTGGGATTTGGCTGATCTTCATCCAGGAAATAAACCTTTAGGATCAAAGTGGATCTTTAAAAGGAAAATTAAACCTGATGGGACTATTAACAAATATAAGGCTAGAGTGATAGTCAAAGGGTACAGACAAAAGGAAGGTCTGGACTACTTTGACACATACTCTCCAGTAACAAGGATAACATCAATTAGGATGTTAATAGCACTAGCAGCAGTGCATGATCTTAAAATCCACCAAATGGATGTAAAGACAACCTTCTTAAATGAAGAGTTGGAGGAAGAAATTTACATGGAACAACCTGAAGGGTTTATAGTTTCTGGTAAAGAAAAGAAAGTGTGCAGACTTGTGAAGTTACTTTGTGGACTCAAGCAAGCACCCAAACAATGGCATGCTAAATTTGACCAAACAATGTTGGCAAATGGATTCAAGATTAACGAATGTGATAAATGTGTTTACATTAAAAATGTTATGAACCATGAAGTCATTGTTTGTTTGTATGTTGATGACATGTTAATAATGAGTAAATACATTGATGATATAAATGCTACTAAGCGCATGCTGTCCAGCAAGTTCGATATGAAGGACTTAGGAGTTGCTGATTTGATCTTAGGGGTCAGGATTATCAAAACTCCCCAGGGACTAGCATTATCTCAATCTCATTATATTGAAAAAGTATTGGATAAGTTCAAGTACTTGAATTTCAATGTTGTCAAAACTCTAATTGATTTAAGCTGTACATTTAAAAAGAATGAAGGTCAAAGTGACTCTCAATTGGAATATGCCAGAGTGTTGGAAGTTTGATGTATATTATGAATTGTACGCGACCAGATATAATATGTGCTATTAGTAAACTGAGTTGGTTCACTAGTAATCCAAATCAAACTCACTGGATGGCAATGAAACGTGTGTTAGGTTATCTAAAATATACACAACATTATGCTTTGCATTATAATAAATTATCACGACCAGAATCTAGACCCCAGACGAGACCGGCGTCGTTGACCTCTCAGAGGTCGCAGACAAGCCTACATACGTCATCGTTACTTTATCTAGGTTAATTTTAGCGGAAAATTTGAAACATTTTGTTTCTTATCATGCATAAAGGTCATTATACTTACATTCATAATGTTCACCATCAACCATCTAACATTGAGATTATCAACTGAAAGAAATAGTTCAATACTGCATTAAATGTATAATTGCCAAAATGGCACCAATACAATGTCTGAAATAAAAACGGAAAGAGACACTATTAGAACATACTCCACTAGCTAAAGCCTACATCTAAGCTAGATAGTAACGGTAGACATTCTCGAAAGCATGAGGGCCTACCAAGTCCGGATGAAAGCTCCACGTCCGGATAGCTGCAACGTCAACCTATAAGCTCTAGCGTCCACCTGTGACTGCACCTAAAAATATAGAGTTGTATGGGATTAGTACACACTTGTACTAAGTATGGGTATATGCAAGCACACACCAAGTACATGCATGAGTAAGAATAGCTCTTTCCTAACAACATGATTATGGAAAGTCAAGTCAGTGGACTTGCCAAATTGGGATTAGAAAAGTTAGTGAGCTTTCCAAATTTAGATTAGGAACGTCAGTGAGCTTTCCAACTTTGGATTAGGAAAGTCAATGAGCTTTCCAAATTTGGATTAGGAAAGTCATGCCATGAGAGAAACATGCATCATCATACTTATCATATTGCACACAGCACATAACATCTTACACATAGCACATATCATATTGCATATAGCACATAACATCTTTCATATCATTCATTCATATGCCATGAGACCTTGGAATCATGGACTTGTCATTAAGACTTCCCAAAATGAGGGCTCAACATATGGGACCTCAACTAGGGAGTCTTCATTAGCAAACACAGAGTCTGCTTCATTCATTCATACGTACTTCATTTCATTTCGTTCATAGGCTAGTGTGGACACCAACTATACCTATGATGTAGTTTAAGACTTTCATCGGGTTTGCTGTGCAATGACCAAGAATGACCTAGTGTCATTACCTGAGTCTAGCTCACCTCTTGATTATCATATCCTAACAACTTTGGTATCGTTCATTTCATTATGTGCTTCATTTGAGGCTGGCTTCATTCATTCATTGGGAACTTTTACTTTAACCGACATAGATCATGTGAGCATCATGAAATCCAGTGTCTCCCCCACAACGAAAAAAGGTGGAATCACCGGTCAAGGTGACCCAAAACATGCTAGCGTACATGGGAATTTAACCCCGCCAGATCCCTATATTGGCAGTATAGGTTCGAAGACCAGGAGATATAAGGAGACCCATACCCGGCAAGCCGGACAGTCTCATCTCATGAGTGTTACGTGAACCTCCGCCCTTCCCAAAAGAAGGCATCACCGCTCATAGATAGTCTATCGGTGCTCAGTATAAAGTTCCATTACATTCAACTCATACTTCATGGAAGCTGGCTTCTAGTATGAGGACATCATAGCTCAATAAATGATTTCTCATCTCATCATTAGTATTAAGTTTGTTAATCTCAATACTTTGATTAGAGTGTTCATAGAGAATGGTCTCTTCATTAACTTTACACTCTCATAGGTGAGTACGTTTTGATAACATTTACTTAGGCTCATTTGAGATTGTTCTCATCTTTTACATTAGCCTCATATCATGTTGTCACCACATTTATTAACATTAGCACATTTGCTCTTCATAATTACTCACCCCATTTTACTTGAATGTTCATTTCATCATATGCCAATATACTTGGCCATTTGTGTGTTTCACACTCTTACTTAACCCTTCTAGGATTTTATCATTTCATTACATAATAATCATTTCATCGTATGCCAATGCACTTGATCATTTAGTGTATTTTACACTCGTACTTAACCCTTCTAGGGTTACATCATTTCATTACATACATCTTAGGTTCACTTATTTTTAAATGTATGCTAGCTTATGGGTCTATACATACAAGCCATGAGGCTTCATTCATAGTTCGTTAAGTGACTCATATCTTCCTAAGATTATGTAGTACAACACTTATGTATCTTGTATGTATGCCAACATCTCGATTTTGATCTATGTAGGTGGCATTTTTCTTGAACATTTAATTCACGTATGACTTATGTATCAATACGGAAATTTGGGCAAGAGAACCCAAGTTCGAATCCCTTGGACAACACTTACATTTTTCCTTGATTTTATTTTTAATCCTCATGACATTGGGAACCCAAGATCGAACCCCAACACCTTTATTTTATTTTTCCTTAGTTTTTCTCTTCATTTTTCGCTCAATGGAATTGAGAGGATGTGGGATCGAACCCCCACAACCTCATTTTCTTTAAATTTCTTTTTCTTTAAACTCTCTCCTTTTGGCCGAGGGGTTGTGGGTTCGAACCCCCACAGCCCCTTTTATTTTTTTATTAAATTTTCATTGACTATCTTGAGTTGACCATGAGGTTGTGGGATCAAACCCCCACAGCCTCTCTTTATTTTTCTTTTATTCTCCTCCTCAAATCTGCCTAAGAGGTTGTGGGTTCGATTCCCACACCTCACATTTCTTTTCTTTTTCTTTTTCTTTCTCCTTTACTGTCTAAGAACTTGTGGGTTCGAATCCCACTCCTCTCATTTCTTATTTTCATAATTCATTTTCCAGCCTCATGGGTTCGAATCCCCTTCACCACATTTCTTTGTACTTCTATATTTTTCATGGTTTTTAACATGGTGAGGTCACGGGTTCAATCCTCCGTGACCTCACTTGTTTTAATTCATTTTTAAACTTCTCAAACTTCAAGTATTCTGGCCGAAAACTCCATCACCAAGTGCTTGAAATTTTATTAAATTTTCTAGCCTTTATTTAACAACATTCATACGTTCGTTTTGTGGTATTTTCATAATTTGTTTAACATGTTTTTAGGTGTAGATTCACTGTTGTTTTAGCTTTGATTTTTCCACTTAAGATCAGCCACCTTACACTTCATTTAAACATCACAATTTACACACCTTATGCACAATAATTACAATCATCAAACAAGCCATTTAAAGACTTCAAAACGGAGAACAACAACAAACATTTTACACATTGCACCACATTATTTTCGGTTGACATCACTGAACATGCTTGCTATTACCAAACACAAAATCACAAAGAACATCATATTTCATACTTAGTTACCAGCAACCATACCAACATCATGATTTCTAACCTAATTTAGATTGAAATCGGAAGGAGACTAGGGACAAGGAATTCAACAATAAAGGGGACAGCCCTAGTTTCATACGTTGAATTTTGTAGAAAGAATTTTCTCTTGGAGAAAGGATTCCAAGAAAGAAAACCCATACCTTTTATGTAGTTCAAACCTTGAATTGCTGCCCAACACCTTCTCCAAAATAACGTCCAAATCCCCTCAACTTCAACATCAATTCGACGGAATAATCCTCCCTCTTGCATAACGTTTTTGATTAGTTGTTTGTTTGTAATTTTCGTTGTGAGTTCTTCAAGTGTGAAGAACTTTGGTTGTGTTTTATGTTCTTAAGCTTTTGTTAGGCAAAGAAAACGTGAAAAGAAAAAGAGAGAGAGGCAGATCGTGAGAGTGAATGAAACGTGAAAAAGAGAGAGGTTCCTTAGGATTAGGATTCTAGTTGAGACTTAGTCAAAATAAGATATCTTAATTAATAAATAATTAATAATAAAAATCTGATTTTCCTTGTTCTTAAATCAGCTAATAAATATTCATTAATTAAATTAATTTATCAATTTAAATAAAAATAATTTAAATCATTGCTTCCACCTAGGTTCGAACACGGGTGGAGCAAGACTTCACTTCAAGAGCTCAATTTCGGCTCTATCTCCCCAAATTGCCCCTCCACCTTATTAATTAAATAATTAATTATATATTTAGGGTAATTACGATACTACCCTTAGCCTGGAAAAGACCATTTTACCCCTAGACCCTCCAAGCCTAAGATTTTCCCTTTTTAAGTCCGGTAAAGACTCCTTCGAATAAATCTTCGTATTCGAGAGCCCTACATGGTTGGACCCAACCTTTCCTAGCTCAACTAACTCCCCAAGTTAGTTGGTTTGGCTGTAGCAAGGGTTCCGAGGTCTGGTTCTACGCGCATCAATCCGTGTGAACCCGGTCTAATCGTAGGCATTCTAGACACATTAAGCATTACTTATCATATTCATTTTTAGGGTTGTTACATTATCCCCCCTTAGGAACATTCGTCCCCTAATGACACTACTAACTATCTAGCGTAATACCAGTCAGATCATAACATAGTTACTATACACAATCAAGCAATAGCAACAAAGAAGGGATAGATAAGGAAACTTAGACTTAAAAGTAGGAAGTCTAACCTCAAGAGATGAAAAAATAAGGGTAGCGGGATCTCATATCGGCCTCATCCTCCCACGTAGCACCATCAACAAGATGATTCATCCACAATACCTTCACTGTGGCAATCTCCTTGTTCCTCAGCCGCTTGACCTGTCTGTCTAAGATCTCAACAGGTA
Organism: Solanum sitiens; assembly: GCA_016801875.1. Taxonomy (NCBI): domain Eukaryota; kingdom Viridiplantae; phylum Streptophyta; class Magnoliopsida; order Solanales; family Solanaceae; genus Solanum; species Solanum sitiens. Next base: position 293,097 of record JABWTJ010000268.1, on the reverse strand, counting down.
CCTCCTCGTAGGACAAGTCTTCATCGACCCCTAAACCTTCCACAGGTAGAATTGATGCTGGATAACCCAGGCACTTCTTTAACATAGAGACATGAAAGACTGGATGTCTTTGGGATATCTCCATCCCTAACCCTAAGCTGATGATACCCTGAACGAAGATCAATCTTAACACACTTGAGACTTTACTCTTTGTGAATTTATGTTTCACATTTACTCTGGATAATGCGTAATACTCAAGCTTATCTGAAGCTTCATATTTGAGATTGAGGAACTTCCTTCTCAATCGCACTTAACTTGATGCACCTCACAACTCATGCAACACAAAAATCATGTCCACGCTATACAAAAACAGCAACATAACATGCAAACATGAATTCATTTTAACTCTAACTTATTCGGAAACTTACCCTTACTACCCTGTTTCGATAGTCTATTGTAGTCTAGCATTTATGAAGTAATCCATACCTAAGCCATCTCCTTGAGCTAGTAAGCAGCTAACTTAGCCTTCTCCTCTTCATCAATACTCATAGCAGGCTTTAGAACTTACCATGCACTCACCTCCATGCGAACAACCACTCTTATCAAACGTCTTTCATTCACGCTAGGCATTTCTATCACTGCCCCTTCTTGGGAAGGCCAGATCTTGAGTCTGGCGCCTTATACCACTTGGTCATCCTAATTCTTGTGTGTATTCTTCTACGCGCGCAAACAAGAAAGAAGTTAGATACTTAGAATGACACAAAGTGTCAAAGCTCTAGATAGCAAGATAAAAAGTAGAAGAAGGGAAATTTTCCTATGCATCATGCAGTCTCTAATTCAGGATAGTGGTGCACTTCACTACCATGACTTATAAACTACTCGATGTGGTTGATGTGAACTTATTATCCTCAAAATTTGACCTAATGCTCTGATACCAACTTTGTCACGACCGAAATCTAGACCCCAGACAAGACCGGCGTCGCTGACCTCTCAGAGCTCGTTGACAAGCCTACATACATCATCGTTACTTTATCTAAGTTAATTTTAGCAGAAAATTTGAAACTTTTTGTTTTTTATCATGCATAAAGGTCATTCTACTTACATTCATAATATTCACCATCAACCATCTCACATTGAGATTATCAACTGAAAGAAATAGTTCAATACTGCATTAAATGTATAATTGCCAAAATGGCACCAATACAATGTCAGAAATAAAAATGGAAAGAAACACTATTGAAACATACTCCACTAGCTAAAGCCTACATCTAAGCTAGATAGTAATGGTAGACATCCTCGAAAGCATGAGGGCCTACCAAGTCCGGATGAAAGCTCCACGTCCGGATAGCTGCAACGTCAACCTGTAAGCTCTAGCGTCCACGTGTGACTGCACCTAAAAATATAGAGTTGTATGGTATTAGTACACACTTGTACTAAGTATGGGTATATATGCAAGCACACACCAAGTACATGCATGAGTAAGAATAGCTCTTTCCTAACAACATGATTATGGAAAGTCAAGTCAGTGGACTTGCCAAATTGGGATTAGGAAAGTTAGTGAGCTTTCCAAATTTAGATTAGAAAAGTCAGTGAGCTTTCCAAATTTGGATTAGGAAAGTCAGTGAGCTTTCCAAATTTGGATTAGGAAAGTCATGCCATGAGAGAAACATGCATCATCATACTTATCATATTGCACACATCACATAACATCTTACACATAGCACATAACATCTTTCATATCATTCATTCATATGCCATGAGACCTTGGAATCATGGACTTGTCATTAAGACTTCCCAAAATGAGGGCTCAACATATGGGACCTCAACTAGAGAGTCTTCATTAGCAAACACAGAGTCTGCTTCATTCATTCATACGTACTTCATTTCATTTCGTTCATAGGCTAGTGTGAACACCAACTATACCTATGATGTAGTTTAAGACTTTCATCGGGTTCGCTGTGCAATGACCAAGAATGACCTAGTGTCATTACCTGAGTCTAGGTCACCTCTTGATTATCCTATCCTAACACTTTTGGTATCGTTCATTTCATTATGTGCTTTATTTGAGGCTGGGCTCATTCATTCATTGGGAACTTTAACTTTAACCGACATAGATCATGTGAGCATCATGAAATCCAGTGTCTCCCCCACACCGAAAAAAGGTGGAATCACCGGCCAAGGTGACCCAAAACATGCTAGCGTACATGGGAATTTAACCCCGCCAGATCCCTATATTGGCAGTATAGGTTCAAAGACCAGGAGATATAAGGAGACCCATACCCGGAAAGCCGGACAGTCTCATCTCATGAATGTTAAGTGAACCTCCACCCTTCCCGAAAGAAGGCATCACCACTCATAGCTAGTCTATCGGTGCTCAGTATAAAGTTCCATTACATTCAACTCATACGTCATGGAAGCTGGCTTCTAGTATGAGGACATCATAGCTCAATAGATGATTTCTCATATCATCATTAGTATTAAGTGTGTTAATCTCAATACTTTCATTAGAGTGTTCATAGAGACTGGTCTCTTCATTAACTTTACACTCTCATAGGTGAGTACGTTTTGGTAACATTTACTTAGGCTCATTTGAGATTGTTCTCATCTTTTACATTAGCCTCATATCATGTTGTCACCACATTCATTAACATTAGCACATTGCTCTTCATAATTACTCACCCCATTTTACGTGAATGTTCATTTCATCATATGCCAATATACTTGGCCATTTGTGTGTTTCACACTCTTACTTAACCCTTCTAGGATTTCATCATTTCATTACATAATAATCATTTCATCGTATGCCAATGCACTTGATCATTTAGTGTATTTTACACTCGTACTTAACCCTTCTAGGGTTACATCATTTCATTACATACATCTTAGGTTCACTTATTTTTAAACGTATGCTAGACTTATGGGTCTATACATACAAGCCATGAGGCTTCATTCATAGTTCGTTAAGTGACTCATATCTTCCTAAGATTATGTAGTACAACACTTATGTATCTTGTATGTATGCCAAGATCTCGATTTCAATCTAACTAGGTGGCATTATTCTTGAACATTTAATTCACGTATGACTTATGTATCAATACGGAAATTTGGGCAAGGGAACCCAAGTTCGAATCCCTTGGACAACACTTATATTTTTCATTGATTTTATTTTTAATCCTCATGACATTGGGAACCCAAGATCGAGCCCCAACACCTTCATTTTATTTTTCCCTTAGTTTTTCTCTTCATTTTTCGCTCAATGAAATTGAGAGGATGTGGGATCGAACCCCCATAACCTCATTTTCTTTAAATTTCTTTTTCTTTAAACTCTCTCCTTTTGTCCGAGGGGTTGTGGGTTCGAACCCCCACAGCCCCTTTTATTTTTTTATTAAATTATCATTGACTATCTTGAGTTGACCATGAGGTTGTGGGATCAAACCCCCACAACCTCTCTTTATTTTTCTTTTATTCTCCTCCTCAAATCTGCCTAAGAGGTTGTGGGTTCGATTCCCACACCTCACATTTCTTTTCTTTTTATTTTTCTTTCTCCTTTACTGTCTAAGAACTTGTGGGTTCGAATCCCATTCCTCTCATTTCTTATTTTCATAATTCATTTTCCAGCCTCATGGGTTCGAATCCCCTTCACCACATTTCTTTGTACTTCTATATTTTTCATGGTTTTTAACATGGTGAGGTCACGGGTTCAATCCTCCATGACCTCACTTGTTTTAATTCATTTTTAAACTTCTCAAACTTCAAGTATTCTGGCCGAAAACTCCATCACCAAGTGCTTGAAATTTTATTAAATTTTCTAGCCTTTATTTAACAACATTCATACGTTCGTTTTGTGGTATTTTCATAATTTGTTTAACGCGTTTTTAGGTGTAGATTCATTGTTGTTTTAGCTTAGATTTTTCCACTTAAGATCAGCCACCTTACACTTCATTTAAACATCACAATTTACACACCTTATGCACAATAATTCCAATCATCAAACAAGCCATTTTAAGACTTCAAAACGGAGAACAACAACAAACATTTTACATATTGCACCACATCATTTTCGGTTGACATCATTAAACATGCTTGCTATTTCCAAATACAAAATCACAAAGAACATCATATTTCACACTTAGCTACCAGCAACCATACCAACAACATGATTTCTAACCTAATTTAGATTGAAACCGGAAGGAGACTAGGGACAAGGAATTCAACAATAAAGGTGAAAGCCCTAGTTTCATACGTTGAATTTTGTAGAAAGAAATTTCTCTTGGAGAAAGGATTCCAAGAGAGAAAACCCATACCTTTTATGTAGTTCAAACCTTGAATTGCTGCCCAACACCTTCTCCAAAATAACGTCCAAATCCCCTCAACTTCAACATCAATTCGACGGAATAATCCTCCCTCTTGCATAACGTTTTTGATTAGTTGTTTGTTTGTAATTTTCGTTGTGAGTTCTTCAAGTGTGAAGAACTTTGGTTGTGTTTTATGTTCTTAAGCTTTTGTTAGGCAAAGAAAATGTGAAAAGAAAAAGAGAGAGAGGCAGATTGTGAGAGTGGATGAAACGTGAAAAAGAGAGAGGTTCCTTAGGATTAGGATTCTAGTTGAGACTTAGTCAAAATAAGATATCTTAATTAATAAATAATTAATAATAAAAATCTGATTTTCCTTTTTCTTAAATCAGCTAATAAATATTAATTAATTAAATTAATTTATCAATTTAAATAAAAATAATTTAAATCATTGCTTCCACCTAGGTTCGAACACGGGTGGAGCAAGACTTCACTTCAAGAGCTCAATTTCGGCTCTCTCTCCCCAAATTGCCCCTACACCTTATTAATTAAATAATTAATTATATATTTAGGGTAATTACGATACTACCCTTAGCCTGGAAAAAGACCATTTTACCCCTAGACCCTCCAAACCTAAGATTTTCCTTTTTTAAGTCCGGTAAAGACTCCTTCGAGTAAATCTTCGTATTCGAGAGCCCTACATGGTTGGACCCAACCTTTCCTAGCTCAACTAACTCCCCAAGTTAGTTGGCTTGGCTGTAGCAAGGGTTCTGAGGTCTGGTTCTACGCGCATCAATCCGTGTGAACCCGGTCTAATCGTAGGCATTCTAGACACATTAAGCATTACTTATCATATTCATTTTTAGGGTTGTTACATTATCCCCCCTTAGGAACATTCGTCCCCTAATGACACTACTAACTATCTAGCGTAAGACCAGTCAGATCATAACATAGTTACTATACACAATCAAGCAATAGCAACAAAGAAGGGAGAGATAAGGAAACTTAGACTTAAAAGTAGGAAGTCTAACCTCAAGAGCTGAAAAGATGAGGGTAGCGGGATCTCATATCGGCCTCAGCCTCCCACGTAGCACCCTCAACAAGATAATTCCTCCACAATACCTTCACTGTGGAAATCTCCTTGTTCCTCAGCCGCTTGACCTGTCTGTCTAAGATCTCAACAGGTACCTCCTAGTAGGACAAGTCTTCATCGACCCCTAAACCTTCCACTGGTAGAATCGATGCTGGATAACCCAGGCACTTCTTTAACATAGAGACATGAAAGACTGGATGTCTTTGGGATATCTCCATCCCTAACCCTAAGCTGATGATACCCTGAACGAAGATCAATCTTAACACACTTGAGACTTTACTCTTTGTGAATTTATGTTTCACATTTACTCTGGATAATGCGTATTACTCATGCTTATCTGAAGCTTCATATTTGAGATTGAGGAACTTCCTTCTCGATCGCACTTAACTTGATGCACCTCACAACTTATGCAACACAAAAATCATGTCCACGCTATACAAAAATAGCAACATAACATGCAAACATGAATTCATTTTAACTCTAACTTATTCGGAAACTTACCCTTACTACCCTGTTTCGATAGTCTATAGTAGTCTAGCATTTATGAAGTAATCTATACCTAAGCCATCTCCTTGAGCTAGTAAGCAGCCAACTTAGCCTTCTCCTCTTCATCAATACTCATAGCAGGCTTTAGAACTTACCATGCACTCACCTCCATGCGAACAACCACTCTTATCAAACGTCTTTCATTCACGCTGGGCATTTCTATCACTGCCCCTTCTTGGGAAGGCCACATCTTGAGTCTGGCGCCTTAGACCACTTGGTAATCCTAATTCTTGTGTGTATTCTTCTACGCGTGCAAACAAGAAAGAAGTTAGATACTTAGAATGACACAAAGTGTCAAAGCTCTAGATAGCAAGATAAAGAGTAGAAGAAGGGAAATTTTCCTATGCATCATGCAATCTCTAATTCAGGATAGTGGTGCACTTCACTACCATGACTTAGAAACTACTCGATGTAGTTGATGTGAACTTATTATCCTCGGAATTTAACCTAATGCTCTGATACCAACTTTGTCACGACCGGAATCTAGACCCCAGACGAGACCGGCATCGCTGACCTCTCAGAGGTCGCAGGCAAGCCTACATACATCATCGTTACTTCATCTAGGTTAATTTTAGCGGAAAATTTGAAACTTTTTGTTTTTTATCATGCATAAAGGTCATTCTACTTACATTCATAATATTCATCATCAACCATCTAACATTGAGATTATCAACTGAAAGAAATAGTTCAATACTGCATTAAATGTATAATTGCCAAAATGGCACCAATACAATGTCTAAAAGAAAAATGGAAAGAGACACTATTGGAACATACTCCACTAGCTAAAGCCTACATCTAAGCTAGATAGTAACGATAGACATCCTCGAAAGCATGAGGGCCTACCAAGTCCGGATGAAAGCTCCACGTCCGGATAGCTGCAACGTCAACCTGTAAGCTCTAGCGTCCATCTGTGACTGCACCTAAAAATATAGAGTTGTATGGTATTAGTACACATTTGTACTAAGTATGGGTATATGCAAGCACACACCAAGTACATGCATGAGTAAGAATAGCTCTTTCCTAACAACATGATTATGGAAAGTCAAGTCAGTGGACTTGCCAAATTGGGATTAGGAAAGTTAGTGAGCTTTCCAAATTTAGATTAGAAAAGTCAGTGAGCTTTCCAACTTTGGATTAGGAAATTCAGTGAGCTTTCTAAATTTGGATTAGGAAAGTCATGCCATGAGACAAACATGCATCATCATACTTATCATATTGCACACATCACATAACATCTTACACATAGCACATATCATATTGCATATAGCACATAACATCTTTCATATAATTCATTCATATGCCATGAGACCTTGGAATCATGGACTTGTCATTAAGACTTCCCAAAATGAGGGCTCAACATATGGGACCTCAACTAGAGAGTCTTCATTAGCAAACACAGAGTCTGCTTCATTCATTCATACGTACTTCATTTCATTTCGTTCATAGGCTAGTGTGAACACCAACTATACCTATGATGTAGTTTAAGACTTTCATCGGGTTCGCTGTGCAATGACCAAGAATGACCTAGTGTCATTACCTGAGTCTAGCTCACCTCTTGATTATCCTATCCTAACACTTTTGGTATCGTTCATTTCATTATGTGCTTCATTTGAGGCTGGCCTCATTCATTCATTGGGAACTTTAACTTTAACCGACATGAGGCTTCATTCATAGTTCGTTAAGTGACTCATATCTTCCTAAGATTATGTAGTACAACACTTATGTATCTTGTATGTATGCCAAGATCTCGATTTCGATCTAAGTAGGTGGCATTTTTCTTGAACATTTAATTCACGTATGACTTATGTATCAATACGGAAATTTGGGCAAGGGAACCCAAGTTCGAATCCCTTGGACAACACTTACATTTTTCCTTGATTTTATTTTTAATCCTCATGACATTGGCAACCCAAGATCGAGCCCCAACACCTTCATTTTATTTTTCCCTTAGTTTTTCTCTTCATTTTTCGCTCAATGGAATTGAAAGGATGTGGGATCGAACCCTCACAACCTCATTTTCTTTAAATTTCTTTTTTTTTAAACTCTCTCCTTTTGGCCGAGGGGTTGTGGGTTCGAACCCCCACAGCCCCTTTTATTTTTTTATTAAATTTTCATTGACTATCTTGAGTTGACCATGCTCTCTTTATTTTTCTTTTATTCTCCTCCTCAAATCTGCCTAAGAGGTCGTGGGTTCGATTCCCACACCTCACATTTCTTTTCTTTTTATTTTTCTTTCTCCTTTACTGTCTGAGAGGTTGTGGGTTCGAATCCCACTCCTCTCATTTCTTATTTTCATAATTCATTTTCCAGCCAAGGTCATGGGTTCGAATCCCCTTCACCACATTTCTTTGTACTTCTTTATTTTCATGGTTTTTAACATGGTGAGGTCACGGGTTCAATCCTCCATGACCTCACTTGTTTTAATTCATTTTTAAACTTCTAAAACTTCAAGTATTCTGGCCGAAAACTCAAGCACCAAGTGCTTGAAATTTTATTAAATTTTCTAGCCTTTATTTAACAACATTCATACGTTCGTTTTGTGGTATTTTCACAATTTGTTTAACGCGTTTTTAGGTGTAGATTCATTGTTGTTTTAGCTTAGATTTTTCCACTTAAGATCAGCCACCTTACACTTCATTTAAACATCACAATTTACACACCTTATGCACAATAATTCCAATCATCAAACAAGCCATTTTAAAACTTTAAAACGGAGAACAACAACAAACATTTTACACATTGCACCACATCATTTTCGTTTGACATCATTGAACATGCTTGCTATTTCCAAACACAAAATCACAAAGAACATCATATTTCACACTTAGCTACCAGCAACCATACCAACAACAAGATTTCTAACCTAATTTAGATTGAAATCGGAAGGAGACTAGGGACAAGGAATTCAACAATAAAGGGGACAACCCTAGTTTCATACGTTGAATTTTGTAGAAAGAAATTTATCTTGGAGAAAGGATTCCAAGAGATAAAACTCATACCTTTTATGTAGTTCAACCCTTGACTTGCTGCCCAACACCTTCTCCAAAATCACGTCCAAATCCCCTCAACTTCAACATCAATTCGACGGAATAATCCTCCCTCTTGCATAACGTTTTTGATTAGTTGTTTGTTTGTAATTTTCGTTGTGAGTTCTTCAAGTGTGAAGAACTTTGGTTGTGTTTTATGTTCTTAAGCTTTTGTTAGGCAAATAAAACATGAAAAGAAAAAGAGAGAGAGACAGATCGTGATAGTGGATGAAACGTGAAAAAGAGAGAGGTTCCTTAGGATTAGGATTCTAGTTGAGACTTAGTCAAAATAAGATATCTTAATTAATAAATAATTAATAATAAAAATCTGATTTTCCTTTTTCTTACATCAGCTAATAAATATTAATTAATTAAATTAATTTATCAATTTAAATAAAACAATTTAAATCATTGCTTCCACCTAGGTTCGAACCCGGGTGGAGCAAGACTTTACTTCAAGAGCTCAATTTCGGCTCTCTCTCCCCAAATTGCCCCTCCACCTTATTAATTAAATAATTAATTATATATTTAGGGTAATTATGATACTACCCTTAGCCTGGAAAAAGACTATTTTACCCCTAGACCCTTCAAACCTAAGATTTTCTTTTTTAAGTCCGGTAAAGACTCCTTCGAGTAAATCTTCGTATTCGAGAGCCATACATGGTTGGACCCAACCTTTCCAAGCTCAACTAACTCGACAAGTTAGTTGGCTTAGCTGTAGCAAGGGTTCCGAGGTCTGGTTCTACGCGCATCAATCCGTGTGAACCCGGTCTAATCGTAGGCATTCTAGACACATTAAGCATTACTTATCATATTCATTTTTAGGGTTGTTACATAAATATCCTGCTGTGATTAAAGGATATAGTGATGCAAATTGGATCACCAGGTCAAATGATGTAAAATCCACGAGTGGTTATGTGTTCATACTTGGTGGAGGAGCAGTCTCTTAGAAATCATCCAAACAGACATGTATTGCTCGCTCCACAATCCGAATCTGAATTCATTGCTTTGGATAAGGCTGGTGAAGAAGTGAATGGCTCCGGAATTTCCTAGAGGATATTCCATTCTGTCCCAAACCTGTTGGACCTATTTGCATACATTGCGATAGTCAAGCAGCAACAGGAAGGGCAGGGAGCGTTATGTACAACGGAAAGTCTCGTCATATACGATGGAGACATAACACCGTAAGATAACTACTCTCTAGTAGAATTATCACAATTGACTATGTAAAGTCAAGCGATAATGTGTCAGATCCACTAACGAAAGGCCTAGTGAGAGAGGCAGTTGAAAGATCATCTAAGGGAATGGGTTTACGGCTTAGGACAAGTCAGCATGACGGTAACTCTATCTAGCATACTAGAGATCCCAAGAGCTAGATTCAAGGAGAAAAATAAAGTTATGGCTGAAGGTTCGACATTGTCAATTAACTTAATCCATTCTCATGATGAAGACAATGTTCAGGAACAAGGTTAAGACTTTAAGGCTTGTTAATGAGGTAATAAAGCTTAAAGTTTTTAGTGATTTGCTAAGTTTGGTAGATTTGACCAAATAGTGTATCTACGAGATGACACGGTTAGAAATCACCTATGTGAGTGTGAAGTGGAAGCCGCTTCAAAGAGAATTTTATGTCAAAAGCCTATTCTCTATACACTCATGAAATCAGGAGGTGTTCATGGCTGAAACTAACACAACCGTTAGAACCATAAACAGTAAAGGGTTAATTGTGTGACATATGGTTGTCTAGGTATACAGCAAAGCTCAACGGTTCAAAGATATCACATCTACCGATTGACCGAGTATATCCGACAAATGTTCACTATGGAAAGTCCAAGGGGAAACCTACTTATCCAGATGCAATTAATCCTTGCCTGTAAAGTACACAATTGTCCGTGCATTCCTATGTTATAACCATTCCCCATCAATGTGGGGGATTGTTGGGTATGTAGCAAGAATTGATGGAAATAGAGGAAAAGAGAGGAATTTGAAAGTTGAGAACTTGAAGAGTTGGGATCTTGAAAAGTCCTCTTATGCTTTAATGAAAAGGCATTTGTCCCTCATCGGTGGTGGAAAGAAAAATAGGAGAGTTTAAATACAGAAACACTCCTATTAATTGTTAAAAGGGTTGGAAAGAGGGACCCCCCTCGCGCCGTCGTCGTCGCTCGTCTCGGCTACGGCTACGGCTTCAGCTTCGGCTTTGGCTTTGGCTTTGGCAAATGATCGATCGAGAGATTATTTATTAATTAAATAGCGAAAAAAAAATTCAATTACTTAGTTGATAACAGAAACGTTTTCAATTTTTTAGTTGATTAACCCGACCCGATTCGGATCCGCGTGCGACCCATTTTATTTGAACTTTCCCGATTTTATTTAAATTTCCCTCCATGACTATTCTGAAAGGTTGCAACTTTCAGGAACAGTCATTACCATTTGAAAGGTTCCAAACTTTCATCAATGGTCGTGTGGATTCTGAAAGGGTTTGCAACCTTTCAGAACCTGTTCTTCTTGCTATAAATACCATTCATTCTTCAGATTATTCACTCATTTTTTCTTATGCTTTCTTACTCCTCCTTTACATCTCAACTTGGAATTTGATGCAAGGCAAGTTCCTAATCTATAGTAGTGAGTAATGACTTTTCTAATGTGATTTGGACTTATCAAGTTGAATTTGTTCTGATGCTAATTAAGAAATTGAATGTGATTTTTTGGATTCTGATATTACAGTATAGTGAATTCTAGTAGTACATATGTACACCACCAGCATAGCTAAGGAAACTTCATTAACTAACATATACAAGGTAAAACATATAAGTTTTATAACTATTAGTTTCACCTTTTTATCCACTAAAAAGATAGCTAGAGCTGAATATATGTCAAATAGTGGATCTAAAAAGATTTAGAAAGAAAATCATTAGTGATACCTCAAATACCCTTCTTTCAATTGTTGCTTTAAGACATTGAATCACTCTTTTTTTGTTCTGCATCTGATTTTACCAGGGAACCATCTATATGTCTAATGCAATACTCCTTCAATGAGAACAAAGTTTGTAATATTAGTTCAAAAATTTTCAAAAAATTAAACCATGAAAGAGATTTCGAAATGAATAGAAAATTGTAGTACATGGTGCACTACTGGTCCTTCAGCATCAACATTGCCATGGAAAACCACATATGCAATACCGCCAATGTAAAAATTGTATCAAAGAGAAGTTTTGGTCTATCCTTTCACCGGATTGTCACAATAGAGTAGTCCTTATCTTACCAATTAAGGACACTCACATTAGGCCTCTCTTTTTCATTCAATCCTTTACCAGCAGCACGTTCATAATCTTGGTATGCAAACATTAGTTGGTGATTGTATTCTCTCGGTATATGAGAGACCCTTGGAATTCCTTAATTTATCGCTACATCTAAGTATATTTCACAATAGTTGCTCCATCATAGACAACCTTTTCAGATCATTAATTGTACCTCCTGTTTCCTCACCTAGCTATTGTTGGGCGTTATGAGCCCACACATTAGCATTAACCACATAGCATTTGAGATTCGTAAGGAAAATGCTCACCTGAGACAATAGCCCCGGTGTATCACTCGGGCTATTGACTCAGGCACGATCATTAGCTATTTTAGAGATTTTCTTGGTATGCTATAAAAAGGAGTAATACTATTCCAAATAAGATAACTTGGACACATCGTCAAACACCTTGAATGTATACTCACACAAGTTTAATTTTGTACGTCATCCAGCTGAAGCAGACAAAAGGTTTCTAGTGATCCCGAGAACATGTTGAGTTTTACCTTCAGCTTGACCACTCTTGTGATTTCTTTAAGTTGACAAAATTACACCCCTGCTTTACGTCTAAATATTACAACTTCTTAATGCCGCGATTTTAGGATAATAGGAATGCCCACGATACATTATATCGTATTTGTAAACATTTCTAAATATGCAAAATGTAATTCCAGGAAACTGAAGATCATGACAAGTGTGCATTTTCCATATACTTTTTTTTATTAATTTGTAACTTGCAAGCTCATCCTTTACTCTATATTTTTCACATAAAATGAAACTATAGAAACTTTGTATTAAAGAAACTAACAATTGTTAGTTTTAGCAGGAGCCTAATAAAATAGAATAACATGTGTTCTATAGTAACAATAAATATATATATATATGTTCACTTGTATTAGTTCTCATATGCCAATGATTTTTTTAAGAGCTCAAAATCATTAATCGGAGTAGCGCATCGATTTTCTCGAGATCTCATCACATCCCCAATTACTAAACACAAAAAATCTGTGTGTGAAAGTGAGAGAGAAGCAGTAGCTGAGATTTCATGCAAATGGATATTGGAATTCACACATCAAAGGAAAATAGAAAATCCCTTATAAATTGATAGACCTCACTAATCATAACAACACTACATGGAGTCCTCGTAGCCTCTCATAATTCTCAACAATAATACAAAAAGATGAAATATCAAATTTGAATATAATCAACTGATATCATGAGGTTAAAGCTAAAGTTGTTTCAGGTAATCTAACAGAAGGCGCATATAAATTTACCTGTATATCTCGAACGTTGAGGCAACAACAAAATTTGAATAACCAATATACCATCTTTGTTAGTTCATTCCATATAGTTCCTATTGATGGTTCTCACTACCGAGTAACTATTTTGCTTTCGCTCTTCAAAAATGTCTATGGCTGCCTATATTGAATTCTTCAAAAGTAATGTATTTTTGAAGATTTTGATACGGATGTTGTTAAGTTTTGTATTCAAATTAGCAAACCAGAAGAAATAAAAGATGAAAAGAAAAAACACAAAGAACTATCCGGTCCACAGAATCCACTGTGTGTCCTTAAGAAATTTAATCCCCTCAAGTACCCGAGGTTATAGATTAATTCCTCCTAAGATAAAACGGATTAACCATTAAAGAAGTAGCAGTACCTCAAACTTTAATAATTTAAACGAACTCAAAATGACAAGCAACGAATCACACAGACTCGATCAATCGATTTTATATTGTAAGAAATGTATGCATAAGAAGGGAAGAATTTGATGCTGAAAAAATGAGAGACAACCTCTCTATTTATAGCCAACAAAAGGTAAAGGTCACAACTCTTAGGGAAAAAAAGACAACCTTTCAGAAAGGGCACAACACTTTGGAAAAGGCACAACCTTTAAAATGGTCACAACCCTTCAAAAGGACACAATCTTTCATAAAGGTCACAACCCTCCGTCAAAGCACAACCCTTCAGGAGAGCCACAATCCTTCATTTCCTGTTCACACCTTTAAAACCCAACATATGTGTCAACGTAAGTGAAAAGTCCGCTCAACCTAGCAAAATATTAAAGCACTCACGGTACACTTTAGAATGCTTTTTGTACTACTATGTGATGACATGTTCGTCCCTCTCTTACTCGCTTATATTTAAGGGTAATGTAATCATCTCATTATTGTTATTAATCGCTAGTACAATTTTCACTGGCTTGAAAGAATTTAATACACTTTGTTCTATCAAATGCTTCCATACCTTATTGATTCCCGTTGAATCAGATTAAAATTCAAATTAACATCTTGAATTCATTACTGAATATCAACAGTACTTAACTTGGATGTTTTAGTTTTTAAAGTGGGGGAGGGCTATAGCCTATGCCATACTGCAATTGCAATTAAGAGAGCAAAACAATAATTATCGGAATAGAAATATTGTCAAGGCAAAACAATGCTTCATCAAAATTCAAAGGAAAATTCCTTTCAAGCCAAAAGCTGATTCTAATGTTTTTAAAGTCTGCATCTCAAGGAAAGGCAAAACAGAGTGAGTGCTTTTGTTTAAACAGTTGTGCAACTGCCTTTGTCACTTGTTCCCTGTATTTAAAAAAAAAAAAAATCTTTGAGTCATGCCATATTAATGTTCCCCACTTTACTTCAGTCTCTTTGAATCCCGGCCTTCTGATGTCCTCCTAGACCTCTTTTTACTAGATATATCATGCAGGAAGTGACAAGAGGATCCTTTACGGCATCCCTTAGGTTCATTAAAGAAAACACAAAGTGTCAAGCTGCACGGAATTGGTTTTTGTAAGCTTTCATCAACTATAGACTCAGTTTTTTCTCCACGTTGCTTGATCAGGGAATTGCAGTAATTGTGGATATCCTTGTGACTAGTCATCGAGGAGGAAGGGCCAACATTTGGTGAAAGAGACAACTTAGGCTGCAAGGTGGTAGGACCATATCTGGAAACCAACTCAGAAATTTCTCCTCTTGCATTGTCAGGTACTCCATATTTGCTAATGAGTTTCCTGATATTTTCGAGATCAAGCTCTGAAGTGGAATAGGCTATTGACTTACTCTCTCTAATGTTTGCAATTGGAGGGGGGCCTTGTTCATTAACAGATGTTTCACGCTTAGTCATTGTCAAGGGTACAGATTTTGCAAATCCTGCATGGGCAGCATTGAGACAAACAGCATTGGTAGCCATGCCACGTTCATTCATCAGGTTGAGGAGAAGCCTAACAAATAAGTCGGCATCAATCCGACTACCCTGCTCTTGAGTGTTTGCAAGAGCAGCTACAGCTGTGGCTGCAAGAACTGTCAAATCATGAGTCGGTTCTTCTTCTTCTTCTATAGAAATGGTTCTGACTACTGGAGTTTGACTATCATCATAACCTTGTTCCAGGTCAGACAAGTTGTAAGGACTATTAAATAAGAAAGAAAAATACTCATAGATTAAATCTAAGTAAAATTAAGACAGCGAAAGCTACAAAACATTAAAAAAAAATCCAAAAATTACTTACTTTGGAGGAATTGCAAACTTAGTTGGGAAAACTGCCTCAATCACCCTCCTTTTCCTATACTCCTGATTACTGACTTCTTTACTCTCTTCACCAGCAACCACTCGCCATTTCTCATTCAAATGGAACTATAAATAACAACAATTAATGGGGTTATCACAACAATGTGTACATAAACTATTCAAATAAAGGCAATTCCTATCATCTAAACTAAGATTACCTTGGGAGGGCATTTCCATATAGCCAAAGATTTGGAAGAAAGTCTCTCCTCTGACTTCTTCAAGCAATCTCTTCTTTTAGATGATGATCCGTTAATGCTTTGATGTGTATGTTGTTGAGATCTGCTCCGAACTTCTGATGGGCAATCCTCTTTTCGATAATGTTTTACCTGTTGAGTGGTAAATTGTACAAACTCGTTGAGGAGAAATTTGGAAAAAAAAAACTAAAGCATATCACTGTTCTTGATAAGTAAAACTGAAAGCACGTCAATTTGACATTTCCTATTGATACTACAAACTTAGAATATCTCCATGGGAAATTAAATATACAAAAATGCAACTCAAGCATTTAGGTGCCTCGATAGCTCAAGAACACTATACCTTTGGTTTGGAAAAACCCAGTAGGATTGAAAATAAAGGAAATAGGATATATCATTTTTTTCAGTTTAGTTTTAAGGATAAGGAAAGTATGGACAGCATAAGATTGGGTACACCATGGTTATATGAATGATACCTCCTTAATGTTCATCCTTGGGAACCACGATTGAAGAGATTCCGTAGTGTTTAATGACTGTAATATGTGGCCGGTTCAAGTTTGGAACGTTCCCTTACACAGGATGTCAGAGGACGTTGGGCTCAAAATAGGGCAAGCGTTGGGAGGAACTATTAATGTTGTAATCCCTGGAAATTAGAGCAAGAAGTGACGATATACGAGACTTAAGGTCATGATGAATATCTCCAAGCCACTTCTTAGAGGTAAATTAATCAAATTAAGAGGGGACACTACATGGGTTGATCTACGATATGAGAATCTTCCTTATGTTTGTTTCTATTGTGGTATACTAGGACTCAATGAGAAACTTTGTGTCCAAAGAGCCAAAGATATACAATCAGACACACTAAACAAGTATCAACTTGGGGCATGGCTAAAAGCAGAGAATCATGTGGCTTCCGCAGATTATCAGATACATGAAGGAGTACATAGTACTGAGGGGCATAATCAGATAAAAAATAAAAATTCCAAATTGATTGAGAGGAAAAGAGATGTAGGAACTGGAAAAATCTTGTACAAGAAGGAGTTGACTCGACTAATACACAGATGGGTATAAAGAAAGATAATGCCCATAAATTATGTCAAAATGAATGCAAAGAAACTGCAGATCTTAAGGGAGCTGACGATGATTCCTTGTACAGAAAAAAATCAAACCAATTGCAGACTATGGAGATAGCAACTTATGAATCAGAAGAGGGAACTTCAGTTGCTAATAAAATTCAAATTTTGGATATTGGATTGGGGGAGAACGATAAGTGCTCAAAACTACCACTTGATAAGAATACATATGATGCCACAGCAAAGGAAAATGAAGATGCTGCCCATGATCATAAATACAAAAGATCTAACAGAAAATATTAACCAGGTATCACAATCGCTAATCAAATCGAAGGCCATAAAGGAATCATTACCATTCAAGCTGGAACAAAAGATAAGGTATGTACTTTCGCTCTTGAGGCTTATTCTGAGTGGTTATCTCAGTCGTTAGCATTTGAACATTGTAATGAAAATAATAAGTTTAAGCAACTAAGGAATGACAATCAGAATGAAAGAAAAAAAGGATAAATTGGAAATGGAGGGCTAGATTAGTTGGTCTTTCTAATAGTTTAAATAAGGATACAAAATTAAAGATAATGGAAATTATGGTTAGCTTGTCATTATAGAGGAAGGAATACAAGCTACAGGGGATAAACCGAAGAATGGCAATGCTTTCAGTATTGATATAGCAACAAAAAAGAATAAAATCATGGCGGAGCGATAGGCCAGCCCTAAATGGCTTCCCTTTCGCCTAGGCAGAGAGGAGGGAATGTAAGACGAGACTGATTCAAGAGTCTTGGATAGAAGGGAGGGGACAGAGACGGAGCTTCCTTCTTGCCTTTCACATTTCAGAAAAGCTTATTTGAGCAGAGAATTATGGCTTCCCTCTTCACAATGAGGGCTATGGTGTGGAATTGTCGAGGCCTGGCAGGATCCTTGACAGTTTCCTTTTTGAAAGAGACAATGCGTCTTCACTCTCCAAGTATGATTTTCTTAAGTGAAACAAAAAGGTAGAGAAAGCTTTATTTTGTAAATATGGTGCACGTTGTAAATATGGTTAAGAGGGTACAAAGACAAGTAAATATGGTGCACGTTGTAACTGTTGAGCCGATGGGTTATTAGGAGGTCTAGCTTTATTTTGGAATGACACTATCCAGGTATGTGAATCATATTCTTCTCCTTTATATCGCAACTTTGATACAAGATGGCTCAGCTGATTACAAATATTGGTGTTTATTTGTGTATCTAATTACCTTGGACATGGTGGTGTTACAGGGAAAATGAGGGTATAATCCAGGAAAGGCTAAATTGTGTCTTAGTCTCTCCTAATTGGAAAATTAAATTCGAGAATGCAAATGTGAAACATATTGAAACTGAGGCATCGGATCATTCTTCCTTGATGTTGTCTTCTGATGCGGAACCAATTAGGAAGAAAAAACGATTTTACTTTGATAGAAGGTGGATTGAGCGTGAAGCAGTTCAGAATATTATTTCAAAAGCTTGGTCGTATGATTGTAATGGCTTTGAGCAATCTCGAGTTTGCTTTAAAATCATACATAGTCGTAGACCTTTGGAGGCTTGGCTGGGGGGGGGGGTAATGGTAATGCAATAAAGAGAATTATTGACTGAAGTAAATTAAGGTTACTGAAAAGGGAACTAAGCAAAGCCTATAACGATGAAGAAAACTTTTGGAAACAGAAGTCTAGAGCTTTATGGTTGCTGGATAAAAATACTTCAATACTTTCACATGGCAACCCGACAGACATCTGATGGGAGGTGGCTGGTAGACCAAACTGATATAATTCAAGAAGTTGGGCAATATTATAACAGTTTGTTCTCTACATCTAACCCGACAGACTTGGACTGTATTTTGAATCATGTTAAAGTGATTGTTAGTGATTCTATAAATCAGAGTTTAATTAAGGAAGTTGATGATGAGGAACTAAATAATGCGGTGTTTGTGACGCATCCTCTTGAAGCACCAGGTCGAGAGCCTATGACAAAGTAAATAAAAAATGCGGTGTTTAAAAACAAACGCAGATGTAGACAAAAATATATGGCTATGAAATTGGATATGTCGAGAGCCTATGACAAAGTCGAATGGATTTATTTATAAGAAATGCTTTTACGGATGGATTTCCCTAAAAGATTTGTCAAATGGATTAGCCTACCAGAGGGATAAGACAAGGGGATCCACTGTCACCATATTTTTTTTAATATGTTATGAAGGTTTATCTACCTTATTGAACATATTAGATGAACAAAATGAAATCCAAGAGCTAAAGTTGAATAGACATTGGCCGCGCGAAACTCATTTTTTTTTCCTGATGACTCCTTTATGTTTTGTTCAGCTAAAAATCAAAATGCAAGTTGTGTAGCCAATATCTTAAAGAAATATGAACGAAGCTCTAGGCAAGTGGTTAATCTAGATAAATCAACTATCTATTTTAGTAATAATGTGAGAGAGGAGGAGAAGGTTGAGATATCGTCGTTGCTTGGACAACGACAAAGAAATGACATGGGTATGTATTTAGGCTTACCGTTTGTTGTGGGATGTTCCAAGAAAAAGGATGCTAGAGTTTATAACAGAAAGAGTCAAAGACGAAAATATAAGGATGGAAGGGCAAATTTTTAAGTATTGGGGGAAAAGAAATTATGCTTAAGTCCGTACTAGCAGCGATCCCTACATTTGCTTTGTCTTGTTTCCAACTCCCTGATGGTCTGTTTAAGGAAATTACATCCCTCTTTTCAAAAAAATTCTGGGGACAAACAGAGGAGAAAAAAAAGGATGCATTTTGAGAAATGGGATAGATCGATTATGTGATTCTAAATCAATTTAGAGATCTAGAAACTTTTAATATGGCTCTATTAGCTAAGAAAGCTTAGCGACTTCTATTGCAACCAGATTTTTAATAGCAAGAGTTCTTAAAAGCAAATATTTCCAAACTCAACCTTTCTTAACATCATCTTCAGGTTCTTGGATATGAAAGAGTATTTTGTGGAGAGATCTTTTGACTAAAAAAAATTGTGGCCTTTGATAAAAGGCCACACTTTTGGACTTTAAGCAACACTTTTTAGGGGGTGGCCTAAAGAGGCGTAACCTTTGACATAAGGCAACACTTTTTAAATGTTGCCATCTTTGGCTACACTCATAAACCGTAGCCAAAGAGGTATAAGGGCGCGCTTTGTTTTGATGCATTAGCAACGCATTTTTTTTTATTATACTACACTTAAAAGTGTTGCCTTTGCAGTGTTATTGGTTACACTTGAAAAGCGTTGCCTTTTATATGTCATCTAGAGCAACACTTATAAAATGTTGCCTTTTATATATCATCAAGAGCAACACTTATAAAGTGTAATTTTATATCTCATCTAGAGCAACACTTATAAAACGTAACTTTATATATAATCTAGAGCAACACTTATAAAGTGTAACTTTAACATTAGACGTCCTACAATAGTACTTTCGAATTGCATATATTCAATATATAATCACATAATTACATATACAAATGAACTAAAGCACAAAATTAACTAATAATTAAATCGAAACTATATATTTCAAATAAATTTAGAGAAACATGTCTCGTAAATCAAAACTTAGAAAGTGATTGCTTAAAGATTTCTACTCTCAATAAATTCCAAAAATCAAATGAATTCAAACGTATATGACAATACGACAAAAACTCTCCATCGTTCACCACAATAGATCGAGTTTACTTTTGGCCACATGCAATTCAAATTCATTTATTGGCATTTTCCTGCACATTCAAAATGAAATTATAAATCAAAGAAATAAATGTGGAAGTGCATAATTGGAGAGTATTCAATATATATATATATATATATATATATATATATATATATATATATATGCAAATCATATAGAACATGTACCACACGTGAATTATCAAAAACAAGGAAATAGCAACTATCCAGCTGATGAAGAATGGCAGAGTAAAAAGAAGAAAGCTTACAGGCCCATTTGTTATAGTGAAGTTCAAACAATTAGAAAATTTCCCTGCTTTTTATTCCATGACACTACCATGACTAAAGGAATAGTCCCACCTTTAATTATTGCTTTTCTAGCATCATGTAAAGTGTTTCCAACAATTTTACAAATGAAAGGTGTGATTACATGGAACCCCATTGGAACCACAACTAAAGGAATAGCAGGTAAAACTGAGGAAAAACTCCAAGAAGCAAATCCAAAAGAATCAAGAATACTCATTCTCCCAACAAATATTTCAATCAACACTAATTCTTTTATGGAGTAAAGCATTGTAATGCATAGGCGCCTATTGACTACATCAACAACCTTAAAAGGTAACAAACAAAAACTATCCTAACTAGTGATGCAAACAGTCCATTAACAAGAACATGATCAGAGAAAACGTGATTGAGACCTTCCTCCAACACTAATTCCTTGATTCACTTGTGAATGGAAAAACTGTATAAATATACAAGGGTGAGGTAAGGAACTGCAATGCAAAAAACAAAGTACAGAGAAAAGATGATTCAGACCTTCCTCCAATTCCTTGGCAAGTCCCACACTATATTGACATTCCAAATATGCTTGTCTGAATTTTCTGTAAAATTAACAAACATAATTCATAAATGTGCTTTTAAAGGAATCAAAATTTAGGGAAAAGGAAAAATTTTGCATACTCAAACATCGGAAAATTATACCGTTATAAATAGAAGAAGCAGGGAAAGCGAGGTATAAATTTTGCATACTTCGGCCAATAATGGGTCAGTAATACTTGCATCAACAATGGATCCGAAACATCTGCATAATAAGAGATCAACAAGAGGATATAACCACGAAATTAGTTCCGGCAGAGTGATAAGCATTATTCTTTGAAAGAGACTGTCAAGAATAATTCTGAGCATCATTGTATTGAATACAATCTCATCAGACTGGTAATCATCATTGTTGTTGTTATCAACAACAAAATTGATACTCCCTCTACTCCACAATGTACATGACACTTTTCTCTCTAGTTTGCCCAAAACGAATTGATATATTTTCTTAATTAGCAAATATTTAATGACACTATCAACATTATACCCATGTTGGATCCCATTTATTCGACAAAACACCCACTTCGTGTACACTTATAATTAAGAATTTATTTATTTAGCAAGTAGTTTTGAAACATTGCAAAATCTTTCCATATTTTTAAGACTCCGCGCTCGAGTCAAACTACATCACATAAAATGGGATGGAGTACAATTTATGCATTATCCAAAAAAAAAACAATTTATGCATTATCCAAAAAAAACATACTTGCCAGAATAAATTATAAGTATTATCCAAAAAGCTGCACTCGACCAACTTGATTCCCTATATGAAAACCCAAATCTGAAAAAATAGAGTAACTCATCTAAGATCAACAATTATGTGAAAAATCCTAACTGGTGATTTTAACACCTTATGCAGCAACTGGCGCTAGCCTTATACAAGATACATAATTAGTAGTCAACTATAACAGTACTATCTAAGTGTATGGTATGTTTCTGCATTCCCTAGCCATAAATCGAATTTTACAAACTTTGGACTTCCTTATAAAGCTATAGACAAAGTTACGAAAAGGAAAAACATCCACAAACCTTGTGTGAAAGAAAAACCAGATCACAACCCGAATAAATGAAAGAAATGCATAATCAAGTCATCCTCAGTCATCTACACTCGATTTCTAGTCTGCTGAAAAAAATTGTAAAGGAACCAAGTATAGTGGAAGGAGTATGAGAAAGTTAAGAATTTTACTGCTTTAGTTAAGTAAATGATAAAACATACCTGTTCTTTGCTCTTCCTTTTCCCAGTAGCATCTTTTGATTGCAGATACATACCTACTTAGTTTTCGTTACTGGCCTTTCTCAAAGAAGCTTTTTCGTTACTGAGATTTTCAAAGATGTTTTTTCCTTGTTGTGCTTTTTAGTAGAATCTCCATTAGTACCTTGCATAGGCACTTTATTTTCAAAACAAAGCAAAACAAATATAGTTTATTTACACTAACGTTTCTAAGCTCCTCTGATAGGGACACACCCTCCAGTGACACAACTGAACTTCCCAATTCTAATGAAGTTTGGAACATTGTAAGCCCTCCAACATAGTGACTTACCTGGTCTTTCAACCAGCAGTATGTCTTTAGCTTAATGATGTTTTTTCCTTGTGGTCCTGTTTGGTGAAATCTGCATCAGTGCCTTGTATAGGTATTTTATTTGCAAATTTCAGAAAACCTGCAGAATCTTGTGATGACAAAGCATTAGCCTTCATATAGTGTACGGTGCCTGATGGAAAGCTGCAGGCTTAGAAACAGAGAGTACATGGTGTGTAAAGAGGTAGAAAAAAGATTTGTAACACTAGAAGGCAACACCTTACATGTTTTGACAATCAGATGCAACACACATCAGAGTTTCAACAAGAAAGCTTGTTGTTCATCTCAACATTCATGATATATTTCCCGTTCAAGCATTCCATGATTGAGAAAATCATTTCAACATACTAGTTAGTGGCTTTTACCTAGAATAGCTAAATAAGAACCACCGCACTAGTCGTGCAAGCTGAGAAAACAATATAATACAAACTAACAACAAACAATCGTAGGAATCTGCACAAGCTGTCCATCAACACAAGGCACATCACCTACAAAATTCCAAAATGTCATCTTGCTACAATGGCAATTACAATGGGAAGCAAGGCTGTAAGGCGGAGCGAATCCGAAAAGATTGCCTCAGTTCGGATTGTTCTCTGCAACTCGGGAAACAGAAGCAACCACTAATTTATGGGATTATGGATAGACAACGGATTACATGAACTGCATATGAATTAATGAAAAATATATCTGGTAGGCTTTGTATCACCTCGTGCACAACATAATGAAAAAAACAGAGAATTCTAAATCATCAAGACGAACAATTGAGACTAATGATTGACGTTTGAGACCTCAAGAACTTTAGAATTTGAGCATTAAGAGTAGAGAATTGATAGAAACAGTCAAATGTAATGGAGCAATATCACCGTGAGAGAGTGAAATCATCTAGATGACTATAAACTAAAACTTGAATCATTTAGACGTAAGCTACTCGGAATGTTTAAAACAAATCCGCCTTTGCTTTCAATTATCTCTCTTTCCCTATTTCGCTCATGATCGACAGATAGCTGCTCGACAACACCTTTCTTGTATATAATAGCTCGATAATCTTCCACATTTGCTACTATAAGTGTATGGCTATTTATCAGCATTGCATTAAGTGCATTTGACCCTACTTTTCCCAATTCGAATGCTATTTCCAGAATGTCTTTTTCTGTACTATGATAAGCTCTACGAGTTACATTCACAGTATCAGTCCAAACATCATGCTGCTCACAGATACATGTGATGTGAATAAGAAGAATGAGAGTATCTGAATAACAAAAATGAGAGCTAAGACCAGTATTCCTAGGGTTAACAAAAATCTCGTCTTCTCAATATTCCCATGGTTAACTTTGACGTACAATTTTTTTGCACTTTCTTCCCCTTCTTTAGAATTTCATATATAACAACCGCAAAGTAATCAACTACTTATAAACACAAAACAAAAGTCCAATCAACTGACTGGTTTTAGTACTAGACGATTAGTAGAGAGTAAAAAGGAATCTCGGCTGTACGAAATTGGTACTTACGCTTCACGAAATCAGTTCTTCAACTTCCACTCTTCAGTTCTTCGATCTTCAGTTCCTCGATTGATCCCTATTTCGTCATCATCAGCTCTTCATCTATTCAAGAAAATTGGGTTTTGGAGAAGAAAATCAGCTCAACTCTTCCGTTTTTCAGCTCAACTCTTTAGTTCTTCAGCTTCATCTCTTCGATTTTCAGCTTCAAACTATTCGATTTTACATTCTGGAGAAGAGAAATGGTATAATTTTCATATAGAAAAAAAGAGTAAAGTAGCGTGTTTTCTAATGTGTAGCATAGGTTCTAAGTTTCAGCTAGGAAAGAAGACAAAGACTAAAGTTTTTATTAATGTTTTATTAATTATTTTTTTGGCCAATAAAAATGGGAGGGAGAGTTAAAAATGTTGGAGGGAATCTAATATTTTAGTGAAATATTTTAGGCCACACTTCTAATGTGTTGTTTTTTCCATTATAAAAATAGGACACTTTAAAAGTGTCCCCATATATATAAATAATTGTTGTCATTTATTTCATATTATGACAACACTTATAAAGTGTAGCCTATGCCATGAAAGAGTACACTTTACAAGTGTTGCCAATATTATTGTTGCCAAAAGTTAAAAATTTAGGCTACATTTTAAAAGCGTTCCCAAAAATATTTTAGGCAACACTTCTCAAGCGTTACCCAGATTTAGTGTGGCCGTAGACCTAAAATGGTGTAGTGTATCGCAACTTTGATACAAGATGGCTCAGCTGATTACAAATATTGGTGTTTATTTGTGTATCTAATTACCTTGGACATGGTGGTGTTACAGGGAAAATGAGGGTATAATCCAGGAAAGGCTAAATTGTGTCTTAGTCTCTCCTAATTGGAAAATTAAATTCGAGAATGCAAATGTGAAACATATTGAAACTGAGGCATCGGATCATTCTTCCTTGATGTTGTCTTCTGATGCGAAACCAATTAGGAAGAAAAAACGATTTTACTTTGATAGAAGGTGGATTGAGCGTGAAGCAGTTCAGAATATTATTTCAAAAGCTTGGTCGTATGATTGTAATGGCTTTGAGCAATCTCGAGTTTGCTTTAAAATCATACATAGTCGTAGACCTTTGGAGGCTTGGCTGGGGGGGGGGGTAATGGTAATGCAATAAAGAGAATTATTGACTGAAGTAAATTAAGGTTACTGAAAAGGGAACTAAGCAAAGCCTATAACGATGAAGAAAACTTTTGGAAACAGAAGTCTAGAGCTTTATGGTTGCTGGATAAAAATACTTCAATACTTTCACATGGCAACCCGACAGACATCTGATGGGAGGTGGCTGGTAGACCAAACTGATATAATTCAAGAAGTTGGGCAATATTATAACAGTTTGTTCTCTACATCTAACCCGACAGACTTGGACTGTATTTTGAATCATGTTAAAGTGATTGTTAGTGATTCTATAAATCAGAGTTTAATTAAGGAAGTTGATGATGAGGAAGTAAATAATGCGGTGTTTGTGACGCATCCTCTTGAAGCACCAGGTCGAGAGCCTATGACAAAGTAAATAAAAAATGCGGTATTTAAAAACAAACGCAGATGTAGACAAAAATATATGGCTATGAAATTGGATATGTCGAGAGCCTATGACAAAGTCGAATGGATTTATTTATAAGAAATGCTTTTACGGATGGATTTCCCTAAAAGATTTGTCAAATGGATTAGCCTACCAGAGGGATAAGACAAGGGGATCCACTGTCACCATATTTTTTTTAATATGTTATGAAGGTTTATCTACCTTATTGAACATATTAGATGAACAAAATGAAATCCAAGAGCTAAAGTTGAATAGACATTGGCCGCGCGAAACTCATTTTTTTTTCCTGATGACTCCTTTATGTTTTGTTCAGCTAAAAATCAAAATGCAAGTTGTGTAGCCAATATCTTAAAGAAATATGAACGAAGCTCTAGGCAAGTGGTTAATCTAGATAAATCAACTATCTATTTTAGTAAAAATGTGAGAGAGGAGGAGAAGGTTGAGATATCGTCGTTGCTTGGACAACGACAAAGAAATGACATGGGTATGTATTTAGGCTTACCGTTTATTGTGGGATGTTCCAAGAAAAAGGATGCTAGAGTTTATAACAGAAAGAGTCAAAGACGAAAATATAAGGATGGAAGGGCAAATTTTTAAGTATTGGGGGAAAAGAAATTATGCTTAAGTCCGTACTAGCAGCGATCCCTACATTTGCTTTGTCTTGTTTCCAACTCCCTGATGGTCTGTTTAAGGAAATTACATCCCTCTTTTCAAAAAAATTCTGGGGACAAACAGAGGAGAAAAAAAATGATGCATTTTGAGAAATGGGATAGATCGATTATGTGATTCTAAATCAATTTAGAGATCTAGAAACTTTTAATATGGCTCTATTAGCTAAGAAAGCTTAGCGACTTCTATTGCAACCAGATTTTTAATAGCAAGAGTTATTAAAAGCAAATATTTCCAAACTCAACCTTTCTTAACATCATCTTCAGGTTCTTGGATATGAAAGAGTATTTTGTGGAGAGATCTTTTGACTAAAGGATTAAGATGGAGGATTTCTGATGGAAAAATATTAATGTTTGGATTGACCCTTGGATACCAAATAATAATGGCTTCATCCCTAAGAGTATCCATGGGCATACAAAAATAGGAAACTATGAAGTTAACACAGGTTACTACATCGCAAAGGATTTGATCGGTAAGAAATTGAAAAACTCGAAAGCTCAAGTGAGTTGTCACTCTTTTCCAAAATGCTTTTGGGACTTCTCGTGGAAGTTGGGAGTTAAAAATAAGCTTAAACACTTTTTGAGAAAATGTTACCCGTATTAAGCATAATTATTTTATCTTATAATAAGTTACTGTTATAGTTACTGCCTTTTAGTATCTGTTGAAGACTCCTCATATTGTAGGATTTTATTGTTGTTATATATTTGTAGAAGAGTCCTCCAACGGTTTAAGAGTTTATGTAGCAATTAGCTTCCTTTAATTTAGCTATAGGTTGTTGCTATTGGTTGTATTTAACGCTTCGATGCTGAAATAATAAAATCATCTTTCGACTACTTCTGTGTATTTTTTCTCGTCCCAACTATGACTGCATCTCAAGGAACAACCCCTCTTGTTGTTATTATCGCTGGTGATGCTACTGCCACCAACAGCAGTGCTTCGGCTGCTTCACCTATAATTCACGTGGTACAATTCAATCCCGCGTCTCAGTTGCCTATCAAACTACAAGGTAACCTCAACTTCTCAACTTGGAAAGCAAAACTTTTGATGATACTCAATGGCCATCAACTCATGGGACATATTGACGGATCAAACCCGGCACCACTAATGACTGTTACGCGAGATAATCTTACAATTCCAGACCCCAGATACTAAATCTGGTTCTCTCAGGACCAACTGATCCAGCAAGCATTGATGGCATCGCTCGATCCCACCATTGCGCCGACTGTTGCCACAGCTCCATCTTCTAAGATAGCCTGGGAACTTCTTCACATGGCTTACGCAAATAAGAGCCACAGTCGCATTTTTAGCTTGCGCGACCAACTGCAAATATTAAGAAAGCCTCTAAATCGGTTACAGAATACTTACAAGAGGTTCGATCTGTTTATGATGCTCTGAAAGTTGCTGGTTCACCAGTACAAGATGACGAACTTATTGTAAAGAATTCTAAGCGGCTTGGGCCCCGAGTACCGGGAGATCTCTGTTGCCATAAGAGCACGTGACTCTTCCTTGTGTTTTGAAGAATCGTTTCACAAGCTCACAGAACATGAGCTTTTCCTCAAGCACCAAGACCTTGAGAAGTCATCTTCCAATATCACAGCTGCAGTAGCACAGAGGACAAACATGTGTTGGGAAAACGCGGACAAGCACAATAATATATATGGTAAAAATAATGGAAATAAAATGGGAAAATAACGACACCAAGAATTTTACGTGAAAACCCTTCTGAATAAGGGACAAAACCACGGGCCAAGAGGAGCAACTGATATTACTATAGTAAGGAATTTTACACTGTGTAGTCACGAATATAATACTCAAAGGGACTACTACACACTCAAAAATAACAACACTCTTTTGGTTTCCGTCTTACTAAAATATCGCTCACACTCTATTTTTCTTCACAGACTATTTTCTTGTATAGTCTATCGAATACCTCACTTTGCTCTCAAAATGGTTTTTCTCTCTAACTTGGTGTGTACTACAAATGAGAAAGAATGCTCTATTTATAGAAGGATGAAACCATGCCTATGTCACTAATGACATAGGTAAATATAGCAAAGTCAAAAATGGGTTGCAAATCTTACCAATTTGCCAACTACCAAGTCTTAATTTTCAACTCTTATCACTATTCCTTTTTAACAATTACTTGTACCAATTGAATAGCTAAAGTTGACCAAAAAATGGGATGGATTCAACAAATCTCCCCCTCCAGTCCCATTTACTGGAAGAAGGTATCTTCATCTTCTTTAGAGAGAGCTCATACCCACAAGTTCTTTGCATAAATCGAACTTGTCTTTCGGTATCGTCTTGGTCAGCATATCTGCAGGATTTTAACTTGTGTGGATCTTTTTGACGTGAAATGATTCACTCTCCACTTCCTCACGAATCCAATGATATCTGACGTCGATGTGTTTTGTTCTTGCATGGTACATGGAGTTCTTGCTCAAGTCTATTGCACTTTGGCTGTCACAATAGACAATATACTCCATTTGATTCAAACCAAGATCTTGAAGAAATTGCTTTAGCCATATCATCTCCTTGCCGGCTTCAGTAGCCGCAATATACTCAGCTTCAGTTGTAGATAGTGCAACACACTTCTGCAACTTTGACTGCCATGATATAGCTCCCCCTGAAAAAGTAAACAAATATCCAGTAGTGGATTTTCTGTTATCAAGGTCACCTGCCATATCAGAATCAATATAGCCTTTCAAGATTGGATTTGATGCTCTAAAACACAAACATTCATCTGAGCTTCCTCTAAGATACCTGAGTATCCACTTCACAGCTTCCCAATGCTCTATTCCCGGATTTTCGAGAAATCTGCTCACAACACCAACTGCGTGAGCAATATCAGGTCTAGTGCACACCATTGCATACATTAGACTTCCGACGACGGAGGAATATGGAACTTTGGCCATGTTCTCTTTTTCCTCCCTAGCTGTAGGACACATCTTCTTGCTCAACTTCATATGACCAGCAAGAGGTATACTAACAGGCTTAGCATTCTTCATATTGAAGTGCTCCAGTACACGTTCAATGTACTTCTTCTGGGACAAATAAATCTTCCTTTTATCTCTAAGACGAGTAATTCTCATGCCCAAAATTTGCTTGGCATGACCCAAGTCTTTCATAGAAAAAGACTTACATAACTCTTTCTTCAGCTCGTCAATATTGAAAGTATTCTTGCCCACAATCAACATATCATCCACATTCAACAGGAGGATAATAAAATCATTGTCGGCAAATTTTTGTACAAATACGCAATGATTTGAAGAAGTCTTCTTATAGCCTTGCTCCCCCATAACAGATTCAAACTTCTTGTACCACTGTCTAGGAGCTTGTTTTAGGCCATAGAGACTCTTTTTGAGTTTGCATACAAAATTTTCTTTACCATCTACTTTGAAGCCCTCAGGTTGTTCCATATAAATCTCTTCTTCTAGGTCACCGTGAAGGAAATCCGTCTTCACATCCATCTGCTCAACCTCTAAATTAAGACTAGCAGCCAAACCTAGAACTGTGCGAATCGAGGACATTTTCACAATAGGAGAAAATATTTCGTCAAAGTCAATACCTTTCCTTTGACCGAATCCCTTAACAACCAATCTAGCTTTGTACCTGGGCTTCAAGTTGTGTTCTTCAACTTTAACTTTGAACACCCACTTGTTCTTCAAAGCTCTCATGCCCTTGGGCAATTTTACCAACTCATAAGTGTGGTTCTCATGCAAAGACTTCATCTCGTCTTGCATGGCTTCAATCCATTGATCCTTGTGCTCATCTTCCATGGCCTCCTCATAACATTCAGGTTCTCCCCCGTCAGTGAGTAACACATACTCAATGGATGAATAACGGGAAGAAGGAAACCGCTGTCTTGTGGACCTCCGAAGCGGAATATTTGATTCGTCCACAACTTGATGAGCAACAGGATCATCAATAACAATATCATTGTTATTTTCAACATCAACATGTTGATTTGATACATGATTCTGGGCGTCACTATGATTATCAAGCCCAACAACATCATGCACACTTGTGTGAGGAACGTCATCATGATGAATTATACCATCAAAACTTGAAGATTCTACCTTCTCCTCTTTGTCAATATCTTCAATTGTTTGATTCTCCATGAAAATAATATCACGGCTTCTTACAAGTTTCTTTTCAATTGGATCATATAGCCTGTAACCAAATTCATCTAGGCCATATCCAATGAAGATGCATTGCCTTGTCTTGGCATCTAACTTTGACCTCTCATCTTTCGGCATATGTACAAAAGCTTTGCAACCAAATACTCTCAAATGGTCATGGGAAACATCCTTTCCATACCAAACACTATTTGGTACATCACTTTGCAAAGCAACAACAGGAGATAGATTAATAACATGTGCAGCGGTCAATAAAGCCTCACCCCAAAATGAGTTCGGCAACTTTGCTTCAGAAAGCAAATATCTAACTCTTTCCATCAAGGTCCTGTTCATCCTCTCAGCCAAACCATTAAGCTGAGGAGTCTTGGGAGGAGTCTTCTAGTGTCTAATACCTTGATGCTTGCAGTATTTGTCAAATGGTCCACAATATTCACCACCATTATCAGTACGAATGCATTTCAGTTTCTTTCCAGTTTCTCTTTCAACTGAAGCCTGAAACTGCTTGAAGACACCTAACACTTGGTCTTTAGTCTTCAAGACATAGACCCAAAGTTTTCTCGAGCAATCATCAATGAAAGTGACAAAGTAAAGTGCACCACCCAATGTCTTTGTCTTCA
The DNA here is from genome assembly GCA_016801875.1 of Solanum sitiens. Lineage (NCBI taxonomy): Eukaryota > Viridiplantae > Streptophyta > Magnoliopsida > Solanales > Solanaceae > Solanum > Solanum sitiens. The sequence goes on along the minus strand of JABWTJ010000268.1, from coordinate 261,397 downwards.
TTGGACCACATAAATCAGAGTGCACTAACTCAAGCAACTCTGTCTTTCTCGAAGGAGGGTAGGACTTAAAAGAAACTCTATTTTGTTTACCAGCCAAGCAGTGCTCACACTTTTCTAATTTAGCACTTTTGAAATTTGACAAAAATTTCTTCTTGGCTAGAACATTAAGCCCTTTCTCGCTAATGTGGCTAAGCCTCTTGTGCCATAATGTTGAAGAGCTATCACTCTCAACCGCATTCACCATATCAACACAAGCAGAGGCCGTAGTCCAATATAGACTACGACGTTTGTTACCACGAGCCACAACTAAGGAACCCTTGATGAGCTTCCATTTTCCATCACCGTTGGTACTAACATATCCTTCATCATCTAAAACACCAACAGAAATTAGGTGCAGACGAACATCAGGAGCATGTTTCACATTGTTTAAAACTAGTTTAGTTCCAACACTAGTTTTCAAACAAATTGTACCAATACCAACCACCCTAGAAATAGTCTCATTACCCATACTCAAAGTTCCAAAATCACTAGGAGTATAGGAAGAGAAAAACTCCTTTCTTGATGTCACATGAGATGCGGCACCAGTATCCACAACCCAGCTTGACTCATCACAAGCAATATTTATCATATTCGCATCAAGGACAGTAACAAGATCTTCGGTGGTAATGGTGGCTAGGCAATTTTCATTGCCATCTTCTTTAGTTTCCTCTTTGTTTTTGTTCTCCCTCTTCAACTTCCTGCAGAACTTCTTTGTGTGCCCTTTCATACCACAATGATAGCACTCAATATCCTTAAGTCTGCCTCTGGATTTGCTCTTATTTTGTTCTCTATTCTGAGAACCACGAGTTTTGTTTCTCCCCTTGGGGCCAGTTATCAGGACATCCGACGAAGAGGAAACTTGAGTTTTTCTTCTCATCTCTTCGTTCAAGACACTACTCTTGGCGGAATCCATAGAGATCACACCATCCGGAGAAGAATTTGACAATGACGTTCTAAATGTTTCCCAAGAGTCTGGTAGGGAACCAAGTAGAAGCAAGCCTTGAATTTCTTCATCAAATTTGATGCCCATAGCAGATAATTGGTTCATAATCCCCTGAAAATTATTCAGATGGTCTGTCATCGGAGAACCATCATAATACTTCAAACTCAACATCTGCTTTATTAAGAACATTTTGTTGTTGCCAGTCTTTCGAGCATACAAACTTTCAAGATGCTCCCATAGGGTTCGAGCATGTGTTTCCCCAGAAATATGGTTCAACACATTATCGTCGACCCATTGCCTAATGAATCCACAAACCTGTCTATGCAACAGATTCCACTCTTCATCTGTTTTATTATCAGGCTTTACAGTGGTAAATACTGGTTTGTAAAAATTCTTAACATAAAGCAGATCTTCCATTTTTCCCTTCCAAATGGCATAATTAACACCATTCAAAGTAACCATTCTACTTGTGTTGGCTCCCATTGTTTTCCCAAAAAAAATATAGTTATCACAAATCAAAGTAAATCTTTTCTGATGTGGAAGTTCAGACTGTGCAGCAACCACAGAGCATACTCAGATAAAACCTTGGCTCTGATACCAGTTTGTTGGGAAAACGCGAACAAGCACAACAATATATATGGTAAAAATAATGGAAATAAAATGGGAAAATAATGACACCAAGAATTTTACGTGAAAACCCTTCTGAATAAGGGACAAAACCACGGGCCAAGAGGAGCAACTGATATTACTATAGTAAGGAATTTTACGCTGTGTAGTCACGAATACAATACTCAAAGTGACTACTACACACTCAAAAGGAACAACACTCTTTTGGTTTCCGTCTTACTAAAATATCGCTCACACTCTATTTTTATTCACAGACTATTTTCTTGTATAGTCTATGGAATACCTCACTTTGCTCTCAAAATGGTTTTTCTCTCTAACTTGGTGTGTACTACAAATGAGAAAGAATGCTCTATTTATAGAAGGATAAAACCATGCCTATGTCACTAATGACATAGGTAAATATAGCAAAGTCAAAAATGGGTTGCAAATCTTACCAATTTGCCAACTACCAAGTCTTAATTTTCATCTCTTATCACTATTCCTTTTTAACAATTACTTGTACCAATTGAATAGCTAAAGTTGACCAAAAAATGGGATGGATTCAATAACATGCCAGTCCAGTCTAACAGGAACAATCGTCTCTTTAACAATCAACAATGGAACCAATCTGCATCTCGACAGTCCAACTTCAACAATCAACAATGGAACTAATCTGCGTCTCGACTGTCCAACTCCAACAATCAGCAAAATTTGAGATCAAATTCGAGACAATTGGTTCGATGCCAATTGTGCCAAAAATTTGGTCACACTGCAGATGTATGCCGTTCCAAATCGCACAATTATTTTGAAGCTAAGGCCAACTTTGCCTCTAATTTGCAGTCAATGGACAACTCTTGGGTTTTCGATTTTGGTGCACTCATCATGTCACGGCTGAACCTCATAATCTTGAAGAGTATACAGGCAATGAGGGAATATCTATGGGTGACGGTAAAACCAGTCCTATTACTCATACTGGTTTAACTCAAATACAAGCACCTAAACTGCTTTCAGGCTTTCTAACACTCTATGTACTCCATCAATTAAAAAACCTTATTTGTGTAGCCAAGTTTTGTCAAGACAATCTCACATCTGTTGAATTTTTTCCTTACACTTTTCTTGTGAAGGACCTGCATACTCAGAAGCCGCTGGTACAAGGCCGTAATAAGAATGGACTGTATGAATGGACCGCATCCATCAATCTCGCCTCTACAAAGGTTCCTTTTCAGCTATGGCATAGTCGCTTGGGTCATCCTCATTCGACGATTTTAAACTTTGTTTTGAAAAAATTTGCTTAACTTGTTGCTACTACAGAGAAATTTGAATTTTGTAATGCTTGTTCTTCTAATAAAGCACATCGTTTGCCATTTCAACGACTCATTTTATCCAGTAATGTACCTCTTCAGGTCATTTTTAGTGATTTATGGGGATCATCCCCCGTTTTATCACTAGACAAAAAGTTATATTAATGTATCTTTATTGATCAATACACCAAGTATACTTGATTGTATACACTTAAAAATAAAAGTGAACTCACCTCTTTGTTCCAAACCTTTCGTCCTTTAGTAGAGAATTTTTTCAAAACAAAAGTTAAATCTCTTTATACTGATGGAGGGGGTGAATATAAAAGTGTTCAGTCCTATCTTCAACAAAATGGCATTGAACATTTAGTTTCACCTCCATACACGCCACAACGTGTTGCCATAGTTGAACGTCGTCATCGTCATATTGTTGATACAACCAAAACACTTCTCCATGAGGCATCCCTACCACCAGACCTATAGTCTTTTGCCTGTCACCATGCTGTTTATCTAATTAATCGGCTACCCACTCCCATCTTACATAACGCGTCACCCTTCCAACAATTATTTGGTAAACCACCCAACTATGCCAATCTTAAAATTTTTGATTGTCTCTGTTATTCATGGCTTAAACCCTATAGCGAAAATAAGTTGGAGCCTCAGTCCATCCCTTGTGTGTATTTAGGTGTTTCACCAAGCCATCATGCATACCTTTGCTTTGACCCAGTTCGGTAAAAAATATTCATAAGTCGTGATGTTCTCTTTTATAAAAAAAAATTTCCTTATAAAACGATGTTTCTACAGATAAGGAAAAACTTTTCTCAACTGACCTGGGAGGACGTTAATTCCAAGGAGGAAACTCTGAAGTCGGTTCCCATTCCAACTCCCTCTCATGATATACCACCACCTATACCATTGTCCTTAGAATCCTCTTTACCTAGATCACCAGTACAGGATACTCGCTCTTTCAATTCTGGCCGGGTACCAGCAGCTACTGCAAATGATCCAAGTAATTCTAAACTTTCTTCGACTTCTTCATAGCACAATTGGTTGATTCATCAACTCGACGTCAACAATGCTTTCCTGCAGGGCCAGTTGACTGAAGAGGTTTTTATGTCTCTGCCTCAAGGATTTGTTAACTCACAATTCCCTTTCCATGTTTGCAGATTAAAAAAAGCCATTTATGGACTTAAACAGGCACCGCGGGCTTGGTATACTGCACTACATGATCATCTACAGAAAATGGGATTTATTAAGTCAGAATCTGACACCTCTTTGTTCATTTTGAAGAATCTGGTTGCTACTGTCTATGTGCTCGTCTATGTTGACGACATTTTGATCAGGGGAGGTCATCCCGGCTTAATTAGACATGTTATTGATTCATTGGGTTCACGTTTTCCTTTGAAGGATCTAGGGTAGTTAAAAATGTGGAAATAAATCTTGGCAGCAATTAATTTTGCAGCCATACTTGTTGAAATTACTAGCCACAAATGTAAAAATTGGTAGCCACCAATGTGAAAGTTGGTAGCCACATTTGTGGAAGTAGGTAGTCAAAGTTTGGTATAAGTTTGGTATTAGTTTGGTAGAGTTAGGCAACCAATTTTGTTGAAATTGGCTATCACATTATGTCATTAATGATGTAAACAAGTGTTCAAAAAACTCTATAAATAGAGTAGTAATTGAACACTTGAAGATACACCAAAATAGAGAAGCAATAGAGAGTAGAGAGAGTAATCCACAAACTACTTCTTAGTTTGTGAGAAAATAGTGTGCAAATAATATTATTGTGAGTTGTAAGAAATAAAAGAGTGTTGAGTAGTAGTCTTTTGACACTACCAAGGTTTTCATCAATATTATTGTATTACTTATTCGGGTATCATATTTACCCATTTTAATATTTGGTGTCGTTGTTACTTCTTCCTATTGCTATTTAGTTTGGACATTATCCTGGGTGTGATTATCATTTTGTCCAACAACGTGGTATCAGAGGCATGACAAATAATAACCCATTGTCCTTTCAATACCCCCGTCTCACAAGAGAAAATTATGAAAAATGGTGTCTACGAATGAAAGTTATTCTTGGCTCTCAAGATGTTTGGATATTGTAGACAAAGGGTATACAAAACCCGCAAATGAGGAAACTTTTCCCTCAAATGAAAAGGAGGACTTGTTAAAGACAAGAAAGAAAGATCAACAGGCCCTCACTCTTATCCATCAATGTTTGGATGATGGCATGTTTGAGAAGGTGGCTGATGCAACCACCTCAAAAGAGGCGTGGGAGATTTTACAAAATTCTCTCCAAGGAGTTGATAAACTAAAGAAGATAAAACTTCAAACTCTAAGGGCTGAGTTTTTGAAGTTTTAAATATGAAAGAATCCTAATCCATTTCGGATTTCTGCTCAAGATTGATGGTTGTTGTAAATCAACTAAGAAGATACGGGGAGGAAGTAGATGATGTGCGTGCGGTAGAAAAGATTCTTCGTTCTTTAACACCTAAATTTGATTATGTGGTGTGTGCTATTGAGGAGTCTAAAGATCTAGACTCTATGACGGTAGAACAATTGGAAGGTTCTTTACTAGCCCATGAAGAGAAAATGAAAAGGAGAAAAGAAGAGCCACTAGAGCAACTTCTTAAAACTCATGCATCCTTCAAAGGATTTGAAGGTGAGAAAAGTTACAAAGAAAATGGACAATGGCGAGGCCGTGAAGGTCGTGGAGGTCGTGGAAGAGGAAGAAGTTACACCAATTATTTCAACAATGAAGATAAAGGTCACCAATCATTCAAAGGTCGTGGTCGTGGTCAACGAGGAGGCAGAGGACGTGGAGCCTATCAAGGTACAAATGAAATGAGGTATGACAAATCTAAAATTGAGTGTTATAACTGTCATAAAATGGGATATTACTCATGGGAATGTCGTAGTAATGTTGAAGAGAAAGTTAATCTTGTTGACAACAACAAAGATGAAGATGAGTCAACACTGTTATTAACACTCAAAGAAGAAGATAAAGATGATTGCAGCTCATGGTATCTTGACAATGGAGCAAGCAATCATATGTGTGGCTAGAAAAATAAATTTGTGGAGATAAAGAAGACCGTGAAAGGTAATGTGTCTTTTAGAGATACCTCAAAGATCCAAATTGAAGGGATAGGTACAATTCTGATATCCTGTAAAGATGGTGGTCATAAATTGATTACCAATGTTTATTATGTGCCAAAATTGAAAAGTAATATTTTGAGTTTGGGTCAACTTCTTGAAAAAGGATATGATATTCATATGAAAAATATGCATCTTTGCCTAAGAGATTCAAGTAACAACTTAATTGCTAAAGTTCATATGGCAAAGAATAGGTTGTTTCCTTTGAATCTTCAAACTATCGATGCAAAGTGTTTGAAAGCTAATGTGCAAGATAACTCATGATGTTGGCATATGATATTTGGGCACTTGAACTTTGAAGCGCTCAAATCAATGGGAGATAAGAACATGGTTGATGGGATACCGTCAATCAACCATCCAAATCAATTGTGTGAAGCTTGTCTTCTTGGAAAACATGCAAGGAGGAGTTTCCCAAAGGAGACTACATCAAGAACAAGTAAGTCACTCCAACTTGTTCACACCGATGTGTGTGGTCCAATCAATTCACATTCTTTTGGTAAAAGAAAATATTTCTTGCTCTTTATTGATGATTTCAGTAGAAAGACTTGGTTATACTTCTTGAAGCAAAAATCTGAAGTTTTTGTTGCCTTTAAAATATTTCAAAGCACTTATAGAAAAAGAAAGTGGCTATGAAATAAAAGCATTAAGGTCTGATAGAGGAGGCGAATTCACTTCAAAAGAATTTAATGACTTTTGTCAATCTCATGGAATTCGTCGCCCTCTAACGGTACCTTACTCGTCACAACAAAATGGAGTTGCAGAAAGAAAGAATAGAACAATTCTTAATATGGCTAGATGTTTCTTGAAAGCTAAACATCTACCAAAAGAATTTTGGGTCGAGGCTGTTTCTTGTGCAGTTTATTTGAGCAACAGGTCTCCAACAAAAAATATACGAGATCAAACACCTCAAGAAGCATGGAGTGGACGAAATCCAAATGTTAAGCACTTGAGAATCTTTGGGAGCATAGCCTATGCTCATGTTCCACATCAAGGGAGAGCTAAACTTGATGATCGGAGTGTCAAGTATGTGTTTGTTGGCTATGACGCAAGTTCAAAAGGCTACAAATTGTACAATCCAAGCAATAACAAAGTGGTGGTAAGTCGTGATGTTGAATTTGAAGATGAAGCATCATGGAACTGGGAGGCTCCAGAAGAAAAAACATATGATATTCTTCCATACTTCGGAGATGAAAAAGAACAGGAGACCATGGCACAGGATGCTACCCCGCCTCCTTCACCAGCAAATATTGCATCTCCATCTTCTCAAGAGAGTTCAAGTGAAAGACCACATAGGATGAGGAACATTCAAGAACTCTATGATGACACAGAAGAAATTACTAATTTTGATTTTTTGTGTTGTCTTTTTGCTGATAGTGAACCAATGAATTTGGATGAAGCTGTTACTGACAAAAGGTGGAGAAAATCCATGGAGGAGGAGATCCAGTCAATAGAGAAGAACAACACTTGGGAGTTGACAACTCTTCCAAAGGACCATTGAGCAATTGGAGTCAAATGGGTATACAAGATGAAGAAAAATGCCCATGGAGAAGTATAAAGATACAAGGCAAGACTTGTGGCTAAAGGCTACAAACAAAGGCATGGGATCGACTATGAAGAAGTCTATGTGTCTGTTGCCCGCATGGAGATAATCCGTCTATTGATCTCTTTAGCGGCGAAAATAAAGTGGAAGATCCATCAACTAGATGTCAAATCGGCATTCTTGAATGGATATCTTGAAGAAGAAGTCTATGTTGAGCAACCATTGGATTTTGTGGTTAAAAATCATGAAGATAAGATGTTGAGGTTGAAGAAAGCATTATATGGGTTGAAGCAAGCTCCACGAGCTTGGAATAGTCGCATTGACAAATACTTTCAAGACAATAGGTTTAATCGTTGTCTCCATGAATATGCTCTTTATATTAAAGTTCATACTAATGGAGATATTCTGCTTGTTTGTCTTTATGTTGATGATCTCATTCTAACGGGTAACAACCCAGTTTTATTTGAAGCCTTCAAGAAAGCTATGTCCCTTGTTTTATTTGAAGCCTTCAAGAAAGCTATGTCCCTTGAGTTTGAGATGACAGACATAGGGCTCATGTCATATTACTTGGGCCTAGAAGTGAAGCAAATAGAGGAAGGCATCTTCATATCTCAAGAAAGCTATACAAAAGAGATTTTGAAGAAGTTCAACATGTTTGATTCCAACCCTGTGAACACCCCAATGGAAAGTGGAACAAAATTGTCAAAGTTTGACGATGGAGAAGAAGTGGATTCCACTTTGTTCAAAAGTCTCGTAGGAAGTCTGAGGTACTTGACATGTACGAGACCAGATATAGTCTTTGCAGTTGGAGTAGTATGTCGATTCATGAAAGCTCCTACCTCCACTCACTTGAAGGTCACTAAAAGAATTCTTCGCTACCTAAAAGGTACAATCGACCTTGGGCTATTTTATTCTTCTTCCGATAATTTTAATCTTGTGGGATATTGTGATAGTGATTATGTGGGAGATGTTGATGATAGAAAAAGCACATCTAGTTTTGTGTTTTTCTTGGGTGATTGTATTATTTCTTGGAGTTCAAAGAAACAATCAATTGTTACTCTCTCGACTTGTGAAGCTGAATATGTGGCAGCGACATCATGTACATGTCATGCTATTTGGTTGAGACTATTATTGAAGGAACTCAATTTGTCACAAATTGAAGCCACAATGATTTGTGTTGATAACAAATCTGCGCAAGCACTAGCAAGGAATCCAGTGTATCATGATCAAAGCAAGCACATAGACACAAGGTATCACTTTATTCGAGAATGCATTACCAAGAAAGAGGTAGAGCTCAAATATGTGAAATCTCATGATCAAGTTGCCGATATTTTTACAAAGCCTCTCAAGCTTGAAGATTTTCAGAGATTGTGATCGAGCCTTGGAGTAAAGAAGAAAAATCAAAATTAAGGGAGAGATTTGTGGAAATAAATCTTGGGAGCAATTAATTTTGCAGTCATACTTGTTGAAATTACTAGCCACAAATGTGAAAATTGGTAGCCACCAATATGAAAGTTGGTAGCCACATTTGTGGAAGTAGGTAGTCAAAGTTTGGTATAAGTTTGGTATTAGTTTGGTAGAGTTAGGCAACCAATTTTGTTGAAATTGGCTATCACATTATGTCATTAATGATGTAAACAAGTGTTCAAAAAACTCTATAAATAGAGTAGTAATTGAACACTTGAAGATACACCAAAATAGAGAAGCAATAGAGAGTAGAGAGAGTAATCCACAAACTACTTCTTAGTTTGTGAGAAAATAGTATGCAAATAATATTATTGTGGGTTGTGGGAAATAAAAGAGTGTTGAGTAGTAGTCTTTTGACACTACCAAGGTTTTCATCAATATTATTGTATTACTTATTCGGGTATCATATTTATCCATTTTAATATTTGGTGTCGTTGTTACTCTCCTCCTATTGCTATTTAGTTTGGACATTATCCTGGGTGTGATTATCATTTTGTCCAATAAAAAAAGTGTCAGGTGGTCTTCGTCTCACTCAATCAAAATACATTCTTGATATTCTGTCTGAACTGGATATGCAAGATTGTAAAGGAGTCCTGACACCAATGTGCTCTGGTAAACTGCCTCAGGCAGCTGATGGTTCTCCACCTGCTAATGCTACCCTCTACAGGTGGACTCTCGGTAAGTTGCAATATTTATCATTCAGACGGCCTTACATTTCTTATGCTGTCAACAAACTGTCACAGTTTATGCATGATCCTACTGATGAACACTCGAAGGCGGTTAAAAGGATACTACGGTATCTCAAAGCCACGGCAACTTCAGGTCTTCATATTCTTCACAACTCTGACTGCAATCTTTCCATGTATGCTGATGCTGATTGGGCGGGAGACCCGAATGATAGAATATCCACATCAGTCTATGTTCTCTTCATTGGGCGCAATCCTGTGAGTTGGTCATCAAAAAGTTGTAGCTCGGTCATCTACTGAAGCAGAATACAAATCAGTTGCAAATGCTCTTGCCGAAATCACATGGGTGCGCAACTTACTCGATGAATTGTGTATCACCATTCCAAATATCCCCACAATCTTTTATGACAATGTTTGTGTCATTTATCTCTGTCATAATCCAATGTTCTATAGCCGTATAAAACATATTGTTGTGGAATTTTGCTATGTTAGGAACCAAGTTCAAGCACATCGAGTTCTTTTCAAACACACTCATGTTTGTGATCAACTTGCTAATACATTTACCAATCCATTACCAGCACCAGCCTTTGCAAGGTGTCGTTCCAACTTAGGTGTTGTTGACGCACACCTAACTTGAGGGGCTGTATTAAGCATAATTATTTTATCTTATAATAAGTTACAGTTATAGTTACTGTCTTTTAGTATCTCTAGAAGACTCCTCCTATTGTAGGAGTTTATTATTGTTGTATATTTGTAGAAGAGTCCTCCAATGGCTTAGGAGTTTATTTAGCAATTAGCTTCCTTAAGTTTAGCTATAGGTTGTTGTTATTGGTTGTATTTAACTCTTCGATGCTGAAATAATAAAATCATCTTTCGACTACTTCTGTCTATCTGATTTTATAACCCGTCCATAGTAATTTAGCAAAGAGACTTACACAATGTAGATGAGACTTGTTAGATTTGTGTTCTTGGACATGAAGATATAGAACATATGTTATTCAAATGTCCTCGGTCTCAACTTGTGTGGAGGCAATGTCCTATAAATTGGCCTGATATAGGAAATATTACTGATTTTTCTAATACCAAATCTATTGACTTGTTAAACTTGAGCGCTAAGATTATTTGGCAAATAATTGGTTGTTATTAATTAGGAAAGGTTAGAACCAAGAGATATTGTTTCTAGATCTAAGTTTGAGTATAAAGAATATAAAGAGTTACTGACAAAAAGTCTTTCTTCTTGTTCCTCAATAAATCATCTTGTGATTAAACTAACAAAATTGCAAGATGGAATTTTATTGTTTACAGATGCAGGATTGTGGCTATAGATAGCGTTGGGAACCTGCTTCATGCCCATGGATCCCCAATCCAATTTGTTGGGGAAGTCATGACTGAAGCAATTGATATTGGGAAAGCTCTTGAATATGCTATCAGTAAGGGATGAAAGAGAGTGAAGATTTTATCAGCTCGTTGAAGGAAACCTCTTGGGAGAAGTTTTTCCCTAGTTGGATCATCCAGGATGCAAAAGATATGTTTAAACTATGTATTACGTTGATGCAATAATAAAAGGGATTTTGTTTTGGAGAAAAAAAAAAGCACTAACCCTTTTGAAGAGGGATTAGAATAGAGATTAAAAAAAGACTATTTAGCAAATAATGATATCTCAAAAGTCTAAGTTGAGTAATTTTATTGATACAAAACAAAATCTAATGACTTTATTATATATATTCCTAAAGTTGAGTGATCTTTAGAAATATCATTTCTCTGAGAGACAAATATTTGAAAGTTAACTATTTTAAGTATTAAATCTTCACTCGACATATGCTTTGATAACTTGAGGAAAAAAATTTACATTTGATTCTATCAAAATGAGTTGGATTGGTTATGAACGCCATGATTTACTATAAGTAGCTACTAGGCCATAAATTTGTTTTTGACATATTTAAATATTTTGGGAGTTAATTATGTTTATCTAGATTAACTTCAGATAAATTTTGATTGTCATCTTGAAACTACTTGTCGGTGTATACATAGACTCTACCTAATTGGGTTGAGTCGATTCGTCCAACACTACGCGGAGATGACTTGAACATGAGCAAGTAGGTTCTATGATATTTGTCACAAAGTTGATCACCTATTTGGCCTTGGATATTGTGTTGGTATAAGTATATTACTCCCCAATAAAGGTACAAAAAATTTGAATACGTTTAGATGATTCTTATGATTCAATTCAATTGAAATGGGATTTAATGATTTTATTTAAATTATCTTGTGAATGAAATTGAAAGTATAAAAGGTTGAGTTGAAACAAAGTTACGCTAGATCCTCCGCATCTCAAATGTAAAATAAATTATTATGTGACATTTAATGCATTTTGTTCTATGTCAAATAATACTTGCATTGATTTACTAACAAAGTTGGTTGACACTTTGTTGTGTTTCTTTGTGGTATTCATCCTCATAAGGCTCTTAGAATCACATCCACCACTCTCCCTGTGAGTCGATCCTCCTTTTCAGTCGGTCTTGGTTAGTTCCATCTCTTTGTAGGGTAATAACATTAAAAGTCGAGACTTTTATAAACCAGAGTCAATAATACTTATTTGAGCATTGTGATGGTCTACTCGTGGCAATTGATGAGTGGACAAGGCTAAGGTTACTCTTTTCCTGAGATATATGTTGAGGCACCACTTTTATTATGTGTTAGCTAGTATATGTTGTTCTTTTTTCTTTTTGTCAGAAATTGTTTCAAGAGTTTATATTTAGGGTGTGTTTGGTATGGAGGAAAATGTTTTTTCTGGAAAATGTTTTCCTAGAAAATATTTTCCTGGAAAACAAGTAGATTTTGGACTTATTTTTTCCTTTTTGGTTGGTGAGTAGAAAATATTTTCCGAAAATGATTTTTAGTGTTTGATTTATGAATGAAAAATGTTTTTGAGAGACATCTTATATTTTTACTAGAGTAAAAAATAATTTATGAAATTGAAAATATTTTTTAAAAACAAAATTATTTATTTATTGGGGTGGTAGTGGGGGGTGGGGTGGGGTGGAGGCGGGGGATAGGGGGTAGGAGTGAAAAAATAAAATTTGAAGTTGATAGTATTTTTAAAAAAAGAAAATTAATTTTTGGAGGGTTGGGGGGGTGGGAGGGGTACGAGTTATAAAAATAAAAATTTGAAGTTGAAAAATATTTTTAAAAAGCAAAAATTTTTTGGGGGAAGGGGGTGGGCTGGCCGATGGTGGGTGAGGGGGGTTATAAAAATAAAAATTTGAGTTGAAAATATTTTTAAAAAGCAAAATTAATTTTTTGGGGAGGGGGTGAGGCTGGCCGGGGGGGGCTGGCTGGGGTGGGTGGGGGGGTGGGGGGTCACAGGGATCGGGTGAAAAAATAAAATTTTGAAATTTTCATTAATTTTGAGGAAAATTAGTTGATTTGGAAAACATTTTCCAAAACTTTTATCCCAACCAAACATGGAAAATTGGAAAACATTTTCCAGAAAATGTTTTCCTTCATACCAAACACACTCTTAAATTCAATTATCATATAGAGGTTTCCTAGACCGATAGTTGTGTTGAGTTGTAATAATAGAAATGTACATGAGATTTATTTTTCTTATGAAATTATTTTTGTATAGTTCTAAATTTGAGAACACTTGATGATTAATTTGAAAATGTATAAAAATTTTGAAATGGTTTTCGCGGTTGGTTTAAATGCGGGGTCTATGTGTGGATTTGTTTCGCTCATGTAGTTAAATGCTAGTCACGTGGATTTAGGACTACTCTTTCAACAAATAGGTCACCCAAATTTTCTTTTGTGTATAGAGATTCAAAGTCTCAAATAGTTATCTCAAAGGCCATTGCCTCTTTCCTAGTATGTTTCAAATTTTATCAAAATCCTTTTGTCCTTGTCTTTGATAGTATCGAAATCCTTAATTCCATCGATTCATTCATAACAGAGGATCCAATCCAATTCAAACTAACAAAATCACAGAAAATTCATCTGTGTGCAGAGACACATCTATACCAGAAACTGAATAAAAATAAACGTCACTCGATGAAAAAATTATGTGTATACCTGACAAAAATCAGGTCCAGTAGCCCATGTAACCTTCTTCAAAGTCATGATCAAAATTCGCCTTTTTATTTGTCAATGTAAGTCTGAAACTGAAACAGAGACAGATATCGGAGTTTATCGACGGAAGAGAAGCCTGGAACCCTAAAGCCGTGAGGAAAACGTTGCGGCCTGCAGGAGGGAGGGAGGGAGGGAGGGAGGGAGGGAGTATAATGTAGTTTCTGTTTTTGTATTCTGTCCGTAGCAGGAAAAAATCGTTACATGCCTTTTATCTTTTTCATTACGTCATGTCTTTTTATTTTTTCATTTAGGGTTAATTAGACCAAAATACCCCTATACTACTACTTAGTTCCGTATACATCCATTATATATAGATGTAATTATTATCCACCAGTTTAATTTTATTTCTCATTTATTTTTAAAATAAATTTTTATTTTTACTTTATTACTTTTGACATATAAAAAAAAGATAATATTTTATTTTCATGTTTGACCATCAACATTAAATAGTTATTTTCCAAGATATCATTTAATAAGGAATAGTTTGGTAAAATATTTATATCAATAATTGTTTTTAATGGGTGTGTTAAGTCAAATCGTGGCAAGTAGAAGTGAACAGAGAGAAGTAAAAGACAAATTAAAAGTAATTATAAACATTAAAATAGATTTATTTTTATGAAATTTTAAAAAGAACGGTAAATTTTTTTCATAATTGATTAAGATAAGAGAAGACATTTTTTGAAACATTTATCATTCAAAACTCGTAAATAGAAAATTAAAATAAATATTCAATAAGATATAATCAATTATTAGTAGTAACTTGCCAGTATCCTCCAAACCTAATCGAGTTACACACAATTTCTCTCAACACCACGATTACAAATTAAAAGCAAATGAAAAATATGTGTTTGGCTATTGAGGGGTAAACCTTTTTGAGAAGAAAAATAGCAGTTTCCATTTTTTTTATACGGTAAAAAATAATTTTATGAAAATCTCATGTAGACAAGAAAAGGCTCTCCCATCTCTTCCCTCTCTGGCTCTTGAACAAAGATCCATTACTGGCCGCAAAAGTATCTCTGAACTTCTAGTTTACTAGACCATTTGTTTTTGCCGTTTATATCAGTAAGCAGAGGTGAATCTAGGATTTCAAGAAAATGGGTGCACCATGCTTTAAAGATAAGATAAAAAAATTTATAATAACAATAACTAAGAAGCAATACATAAAAATTACATTACCACAATAAATATTATCAGTTTACAATTGTACTCGACGAGACTTCATATTTTGAAAACAATCTATAATAGCATCATTACTTACATTTTCAAATATCTTCCACTCTATCTTACAAACTAAACAACCATTCAAAAATTCTTCATCGGTGCTATTACATAGATCTTTTTTTATGAGCTTCATTGATGAGAATGTTCTTTTGAAATCACATTTAAAAAAGAAGACTTACACCTCTTTTGCATTCGAAATCACATATTCATAAAGAGGAATTACATCCCTTTCACATTTTAAAATTAAGGTAATCACACCCTTTCACATTAAAAAAAGAAGAGGGAGTCACACCCTTCAAAATTGATAATATAATATAAAACACATTCCTTAGCTATTGATGATTTCCTATTATGCCTTGTTCTCACATGTTTCATAGAGACGAGCCATTATTGCCCTATTTGTCGCTTTGAGATGCCCTTGGAGGAACAAAATTAAATTTTACCTTTTATCATAGAGGGTAAAGATATATAGGAGGCTAGAAAACAATATTTCACTTAAAGTTTCTTTGTTAAGCAGTATCAAGTCTTACTTATTTTTAATGTGCTTTATAAATCAATGGGATTTTAAGAATCTTTGTTTCATTAGTATATATGATTATTTCATTTGTTTCTTGCAGGTTTTTTTTAAAAATTTATTTAAGCAATGACCCTATCTAGGTGAACTAGGTCTTGATTTTAAGAGCTTTATAACTAATTATCGCGAATAGGTTTGTTTGTTGGACCCAACGGATTCATTGAAAATGAAACAGTCGATTTTAGGGATAATAACATCGTCATCCCAGCAAGGGTTGAAAGTTGTGGTGGAACAGAGGGAGAGTGATTAAAGCTCAGATTGAGAAAGGAGTCGGAGATCACGGTTGGAATTGATTCTGCTTGAAGTGCACTGTCAGAGACGGTAATGGAAGCCATGAAAAAAAGAATTGTATAAGTTTGGATGGAAGATCGATTTGTTTTTAACTTTTCAAGGAATTTTTAACTGTTGCTTCGTTTTGTGAACTTCTTTCTATTGGAAGAAGAAGAAGAAGCAGAGTGAGGTCATAGGTTATATATGTTGCCAATCTGTGTTATAAAACCAGAAATTACTGATTCTAATAAATTGTTCAGAAACACGAAGTAACTGAAATTTATAGAACCAGTAAGAGAGATGAACAGAAATTTAATTCACAAAAAAAAAATCTGTAAAAACATACCAGAATCTGAATAAACCTTTTAAATCGGAAAAAGATCAAGTCCACTGAACTCACAGTGTCCCCTTAAGGAAATTATTCCCCTCTAGTATCCGAGGTTTGAATTGGAATATAACCTCCCAGGGTAAAATGATCTTAATCAGCAGAGTGTAGATACCAAAAACTCTTACTGTCAGCGAACCAATCCACAGCATGAAAGTACACTAAGAAAAAATGTGTACAGAAGAAGAAGAAGAAAATCAGAAAATTCGTAAGTGAATAATCTGAAGAATGAATGGTATTTATAGCAAGAAGAACAGGTTCTGAAAGGTTGCAACCCTTTTAGAATCCACACGACCATTGATGAAAGTTTGCAACCTTTCAAATGGTAATGACTGTTCCTGAAAGTTGCAACCTTTCAGAACAGTCATGGAGGGAAATTTAAATAAAACCGGGAAAGGTAAAACGGGTCGCGCGCGGATCTGAGTCGGGTCGGGTTAATCAACTAAATAATTGAAAACGTTTCTGTTTTCAACTAATTAATTGAATTGGCTATTTAATTAATTAAATAAATAAATAAATAATTAAAACAAACTTTGTCCAAAAAATAATCTCTCGATCGATCATTTGTCAAAGCCGTAGCCGTAGCCGTGACGTGACGAGACGAGCGAGCGACGACGACGACGGCGCGAGGGGGGTCCCTCTTTCCAACACTTTTAACAATTAATAGGAGTGTTTCTGTATTTAAACTCTCCTATTTTTCTTTCCACCACCGATGAAGGACAAATGCCTTTTCATTAAAGCATAAGAGGACTTTTCAAGTTCCCAACTCTTCAAGTTCTCAACTTTTCAAATTCCTCTCTTTGCCTCTATTTCCCATCCATTCTTGCTACATACCCAACAATATATAGGCCTGTTTTATTTGGTTTAGATGGTTACCGGTAAAAATCAAAATTTAATCGATTTTAAAAATATCATATCAAATATAGGTTGTTACCGATTTTGGTTTGATTATTAATCATAGATAATCGGGCAAATTCTGTAACTAAGTTAACTTTTACTATCTAATTATATGTTATTGCTATAGTATTAATTAACTATAGAACAGGGTTAATGTTTAAGATAATGGTTAAGATAGGTCCCATCACTTTTGTATTAGGCGTGTATGACATTTCCTCTTCTATACAATTTTTTCACTACCTCTCTCCAACCCACTCATGAATTTACTCCTTAATTCTCTCATTCTCCCTTTAATCTCTCAACTGATCCAAATGTTTAAATTTTAAAACTTTGAATCATCTTTCCTAACCCTCCCAATCTTCCAAAATAAGGTAATTTTTTTTAATTTTCAGTAGTTTTGATTTTTTCAATTCATATAATCTTTTCATTCTTTCAATTTTTTTCACAGTTCGACAACTAACGAATCCTTTGAAACAATCAGTCTAATCATGAAGGAAGAATCTTCATCAAAGAGAATCACTAGAGGTATACATTTGCATACAACAAATTTGGTTGAGAATCCATCTTTTTCGTTGTATTTAACTCAAGATTTTGAATCATTTACAGGTTCTATTGCGAAATCTGAAGTTTTTGATTCAAACATACAAAGAAAGAGATTAAATCTAAATTTATCAATGACCATATCAATACGGGATTAAATGACTCCATGCTGTAAAAAAAAATAGTACAAAAAGCATATTCAAGCAAAAATGTCTCAAAAACGGATGATTATGTTGAAATGGATCAACAAGTAGCAGACGATTTTGAGGTATAGCATGTTTTCGTTGTTTCCTTTTTGTATTTGGATAATTTAAGTTATATGATACAATAAATGAATTGTAATTTAAGATAATTGTATTTATTTTATAATTAACATCAAGCATATACGTATGCATAACTAGTGTGTTATTGTTTATAATTATGCAAATCCAATTGATATATGCAACTACAAGGATTTGTATAATAAAGTTATGTTATTTATATACAAATATTTAAATTAAAGTTCTTTATTAGGGGGTTCCAATTTATATCCATGCTTACATGTTGCGTATTAGTGTACCATGACACATTGTTGACAATGTATATATTCGAGTCAATGTATAAAATATATTTAAATATATATTCAATTATACAATTATTTATTATACAAATGAAATAGTGATATACAAAAAAATGGGAAAAGTAATAAAAAATTATTCAATTATATTCATTTGTTGACTAAAATTATATAACGACTTGTGTAAAATCTACTAATATACAAATTAAAATAATAATATATTCAAAACTGATGCAACTAATTGAAAATTACTAAATTATACTCCACTTGTTGACTTAAAGTATATAACGAGTTGTATAAAATCTATCTAATATACAAATCACACTGTACTTATACAAACTGCTACAAGCACTCAAAAATTTCTATATCATATTAATTTGTTGACTTAAAATATAAAATTCATTAAATACACAAATAATTGTAAAATATATAAACTAATCGATTTAATCGAAAATCTTTCAATTACATTCACTTGTTGACTTAAAATATATAACGACTTGTATAAAGTCTATCCAATATACAAAGCAAACGGTAATATATACAAATTGTTAGAAGTAATAAAAAATTACGAAATTATGTTAACTTTTTGACTCAAATATAGAATAACTTGTATAAAACCTATCTAATATACAAATTAACCACATACTAATATATATATAGATTGATACAAGTACTTATAATTACTCAATTTTATATACTTAGTTGATTAATATTTATAAAGAATTCTATAAAATCTATTTTATTATACAAAACAAATAGTAATATATACAAAATGATACAACTAAACAAAAAACACTCAATTATATCTTTAGACGAAAAATCGGTCACAAACAATCTTAGCGTAAAATTCGATACCAATTATAGAAGTCTACAAATTATTTTCAAACAAATTAACTACTCCATATAGAATGTTTAATCGATATTTGTGGTCAATAACATAAATACAAATTAAAGACGAATTAACCAAGAAATATTTGAAATCATATACATTAAATGTAGTCAGAAAAATATACAACTCATACTGAGTAGATTCTTGTGTTTACGTTTTTGTTGTTCAAGCCACAAAAATAAATTAATTATTTTTGTTCTAATACAGAATAAGTTTTAATTAAAGGAAAACAATGAATAGTCCTCAAAGGAAGAAGTCTTATTTGGTAACGTATCCTAATTATACTAAATTACCTTTAATTAAGGCATTCCTCAATTAATGCATAATTAGTTAGATATAATTAAACATATTATTTTGTATAATTAATTATAAATAGGTCGAATTATACAAATCATAAATATAATAGTTATTTAAACTATAGCTATGATACGTAAATAGGTAAACTATAGTTAAGCAAACCTATTATGTTTCCTATTGTAGCTGTTTGTGAATTTTTTCCATAATAATATAAAAGAAACGGTTCAGTCAAAACGTGAAAAAAGTGACATCAATCAATTCAAAACGAAAATAGTTTGAATCAATGACATTACATAACTTTCAACCATCGAGTTTACTATGAATAAAGCCTAAAAGTTCATTATTTTGGCTTAGAAGGAAGAGAATTGTCATATATATTCATATACATGAAATCGATAAGATAAATATATTCACCTTGACATTATTACTTTCATAAGTAAATTATAAACATACTTTGATGAAACACGTATAAGATCTTTAAAATTGTTTATATTATGCATATATAATAATAAAATATATGTATAAAATATTGTCGGTTCGGTTATTTCTTCGGATTTTTTGAACAAAATTATAATCAACTCAAATAATGTCGATTTTTAAAAATCTAAAAAAAAAAAGAAAATAAATAAAATTGATTTATTTAATTGATTTGATTAAATTTAAATCAATTTTTATTCCAAATGTAAATACCCTTAATCACCATTAAAAAATTAGCACTCACATTTTTTTATAAAGAAATTGAACCTAAGAAATTGAACCTAAGAACATAAGACTGTTGATTACTTCCTTGATTATAGGTAGATATGTAAAAATTGAATCAACTAAAAAAAAATTTACAGTATAAATTTTGGTAGTGAATTATTAGGCTAACAGTTTTTAAATGGTTTTGTAAGTTTTTTTTTTTGGAAAAAAATATCTAATTAGATTTACAGTTATATAATATCTACTAATTCAATTTAAGCTTTTAAAAAATTATTTATTAATGAAAAGAAACAAATATATCGTTAAATTATCCTAAATGGTATGGAGATAATCTCCGTCATACTTTTGAGACATTGGTGTCCCTACCGTCTAAAAGCTAGAGCATATATGTCATTTACTCTAACGGAAGACTAAATAGGGACACATGACACAATCTTATTAGTTGATCCGATATTTAATAAATGTCGGATCGGTGGAGAAGATGATGACACGTGTATGCCCGTTAGTATAAAGGGTATATGTATTATAGTTTTTGGACGACAACGACACTAATATCCCAAAAGTATAACAGAGCGCAGCTGCATACCATTTATGATAGTTCGAGAGTATATTTATCTTTTTTCCATTTATTAATTATTTATCAGATGAATTCAGATACATTAAAATACATCACATCGTAAAAGTAGCCTAAAGTAAAGTTTTTTTCCCACATAATTATCTCCCTAAAATAAAGTCCTCTCACTTAAATATTATCCTAAAATAGAGATTAACACCTAATTATTTTCCTAAAATAGAATCTTACTCGCTTAATTATCTTCCTAATTTATTCTTATTTCCATAAAATAAGGTCCCTCGACTTAATTATTTTCCTAAAACAGAGTCCTACCACTTAATTATTTCCCTAAAATAGAGTTTTATATACTTAATTATCTCCTTAGTTTATTATTTTCACTCCAAATCAGCTCAATGTCTCTCCTAATTTTTCACATCCCATGTCCCGACTCCAATAGGAGTGTACAATTGTCTCTTCCCATGTTCGGACTCCAATGTGCGAAATTCGAACTGGAAAAATGTTATTAGTTTATTATTGTTGGGTTAACGGGTTAATGATTTTATAGAAAAGAATTATCAGATTATCAGTTCAATTTTGATATTTTATTAGTTTATTGGGTGATCAGATAACTCA
Source organism: Solanum sitiens (assembly GCA_016801875.1). NCBI lineage: Eukaryota > Viridiplantae > Streptophyta > Magnoliopsida > Solanales > Solanaceae > Solanum > Solanum sitiens. The sequence goes on along the minus strand of JABWTJ010000268.1, from coordinate 240,020 downwards.
AGACTATTAGATTTTACTATTTTATATCTACATAAATATAAAATATTAATGTCAATACCTTAAATGATATTGTTTTTGTTCTTTAGCCTACAATTCACACTTCATAGTGAATTTGAGTTCACAACTTTGCATTATACAAATGAAAAAAAGGATAAATATACCCCTCAACTATCGTAAATGGTATGCATATACCCTCCATCATACTTTTGGGACATTGGTGCTCATCCCGTCAAAAAACTAGAGAATATATGTCATTCACTCTAACAGAAGACTAAATATGGACACGTGACACAATCTTATCCGTCGATATGGTATTTAATAAATGTCGGGTCAGTGAATAAGATTATGACACGTGTATGTTTGTTAGTATAAAGGTTATATATGCTCTAATTTTGGACGGTAGGGCACCAATGTCACAAAAATATGGCAGAGGGTATATGCATTCCATTTACAATGGTTCAGAGGTATATTTGTTCTTTTTCCCTTATACAAAAGGTCAAAACCTAAAGTAAGAACCTTATTCCTCTTAATTTTTCTTCTGTTATACTTGTATAGTAATATTTATGGTAGTTATTACTATTCTATTTTATGAGGTTTGTAAAGCTATATTATTGTTTTGCCGTGTCAAATTATTGAAGAAAATATATCTGTTCTATAAACATTTTTTATTTGTTAAATAAAAAATCAAACTATTAAGAATTAAAATCAATAAATCGAAAACTGATAAAAATAATCTTATTATTTTAATTATTAGTTTATGGTAAAACGAAATGCAGTTGTATAACTCAAACTCCCAATCAAAAAGTTTCTACCAAATCACTCCGAAATCGTTTGGTGTGAAGGATACTATCATATAGTCTTGAGATTAAACTAAAATATCATTTTTCACATTATTTTTCACATTCGTGTAAATTTACATTGTTTTCAATATCATGTATATAAACAACATTCACAATCTTTACTATTTATTTTTATGATAATTCTTGATAATTTCTCATAAAACCTCTTTTACTTTAACAAACTTAAGGTGATTTTTTAAAATGTATAAAAAGAAAGTTTTATTTTTAAATACGGAAAAAGGATAAAAAAAGATGCCCTTAAACTATGCGAAAGAAACAAAAATGTCTTTCTATCAATACTTTGATCCACAAATGCTCTTATTTTTATTTAATGGGTCAAAAATACTCATTTTTTAAATAAAATATATTATTAATTTTCTTTTTTGATACATTCTTTTCCTAATAATATCTTTAAAATTAGAAAATAGTTATCTTACTTCATTTCAAATAAAAATAAAAAATAAAAATATTTCTTAAGATGAATATATATACTATGATCTTATTTATATATACTGTACTATAAATCATAACATGCACACAGTAAAATATTTAAGCTAAATATAATGATATATATAGCTCATTCTATTTGTATTCAAACCAAACAATTCCTTCATTTATTTCATCATCCCATGCATCAATGATCAAAGTCCAGTTGCCTACCATAAATGAACTACATTTTAAACCACATTGTGCTTCACTACCTTATTCGCCCTGCCATTCTCGCTCTTCCCAGGGCTACCTCGATTCTTTTTCTTCCGAATTGAACCCACATTGCCCGATTCAAGCACATGCGTGGGAGCAGATAAGGAATCAGAATTATCAATCCGATTAGTTACTGAATCGGTAGGGTACCCGAATAGCTGTTTAATAACCTCAACGACTTGAGAATTCTCTGTGCTATTATTGTTAAGAGATGGAGGATGAGGGGTACGGGTACGGCTGAAGGAGGAAGAAGGGCGAGCATAGGGGATATGTGAATAGGTTTGTTTGCGAGACGCAGCAGATTCATTGAAAACAGAACGGTCTATTTTAGGGATAATGAAAGCATCATCCCGGCAAGGATTGTAATCAGTGGTGGAACAGAGGGAGAGGGAGTAAAGTTCATATTGAGAAAGGAGGCGGAGATCAACAATTCGTATTGATTTCGCTTCAAGTTCTCCGTCAGCTACGGTGGGGGAAGAAGCCATGAAAATGATTTTTATAAGTTTTGGGAGGATTTGATTTTACTTTTACTGTTGTTTGGTTTTGTAAACTTCTTTATATAATATCACATAACTCTATCTACCAAATCATATTCACATTTCTCTTTTGGAATACTTTTTATTTCTCTTAATATTCACATTTCTCTTTTGGAATATCTTTTATTAAGTTTTGAATCTAAAAACTCAAGATTGTCAATTTACTTTATTGAACATGATGTAAAAATACAAAAACTTAATTGATACAATAAAAATCTTACCAAATTAATATATGTGAAATCATGAATATATGAAAATCATTGTATTTTACTAAGTTATGTATCATATTTATTGAATTCATTATACATTAAGTATAATGTTTGTGTATGATTCATTGTAATATACTTTTTAGTTAAATGATAATTGTAAAATAAATTAAGCAATTCAATGATTCATTGTAAACATAAATTCATTATACATATTATTTATTTTTTCTTAATAATCAAATATTAGTCTTGTTTATTTACTAAAGATATTCAATGTGTGATGGTAAGAGAATAAACTATATAAGCAACATAAGAAATATCTTGAAACTATATCCAAAAATGGCTTCTCATTTCAAATGTGTCACAAAATCAATAATGATTAATGACAAACCAAATATGTAAAAACATTATATGTGTACAAAAGAGATCATTCCACATGCATCTAAAAAGATTTCTAGTGGTTGCAACACTAAAACTTTTGAATGCAATAAGAAAAATTAGAGATGAACTTCAATCAGATTTAAATTTTAATAATAATAAAAAAACACAATAGAATCACATTTCACTAAATAGACTTAGATATGTTTGTTCTTTATATTTTACTAAATTTTGTATCATATTTATTGAATTCATTATATATAAAGTACAATATATGTGTATGACTCGTATAATATATTTTTTAGTTAAATGATTAATCGTAAAATAAATTAAACAATTTAATGATTCATTGTAAACAAAACATAATACATAATATTCATTTTTACTTAATAATAAAATATTATTTATTGTTTATTTACTAACAGTATTCAATATGTGTTCAATATGTGATGGTAAGAATAAACTATATAAAAAAAATAAGAATTTTCTTGGAACAATATTCAAAAATGACTTCTCATTTAAAAGTCTCAAAATACAAAAGAGATCATTCCACATGCACAAAAAAAAATTATAGTCGTGGCAACACTAAAACTTTTGAATGCAATAAGAAAAATAAGAGATGAGTTTAAACCTACCTATAATTTTTAAAGAAAACCTAACTACAATTTTCATTATAGTCTTTTCAATATTAGTCGTCATAGTTACTTGTTTGGTTATTGTTGCGATGTTAACCAACTTTCTGAAAAACAATCTTCACATGATGATCCATCTTCTTCTAATTTTAGATATTCAAATATATATGGAAAGTATTATAAATTGCAACCTTTTCATATCAATACGATCAAAACTTACATATTAAAATGTTAGTCAAAATTCATATGATTTGACTCACAAAAAGGAAACTGATAACTAAAAAGGAACGAAGGAAACACGATATGATGTGAATGACTGATATATATGATTCCATCTACTATTCTAGAAAGAAACAAATGACTTGAATTGATATGGATGATAGTAATAGCTAATGATGGTGAATAATGATGGTAGTTGACTATATATAACATGACAATTAAATCTGGTGACTCGTGATTATTGTGGTAATACTATTATCATTATTTTATTTATTGCATCACCAGTTATCAAAAGAACTTTACAGGGAGCTCAACAGAGAAACAAATTGTAGGCTAAACAAATATTGAAAGGTCGGTGTTACCAGCCAAACATCTTTTTCTTTGTTATTTGTTAAATAACTATATTATAAGAATATATTAAGGATTGAAGTTTGACTAATGTCCAAATAATTTACCAACTGCTAAAAGTGTGTGAAATTGCAATTATTCCTCTGTTTTTCATTGAATTGAAGAAAAACATCTGATCTGTCCTTGTAAATTTAGTTAAAAACAGAATTAACTATGGAGTTGTTGTTGAGATTCTAAGTTAGAGGAGCTGCTGCCAGTGGATATAGGAAAATTGACAAATCTAATTATTTTAGAGTTGTGGAATTGGTATTAAACACTTAAAAAGGAAATCAGGTGCAAATTTCGGAGATAACATGCCAAACCATCAAGAGCAAATCTTCTTCAATGGGAATGGTTCAGATCAGCAGAGTTTGCTATCATCATAACTTTGGTCCAGGTCCGATGAATTATAAGGACTGTATGGAAATAGGAGAAACAACAGATTAAAGCCAAGTAAATTGAGACAAAAACCTAAGAGAAAATCCATAAATTACATACTTCGGAGGAATTGCAGACCGATACAAGGATAAACCATCTCAATCACTCTTTTTTTCTTATATATGCTCCTGATCCCATGCTTCTTTACTTTCTTCACCAGTAACCACATGCCATTTCTCGCTCAAATGAAACTATCAATAACAACATTAAATGGGCTATGAAACTATCAATAATAACATTAAATGGGCACGACAATGTGTGTGGAAACTGCACATATAAAGGTACCTCCTATCATCTAAAACTTAGATTACCTTGGGAGGGCATTTTCATTTAACCAGAGATTTGATAGAAAGTCTCTTTTTTGACTTCTTCAGCCAATATCTTCCTTCAAATGATGAGCTAACAATACTTTGATGTGTCCTCTTTAACTGTGGATGATGTTGAGATCCGCTACCGACTTCTAATGGGCAATCCTCTTCTCAATAATGTACGTTTTAGTTGTTGAATGGTAAATTGGGACAATTGAAAGTCACCTTGAGATGATGGTGAAGAAAAGAAAGATTCTACATACCAGCAGATGAGAGACGAGACGACATGCTTGAAGATGCAATAGTTTTTGGATCTCAAGTGGAATTGATTTTTCTAATAGAAAAGTTGAATCCAATTCCATCTAAACGATTTGCCAGTTCATTTACTTATTATCCTTTGTGTTTGGGAATTTACAAAAGCTCCTATTTATCGTCTCTCGACACAATATATCCAAAAACAAGATATATGTGCCACCTCACTGTGAGATTTCTTCTATTTGCACTATGGCGAGGTGTCAGGATATTAACATAGATAGTTGATCGAATTCATTGTTTACTTTTCCTAAACGATATACATAAATTATTTTATATTGTTATACACATCATAATAATATGCAAGCCAAGCTACCTTTCAGCTCTGAATAAAATGCAGTTCATTGCATATTGTGGGATCTGACTTCTTTATTTGTCCAGAACGAATATGCAATATGCAAGTTTTTACTTAATTCCAAATGAATCTGTCAATCGATCTAGTTCCTCCACCAAAGCTTAATGAATCCCTCTTTTCCCGATCCAGTTCTTCCATCAACACGAACTCCAATTAAATTCAAGCATGTTCTGTCCTGACTCAAGTTCAGCCAATTAGGCTGGCAAATCAAATATGGAACTGAGTTGTCTTCTGTACAACTTACACAGTGGCTACTTATGAGCAAATGAGAAAAGGTCAAACCATTTCACCTTTAGTTTAAACCCCTCTTTGCTCATTTAGCAAATCAGAAGTTGCCACAAATCTGCCTGCCATCTGCAAAATGGAGTCAAGCTAAGTCAAACTGCACATCTTTGACGGAGCATTAGGAATTAGGTACTGCAAATAAATGAGTGTAAGAAATGGATACAAGAGAAAAATACCACGCCATGTGATGTTTACCTTCTCGAGTATATGTTTGGAATTCGTTCCTATTCTCTTCAACCACATTAATAAACCAACGAAGACATAATTCCTCATTAAACAACTGTATAATGTCATTAAGTAAAAACCTTTTCATTTTCTCTTATTTATGGGTTATATTTAAGACTCCAAAAAGACATAATTTTACATTAAATTTTATATTCAAAATCAGTTATAAGTCTTTTCACCTCTCCTAATATCTCCTATATATATATACTCTATTATTACTATGTATCTAATTGTATGAGCAGTCGAAACTGAACTTCAGTAAGATGGAGTAGTACTTCCATTGTTCTTTTTTTTTTATGAAAATACTTTTGCTTCATAGAATCTTGAATTGATGTCTAATTATATAAATGCTGGAATTTTAACTTATTTAGAGGGAGTATACTTTTATTAACTTGTAAATGAGCCTCGCTGCAATGATCATTATGGGAAAACAGTTAATATGATAAAAATAGACACAAATCTATCACATGTTATACTCTAAATTGTAATGTTTTTTTCAATAATATTATATGATGAGATGTGATTTTTGCAGGGATGGGTTCAGGAGATGGCAAGTTACGTGAAATTACTAGACAAAAAGTACTTATTGGAGATAAGAACGGAAGGATTTTATGGCGATTCAATGTCTAAAAAGAAACAAGCTAATCCTAGTTTTCAAGTTGTACAGATTTCATCAGTAGCCATCTTATTAGAGAGATTGATTTTTCCAGTATAGATGCATACACTGACCAATGGTAAATTTCTTAAATATCTCTTTTACCTTGTGGTATAAACAAACTTATGTTCAAAATTTAAAGATGACAGAATTAATAATTTTGAATGAGTCAAAGAAGACTAACATTACATATTCATGGCAATTAAATATTTAAACAATGATTATTTTATAACAAATGAATACTATTTTTTTGTTGGTGTACACTATGAACTTGATAATCATCATCCAAAGGAAGATATATGTTGATCGAATTTTTCTACAATTTTTATAGAACACTACTCTCCTTCGATGACAAGTTCTCGATATGTGTGCATCTGTAAAAAAAAAAAAAAAAAAAGTGGAGGTTACTATTCCTTAAAAAGAACACGGAAACTTTAAGACTTTAAACATTTTGCAACTATATAGCCGACATTTAAATTATATGTTATGACGTATTAAAAAAGTACTTTGAATAATTGATATATTATAAGAATTGTATATTTGAAGTCGTTATAGTGTTACGTTTGAAATCACTTGATAACAATATTTTTGTATGATCTGTCTTGCAATGATGATAATATCAGTTGAATATAATCACCATTCATTGATTCGAGCTTTTATTTTACACATTGTACACTTCTATATTAGAAATATTTATACTAATTAGCACGATTTATTATTATAAGTGGGAAGATTTTAAGTTCAAAGTTGAATTACGAAAATGCCCTTCACTTATTTTTTAATTAAAATCATTTAAAATAAAATCAATAATCACAATTAAAATAGAAAAATACATGGTTAGATGTTATAACTTACCATTTTCTACTTCTTAATGACTTTAATCGTTAATTATTATTATTATTATTATTATGTTAGATAATTGTTCCGTCAAATAAACCCAAAAGCCACTAATGTTTTCAGTTTAACAAAACTTAACAGCCGAGTCCTTTGTGTACTAAAATACACCTCCTTTCTTCCTGTTCTTTCTCCAATTCTCATCCCTTACCACAAGTCTTCAATTCATCATTTACAAATGATGTATGTGTGAATACTTATACTGAAAAGTTGGAATTTACTCATGATCCATGACTACTTTCTTTCAATAAATATAGTACGTACTCTTTATTAAATAACTCATGTGTGACGTGCTCTTATTTTCTCTCCTTTTCAGGGTATCCACACTATAATTTTCAATTGGTATATCGGCATAGCTATTGTGTACAGGGTATCATCTCCTGCTTTACAAGTTCTCAATTTACCTCTCTTTTTGCCAATTTAAAGGTAAATTAAGATTGTAAAGAGGAACACGAGTTCTGCAACATGACTGTGAAGTTTTAACGACTGGTTTGTTCAAATAGCATGAATATTGGATGAAAGTTCGAATTTCTCACAACTTGTGAACTAAGACGTGCATACTTTGGCATGATTTTGAAAATTCGATCGAGTGACGACGGGAAGAATTTGATATGCATTAATTCCTTCACAAAAATAAAATCAATATAAAGAATTTTTTATCATTCATCAAGAATTTTTATGATTGTTAATTGATTTCCTAATTCACGTTCCTTTCAATTGTGAATTGATTTCCTAGGCGATAGTATCAAAGATTCATACTCTGTTCAAGCTTTGAAACAATGGAAGCGTTGATTACAACTAGTAAAGAATTAGAGTAGAGAAGACAACTTGTAGAATGCAAAGCTTAAATGATTCTATTTCATCAGTAAAGTATATATACAGATTGATTGGAAGCTTCTAGACTATTACACTTTGAGCTAACTAACTATACACATTGAATACATGTGATAACTAACTCTCTAACTAATTCTGTAACTAACTATGTGAGTGGAGCTGTACAATGCAATATAATACTTAATACCCCCCCCCCCCTCAAGTTGGAGGTGAAGATAACACTGCCAACTTGTCAAGGATAGAAGAGTGCTTGATTCCTGTTAAGGCTTTCGTCAATATGTCAGCCAATTGGTCTTGTGTAGCAATATGATGCAATGAGATAAGTCCTTGTTGTAAGACATGTCTCACAAAATGACAGTCTACCTCAATGTGTTTGGTTCTTTCGTGAAAAACAGGATTCTTGGCTATGTGTAGGGCAGACTGGCTGTCACAAAAGACTGAAATAGGATTTGGATAGGGAACACCTAATTCAGTAAGCAGTCGACTTAGCCAAACTAATTCACCTACTACTTTCTTGAGTGATCTGTATTCAGCCTCTGCTGATGATAGGGAGATGGTTTCTTGCTTCTTTGACTTCCAGCTAATTGGACTGCCCCCAAGCAATACAATAAATCCACTCACAGACTTCCTGGAATCTGGACATGAGGCCTAATCTGAATCACAGTAGCCCTTCATAGAAAAATCTGCATCTTTGGACAAAAACAAACCCAATGTAGGATCAGACTTCAAGTATCTTAGAAGGTGAAAAGCAGCCTGCAAATGTGGCTCTCTAGGGTCCTGCATGAACTGGCTTAAGTGCTGAACACTAAAAGCAATATCCAACCTTGTGTTTGTAAGGAAGTTAAGTTTCCCAACTAACTTTCTGTAGTAAGTACTATCACTTAGAATTGGACCTTCCTTAGCTCTCAGCTTTGTATTGGGATCAAGAGGGGAAGATAAGGAGGTCAGATGTAAACAATCATACTCCTTTAGTAAATCAAGTACAAATTTTCTCTGTGAGACAATAATTCCCTGATCTGTGTGAAGCACCTCCATCCCCAAGAAATAGTGAAGTAATCCCAAATCCTTAATCTTGAACTTCTTGTTTAGATAAACTTTCAGGTCTGCTATCTCATCAACATCTGTACCTGTAAGGACTATATCATCAACATACACAGCCACATAAACTGCTGAAGTTGATGTCTTCTTGTAGAATAGAGAATAATCATACATAGAGTGAGCATATCCCCTAGAACATAAAGCTTCAGTGAGCTTAGCATACCATTGCCTACTGGCCTGCTTGAGTCCATAAACGGACTTGTTTAACTTGCATACCAAATTAGGAGACTGGGCTAGGTGGTACTTCCATGTACACTTCCTCATGTAGATCACCATGAAGGAAGGCATTATTTATGTCCAACTGATACATAGTCCACCCTTGTTTAATTGCCGTGATCGATAAGGCTCTGACTATGGTCATTTTCACTACAGGGGAGAAAGTCTCAGTATAATCAATGCCTGCTTTTTGTGTATAACCTTTGACAACAAGTCTGGCCTTGAGTCTTTCTATTTTACCATCTGCCTTGTGCTTTACCTTGTAGACCCACCTGCAGCCTATAGCTTTCTTCCCAAAGGGGAGTGGAACTAAATCCCAAGTGTGATTTGAGTGCAACGCATCAAACTCTTGTGTCATGGCAACCTGCCATGCAGGATCAATGACAAATTCTTCATATGAAGTTGGTTCCCTGTCAATGCAAACATTTCTAACAATATCTTGACTAGCAGGAAACAAAGCACTATGAGCCAAGTGGTGGTGATTAGAGAAAAGAGCCTGAAGGGAAGGGGTGGTGTTTGAGGTTTGAGAAACAGGTGGTTTAAGTGGAGGTATAGAGTGAACATAATCATTCATATGTTTTGGAGGTTTCTGACATCTTGTGGATCTCCTAGGCTCAGTTTGTGGGAGAACACAAGGTTGGTTAACAATTAAGGGTGCAGGAGATACAGATGGGGAAGGCATGGATGCAGTGGGGTTAGGTGACAAGTCACAAGCAGCATTAGGACCATTTGAACTATTTAGAGTGTCTTGTGTGCCATTCTTATCAAAATCATCCAAAATATCAATGAAATGAGGTGACTGCAACAATGAAATAGGTGAACCAGTTGTATTTGAAGGGGAGTCATTAAAAGGAAAAATGTTTTCATGAAAAACAACATCTCTGGATACATGTATTTTACCTGTGGACATATTTAGGACTTTGTACCCTTTTGTCTCATGAGGATATCCAATGAAAATATGAGGAGTAGTTCTTGGTTCAAACTTAGCTCTATGAGGTATGGGTACAGTAGGATAACAAAGGCATCCAAAACTTCTCATGTGTGATTAGAGGGGTTTTCTGTAATATAGAATTTCATAGGGACATTTTTTGTTCAACACAGTGGATGGGAGCCTATTTATTATATAAGTTGCACAAAGAATGCATTCTCCCCAATATTTAACAGGTAGTTTAGACTGAAACAACAATGCTCTAGCAGTTTCAAGAAGGTGTTTGTGCTTTCTCTCTACCACACCATTTTGTTGTGGTGTGTAAGGACAAGTTTTCTGGTGAAGTATACCTTTTGTTTTGAAAAAAATGGTAGCCTCTGTATTGATAAATTCTAGACCATTGTCTGTTCTGACTATCTTGACAGTGGTTTCAAATTGGTTTTCTATCATAGTAATAAAGGTTTTGAGAGTTTGTAAAGCATTGCTCTTAGTACTTAACAATTGAGTCCAAGTGGACCTACTAAAATCATCTACAATGGTCATGAAATACTTAAAATGGTTATGTGTTGGTGTATGGTAAGGCCCCCACAAGTCAACATGAAGCAATTCAAAAGTGTGTGATGTTAGTGTGGTTCTTGGTTTAAAAGTAGTCTTTCTTGTCTTGCCATAGGGCAAATGGAACACATAAAAGGCTGTTTGGCTGAGAATTTGACAGGGATGGAGGAAATATCTCTCATTTTGACAAAAGGTACATGCCCTAATCTGTTATGCTACACAATATCTATATGATTTTTAGCACATGGTTGAGAATTAGAAACACAAGATTTTGGACAGGAAATAGAATTAGATGCATGAGAGTCAAATATCAAACATGAATTTTCCTTATTGAGAATAGGAGTACATTGCTTGTTATCTAAAGACTGAATAGACTGTCTGTTACTATAGTTATTGCAAGAATTACATGGAATTACACTACTACATTCTGAAACATTAAAAGAGTTCTTCAAACAACTTGGACACAGAAAGTAGAGACCCTCTTCTGCACTACCAATCACCAGAGGCCTCTTCATTAAAGGGGCCTGCATGAAACAAGAATTTTTGGTGAAACTAACAGTGTATTTTGATTGTGCAGTCAAAGTATGAATAGAGATCAAGTTATATTTAAAAGATGGCACATACAGAACTTTATCTAAATTGATCATGGGTCCTAATGTCACACTACCAACTTGGGTCACCTTAACTTTGTATCCATTAGGCAAGGCAACTAACAAAGGATATGGTAAAAATGTGATGTCATGTAGTAGAGATATATTGAAAGTCATGTGGTTTGAGGCTCCCGAGTCTAATATCCATGAGTCAGATTTGTTTTTGAAACAATTACATGACAGTTTTCCAAAATCAATAGAGGAAGTGCAAACTATGATACCTGCAAAATCAGTTGTTGGTCCATTAGCAAGGTTTGGATTGGCGTTGGATCCTTCATTCTCATTTTCCCTGTGGAATTGCTTAAGCATGCCTTGAACATGACCATATTGGTCTTTGGTAAGGCTCATATTATACATTTCCTCATCTGATCTTCTCCCAGGGGTAAAATCTGGTGTGCAATTAGCATTTGCTACAACATTATTGCCAGATCCCCTGTTGTTCCTTTGATTTCCCTTGCGAAAAATATTAGGCCATGGAATTGGATTGTTTCTCTGATTTGGATTTGAACCAGTTGGATATCCATGGAGTTGATAACACTTCTCAGCAAGATGACCAGTCCTGTTGCAGTAAGTGCAGAATTTGTCCTTGTATTGAAGCTGAGAATGACCATGTGAGTTATTAGGAGCATAGTTTGTCTTGTAGGATGAAGAAGGCTTGACATTTGATGAAGAAGGCCTGATGTTCCCAGCATGTAAAGCAGTAGCTTCTACATTAAAATGGTTAGAAGGTTTGATTTCCCTTTGGTGTTCATCTTAAACTAACAGAGAAAAAGCCTGAGCCATGGTAGGCAGCGGATTCATCATAAGTATGTTCCCACGAATAACTGTGTACATCTCGTTCAGTCCCATGAGAAATTGGATTAACCTTCTATCTTGTTCTGCTTTGTGAGTAAGTGCCTTTGCTCCGCAAGTGCAGCTGCAAGTGCACTGAGCTTTGGCATTCAAAGTACTGATCTCTTCCCATAACTTCTTCAATTTGGTGTAGTAACCTGTGATATCAAGAGAGCCCTGCGACAAGTCGTTAATTTCTCTTTGGATCTGGTACAATTTCGCACCATTTGTTTGCTCATATCGATCTTCCAGTTCTCTCCATAATTCTGCAGAATCCTGAACATACTCAACACTATCAGCAATTTCTTTAGATAGTGAATTCAGGATCCAAGAGGTAACAATATCATCGCATCTCTCCCATTGTCTGTACGATGAATCATTGGATTGAGGGCGTGGGCAATCCCCATTAATGAATCCTAACTTGTTCTTCACTGAAAGTGATCTCAGAACACTACTCCTCCATGAACGAAAACCAATTCCAGCAAATTAAACTGGTACAAGCATTGCTCCGGGGTTATCAGATGGATGTATATAGAGAGGATGATTGGAATCAATTGTGTTGCTGGTAGAACCACCAGATTGACCAGAACTTGTAGTATCCGCCATAGATGAACAGAGAAGAAGAAGAAGAAAAATGCAGGAAACAATTTACGCAATTGCAGATCAGATTGCAACTACGCAGTCGCAGATCAAACAGAGTACCTCAGATCGAGATTGCTCTGATACCATATCAAAGATTCATACTCTGTTCAAGCTTTGAAACAATGGAAGCTTTGAATACAACTAGTAAAGAATTAGAGTAGAGAAGACAACTTGTAGAATGCAAAGCTTAAATGATTCTATTTCATCAGTAAAGTATATATACAGATTGATTGGAAGCTTTTAGACTATTACACTTTGAGCTAACTAACTATACACATTGAATACATGTGATAACTAACTCTCTAACTAATTCTGTAACTAACTATGTGAGTGGAGCTGTAAAATGCAATATAATACTTAATAGATAGGTTAGAGTTATCTCTCCTTCAGAAAACAATCCAGTGTCAAGCGGGAAAAAATGGTAATTTCAAGTCCAAATTTAGTTGTAATTTTACTTTGCTTTTCAATTTCGTCATTCTTGAATTTTCTCTTCTTAGTAGAAAAGTGATAAGACACTTTTCTTTGTTCTAAAAGATTATTTATCTTTTTTCTCATTCTAAAATTAATTGAAATGTGAAGTAAGATTATTATTTTTCTAAATAAGGATAAACATTCTTTTCTTAACAAGGATAAAACTTTTTCATTTTCTTGAATAAGAATTTAATAATTTTATTTAATTTTTTGAACTTTAATCATCGAACTTGAGACACGCCTACATATTTAATTAAGGTGAGAATTAGGTTTGCGTAGTTCCGCTAGATTTAATAGTTTTTTTTTTTTATCTAATTACCTATTCAATTGGTATCTTAATATTCATAAATTGCATGTTTTTTTATAATGATAACCTCCAAATGTTTAATTTGAAACTTTAAGATATCTTTTAGTATTTCTACGCTTTTATCTATATAAATTCATATATTTTTTTGTTTTATGAGAGCCCCAGCAAGATTATGGTTTGCCATTATATTATCAAAGTAGTGAAGCACTTATATTATTTTGTAATATTTAATTCATTCTTTAGTTAGACTCAATGAAGAAGACTCTACAATTTTGATTGGTTATGCAAGGCGTCGACAAAAATTTCCAAAAATTATGTATTAATTTTGTATTTCGTTTTTCTCTATATTGTTATGACTTAAGTTTAAGAAATGATGTGTACGTTGTATATTTTTCCTTCTCTATTAATTTTCTGTGTTTATATATTAGACTTCTTTGATTTAATTTTCTTGAATTTTTTATTTTCGTGAATCTGGACTTTTTTGGGGCTCTGTTAACCATTTGTGACATAATTGAAAATTTGGTAACTACTAACCAAAGTTCAAAATTCATAAATGTTGTTCTTTTCACCCTTTTAAAAATTAATTTGTAATTGTTATTTTATTACTAATAATATTTTTTTCATATATACTTAATTGTTGTAATGGATCTGTAAAAACTTGCATGGTACACGTGCAACACACGTATTCAGAAACTAGTATTATTATAAGTGGGAAGCTCCAACCTTCAAAGTTGAATTACATTTTGCACCTCCACTAAATCATTTTTTTTTCAAATACTAATATTTAATTACAGAATGGTAGAATATGAAGTCCAACAACTACACTTTAATGTTTAGTTATGACATTATAATTATAATTAATTAGGCTAAATTAAATTAGAGTAAAAAACAATAATGTATGAAACTCTTCGAATTTTGAAATTAATATAAATTTATTTATCATGAAACAAAATTGTACGAAATTCTTCAAATTTTGTAATTCTTTGAATTTTGAAACTAAAATAAATTTATCTATTGTGATTCAATGTGTCCCATTAAAAAATGTTGATAGGTAAAAAGACAATCAAATATCACTATAAATGCCAGTTAATTCCTTTCTAGGTCATCACATTTTTTTTGCTATCATATACTATTCTCTTTTCTTCTTCCTAAATTATGATATGAATACATGTCGTCAAGAAGCTAAATGGGGAGAAGAACAAATAGTTTCATTCTGAAGTTAAAAGAAAAGTTTTCTTGACAATTAGTTCAATTGTTAAACTTACCAGTATAAGATATGACTTAATATTCGGGAAAATGTACAAGTATCCCCTCAACCTATGCCCGAAATCTCAGAGACACACTTATACTATACTAAGGTCATATTACCCCCTAAACTTATTTTATAAATAATTTTCTACCCCTTTTCGGCCTACGTGGCACTATCTTGTGGGCCCAATATGTGTTGACATTTTATTTTCAAACTAATGTCACGTAGGCCGAAAAGGGGTAGAAAATTATTTATAAAATAAGTTGAGGGGGTAATAGGACCTTAGTATAGTATAAGTGTGTCTCTGTAATTTCGGGCATAGATTGAGGAGGTACTTATGCATTTTTCCCTTAATATTCCATTATATTATAATTTTAAGTTTTTCTTTTTCATTTTGGAGTTAAGGTATGGTTGTCCAAAATGAATTTGATATGCAACCCATATTTTTACTTAATTATGTATTATTTTGGGAAAATGCACTAGTACTCCCCTAAACTATGACCGAAATTCAAGAGACACACCTCAACTATTCTAAGGTCCTAGAACTTTTTTTTTTGTAATTTTGTGCACCTTTTTAGCTTACGTGACATTTAAATATCTCCCACGCGCCTCAATTGCGTGGAGTCACGGAGTGTGCCACGTAAAATAAAAGGTGTATAAAATTACAAAAAAAAAAGTTCAGGGGGTAATAAGACCTTACTTTAGTTAAGGTGTGTCGCTGCAATTTTGATCACAGTCTAGGAGGGTACTTGTGCATTTTCCCTATTATTTTACAAAGTTATGGAAAAACAAATCTTTGTTTTTGTGTTATTATACTTTTCAATGCTATTTAATTGACAAAACTTCTATTAATACATGATGAGTTTGATAATACTTGAATAGTTTATGCAAAATATGCTTTTGTTCAAATAGAAGTAATTTAAATAAATGGGATAATGCACAAGTACCCCCTCAACCTATGCCCGAAATCCCAGAGACACACTTATACTATACTAAGGTCCTATTACCCCCCTAAACTTATTTTATAAGTAATTTTTTACCCCTTTTCGGCCTACGTGGCACTAGCTTGGGTAATAGGACCTTAGTATAGTACAAGTGTGTCTTTGAGATTTCGGGTATAGGTTGAGGGGGTACTTGTGCATTATCCCTAAATGAATACATAATAGTGATGTTAGGGGAAAATAATAATAATTTTAATATAACTCATAATATATATATATATATATATGTATGTATGTATGTATGTATATAAATATAGTGGGACTCACGTGCAAATCATGTGTCGAGAACTAGTTATTTATAACTGCGCGAAGCGCGAAAAAATTACCTAGTTTCAAATAAAAATGAAAAAATACCTTATAAGTATGTATTCAAGGGGAAACAAACCTCTTTAGTCTTTACAAAAAGGCAAGTTAAGTTTAACTGAGTTCCTTCCCTATAACCGGATTAATTAATTGATTTGTTAGTAGATTCTCAATAAATATTGTTTTATATATACTTAATAGATTTCTCAATAAATATTTTATATATATATTTAACAGATTTCTCAAAATAAACATTATTTATATATATTTAACAAATTTCTCAATATAAATGTAAATTTAAGCAAAAATCGTTACCCAAAATCCTAACCTCGGCTTCCTCTGTGTGCTTTGTGAGTTATTACATAAGAGCGGCGGAGCAGAGTTGTGTGAGTTATTACATGTGAGCGGCGGAACACAAAACCCTAGCCTCGACTTCCTTTGTGTGATTTGTGAGTTATTACATAACAGCGACAAAGTGGGGTTTTGTGAGTTATTATATGAGGGCGGCGGAGCGGGGTTTTACTTTGTGTGTCATCTGTATGATTTGAAAGTTATTACATAAGAGAGGCGGAGCGGTACCTTGTGTGTCGTTTGTGTGATTTGTGAGTTAATTATATAAGCAGGGCGTAGCGAGGTTTTACCTTGTGTGCATCCCGATAGCGGCGGATGGCGGAGCGAGGTTTTACCTTGTGTGCATCCCAATAGCGGCGGATGGACAACCTCGATATGCATGCTTAGCCAATCATGCTTAAATTGTATCCAAAAACCCTAACCCAATAGCTATATTCGCCAGCTTGGCCATTCATGGTTAAATTGTTCCCGAAAACCCTTACCCAATATCCTAAATCCGCCGACTTGGCCATTGATGCTTAACTTGTTCCTAAAACCCTTACCCAATACCCTAGATCCACCGACTTGGCCATTCATGGTTAAATTGTTCCCGAATTCCCTTATCCGATACCCTATATTCACCGGCTTGGCCATGCGTACTTAAATTGTTCTCGAAAACCCTAACCCGATACCCTAGATCCGCCGATGCCCTCAAGTATGATGGCCAAGTTAATTTTTAGGAAATTGTGGCAAGCCATTATTAGTAACATTTCTCACTTATACAGGTATGTAATCATCTCATTATTGTTGTAACTAGTTTTCGAGCACGAGCGTTGCACATGTATTCCAGGCTAAGTAATATTTTATTAAAATAATATTAAAATAAATGTGTGATGAGTTGTATGAACTTTTAAAAGGGATATCTGTTACCTTTTTTTCTAAAACTTCAGAGTCCTTTCATAATCGAATTTAATAGAAATAATTAGTTAAAAATGTATATATAATATCAAATGTAACATGACAAACTATTAAGATCAACGTGCTTCGTGTGATGCCACATCAAATTAGACAAAGAACTTCAAACAATGAATTAATCCTCTAAAATACAAGTTCATCTACAATATATGATCTCATATATAATAAAAATTATCTATAGTAATTCATGCAATTACACATAAGTGTAACTCGAATTAAAGCTTAATAGCATAAAGACACAAAAACTTTACTAATCAACATCACCTGGGGGTAAACTACCACAAAATGCATTCTTGACAAAATATCAAAACTATTGTTTCATTGTATTGTTGTCTCAAATCTGCAGTTAGCTAGATAGACTTTAATCTATATATTAATATGTATATATCAGACAAATTAAAGAATCTAATTTTCAATAATGTGAAATAATTTGAATAACAATATACTTACCCGAACTATTGTGTGAATCAATTGGAACTTCCTCTTATGTTTTATCCAGAAATGATATGCATATTATATAAACTTAATAAATTACATGAAAAGTTTTTTAACCGATAAGAATTAAAAGAAGAAGTAAATGTAAAATAATGGGTTAAGCTCATATAATTGTACACTAATGACTCGATAGATTCATTAACTAGTATTATTATAAGTGGGAGGCTCCAACCTTCAAAGTTGAATTATCATTTTGCCCCTCCACTAAATCAAATAAATTATTTTTTTAGAATACTAATATTTAATTATATAATGGTAGAATATGAAGTCCAACAACTACACTTTAATTTTTAGCTATGACATTATAATTATAACTAATTATGTTAAT
This sequence comes from Solanum sitiens, assembly GCA_016801875.1. Taxonomy (NCBI): domain Eukaryota; kingdom Viridiplantae; phylum Streptophyta; class Magnoliopsida; order Solanales; family Solanaceae; genus Solanum; species Solanum sitiens. Next base: position 221,436 of record JABWTJ010000268.1, on the reverse strand, counting down.
GAAATTAGAGTAGAAACCAATAATGTTTGAAACTCTTTGAATTTTGAAATTAACATAAATTTATCTGTCATGAAACAATAATGTATGAAACTATTCAAATTTTGTAATTCGTTGAATTTTGAAACTAAAATAAATTTATCTATTATGATTCAATGTGCCCCATTAAAAAAATGTTGGTAGGTAAAAAGACAATCAAATATCACTATAAATACCAGTTGATTGCTTCCTAGGTCATCACATTCTTTTCTTTGCTATCGTCTACTATTCTCTTTTCTTCTTCCTAAATTATGAGATGAATACATATCGTCAAGAAGCTAACTGAGGAGAAGAACAAATAGCCTCATTCTGAAATTAAAAGAGAAGTTTTCTTACAATTAGTTCAACTTAAACTTAACAGTATAAGTATAAGATATGACTTCATATTCCTTTAGATCTTTTTTATGTTAGATTATAATTTTAAGTTTTTCTTTTTCATTTTGGAGTTAAGGTATGGTTGTCCAAAATGAATTCGATATCCAACCCTTATTTTTACATAATTATGTATTATTTTACATTGTTATGAAAAACAATTCTTTGTTTTTGTGGTATTATACTTTTAAGTGTTATTTAATTGACAAAACTTCTATTAATACATGATGAGTTGTCAACAAATTTTACTAACAACTTAAGTTGGTTAGTATTCTACTAACAAATTACCAATATATTTCTAAGTGAAATATATTTTAAAACTTAACAACGAAATTCTAAGAGATTACCTACATAAATCTTACTAACTAAGTATTTTAGTTGGTAAATACGTCGGGAACAAATGACGCCCAATTTAGCAACATTTGATCAATGGATTACCAACAGAAATATTACTAATGCACACCTTTTGTTGGTAATATTACCAACGAAGTATATATCGGTTGGTAAATATGACAAAAAAATTGTTTGCATTATTTATTAACATATTACAAATGAATTACTAACCAAACATTTACCAACGACAAGATTGTGTTGCTAAATTTACCAATCAAATATAAATGTGTTGGTAAATTAGTAACGAAATATAATTTGTAGGTAACTTTCCAACCAATATCAAATTAGTTGGAAATTTTACCGACGAATAAAGCCTGTAATTAGAAAATTGCTAACATCATTAAAATAGTTGGTAATATACCAACCGATTATTAATCAATTGGTAAAATTTACCAACATATTAATTATTAGTTGGTAATATTGCATATGAATGTTTAGTTGAAGAGTAACTATTACCAACTCTGATAAAATTGATTGGTAATTTATTAATTTTACAACCTTATATTTTAATAGTTGGTAAATTTTTCAATTGAAGTTAAATATTTTGGTAAATCAGCATCTAGTATTGAGGTTTTCATATTTAGTTTGTGTCATTAGAAGTTTAACGTTTAAATTTTAACCAAAACATGACTTTGTTCAATATTTTTGGTAAATGTGCTCAGATTAGAACTCCGTCACTGTCATTAGCTTTGAAAGGTCATTTTTATCTAACAGAAAGTTTGGTTCAAGTTTTGAGGCTTTCATTTTTTGTTTGTGCCGTTAGGTGTTCTAACTTTTATGTTTAAGCCAACATTTGACTTTGGTCAATATTTTTGTGAACGTGCTCAGATGAGAATTTGTCAGCGTAATTAACTCAAAATGTCATTTTTATTTAGTTGGATGGTTGGTTTGGGTTTTGAGGCTTTCATTTTTACTGTTTGCGGTTAGGTGTTTTAACATATAAATTTTAGCAAAAATTTAACTTTGGTCTATATATTTGATAACGTGCCCAAATAAAATTTTTGTCAGTGCAGTTAGATGAGAAAAGTCATTTTTGATGTAATAAGATAAAGGGTTTGGATTTTGAGGCTTCCGTTTTTAGTTTAAGTCGTTAGTCATTTTAACTTTTAAGTTTTGGCCAAAATTTCACTTTTGTCAATATTTTTGATAATCATGCTCGAATTAAAATTTTGTCACCGCAATTAGCCATATAAGTTAAGTTTTGATCTCATAGGATGGTTGGTTCGGGTTTTGAAAATTTTATTTTCAGTTTGTGTTGTTAAGCGTTTTAACTTTTAACTTTTGGCTAAAATTTGAATTAGGTCAATTTTATTGGGAAACATGCTCAAATTTGAATTTTGTCAGCGCGGTAAGCTTTGGAAGGTCATTTTTTCACTTTATAGGATAGTTGGTTTGGATTTTGAGATTTTCATATTAGTTTGTACCGTTAGGCGATTTAACTTTTAACTTTTGGTCAAAATTTAATTTTGCTTAGTATTTTTTGTAAACGTGCTCTAATGAAAATTCTATCAGCGCGATCAGATTCGGAAGGTCATTTTTATATCTAATAAAATGGTTGTTTCAGGTTTTGAGGTTTTCATTTTCAGTTTGTGTTGTTAGGCGTTTTAACTTTTAAATTTTTGCCAAAATTTAGATTTGGCCAATATTTTTGGTAAATGTGCTCAATTTTAAATTTTTTGATATGATGATATGTGTCATATTGAGATTAATTTAACTTGTTATCATAGATTTTGCATTGTTTCATTCAAATATGATTTATAAAATTGATTAATATTTTTGAATTTATATTCGTGTTCTTAGAGTTTTAAATGCAATAAATCAATAAATATTTCAATTGCTAACCTAACATTGAACTTGAATGATACATTGCCAATAAACTAACAGACAATTAGTAAATTTATTAGAAAAATAAATAATCATACTAACGTATTTAAAGTTTATTACCAACAAGGGTTGTGGTGTAATGGTAAGTACTCCTCCATCCTTAACCAAGAGGTCTCAGGTTTGATTTCTGTTTGGTACATAATTATCTTTGTTACAGAGCTCTTTACTACCAAATGTGGATTTAGTCGGGCTCCAATGTGGGTACCGAACACCGGATGGGAAACCAAAAAAAAAAGTATTTAAAATTTAGTGGTATTACTAACACAAATTTTTTGTTACTTAAATTATCAACCAATTACCAATGTATGAATCGAATAATGAAGAAACAATTTACCAACTCCTTTTCAATTCGTTAGTAAAGGTACTAACGATATACTAACCAAATATTAGTTGGTAAATTTACCAACGGATATTTCAAGGGCATGTTTCAAAATTTTGTAAGAACATCTTTGGGTGTTTACCAACTGATTTGTGGTTGGTAAGTTTACCAACAAATTAAAATTGATTGATACTATTTATCGACGAGTTTTTTAGCAACGATAAATATTAGTTGAAATTTGATTGGTAACTCAATTTGCCAACCGATTTGATCAACTTACCAACAATTTTTTTTGTTGGAAATTGAGGTTCCTTTTGTAGTGTAATAGTTTATGCAATATATGATTTTGTTTAAATAGAAGTATTTAAATAAATATATAATAGTGATGTTAGGGGAAATAATAATAAAGATGAAAAATACCTTATAAGTATGTATTCAAGGAGAAACAAACCTCTTTAGTCTTTACAAAATGGCAAGTTAAGTTTCACTGAGTTCCTTCCCTATAATCGGATCAATTGATTGATTTGTTAGTAGATTCTCAATAAATATTTTTTTTATATATACTTAATAGATTTCTCAAATAACTATTTTTTATATATATATTTAACAGATTTCTCAATATAAATGTAAGTTTTAAGCAAAAATCGTTATCCAAAACCCTAACCTCGGCTTCCTCGGTGTGCTTTGTGAGTTATTACATAAGAGCAGCGGAGCAGAGTTGTGTGAGTTATAACATGTGAACGGACGAACCGAAAACCCTAACCACGGCTTCCTCTGTGTGATCTGTGAGTTATTACATAAAAGCGGCAGAGTGGGGTTCTGTGAGTTATTACATGAGAGAGGCGGAGCGGGGTTTTACTTTGTGTGTTGTCTGTGTGATTTGAGAGTTATTACATTCGGGAGTTATTACATAAGAGCGGCAGAGCGGTACCTAGTGTGTCCTTTGTGTGATTTGTGTGTTAATTACATAAGCATGGCGTAGTGGGGTTTTACCTTGTGTGCATCCCGATAGCGGCGGATGGGTTTACCTTGTGTGCATCCCGATAGCAGCGGATGGATAGCCTCGATCTTCATGTTTAGACATGTATGCTCAAATTTTACCAAAAAATCCTAACCAAATAGCTATATTCGTCGGCTTGACCATTCATGCTTAAATTATTCCCGAAAACCCTTACCCAATACCCTAGATCCGCCGACTTAACCATTGATGCTTAACTTGTTCCTGAAAACCCTTACCCAATACCCTAGATCCACCGACTTGGTCATTCATGGTTAAATTGTTTCAGAATTCCCTTACCCTCAACCCTAGATCCGCCGGCTTGGCCGTGCGTACTTAAATTGTTCTCGAAATCCCTAACCTGATACCCTAGATCCGTTGATGCCCTCAAGTATGATGGCCAAGCGAATTTTGTAGGAAATTGTGGCAAGCCATTATTAGTAACATTTCTCACATATACAGGTATGTAATCATCTCATTAATGTTATAACTAGTTTTCGAGCACGAGTGTTGCACATGTATTTCAGGCTAAGTAATAGTTTATTAAAATAATATTAAAATAATTGTGTGATGAGTTATATGAAATTTTAAAAGGGATATATGTTACCTTTTGCCTGAAACTTCAGTCCTTTCATAATAGAATTTAATATAAATAATTAGTTAAAATGTATATATAATACCAAATGTAACATGACAAACTATTAAGATCAACGTGCTTCGTGCGATGCCACATTAAATTAGACAAAGAACTTCAAACAATGAATTAATCTTCTAGAATACAAATTCATCTACAATATATCATCTCATATAGGGATAATGCACAAGTACCCCCTCAACCTATGCCCGAAATCTCTGAGACACACTTATACTATACTAAGGTCCTAGTACCCCCCTGAACTTATTTTATTAATAATTTTCTACCCCTTGTCAACCTACGTGACACTATCTTGTGGGCCCAATGTTGATTGACTTTTTTTTTCAAGCTAGTGCCACGTAGGCCGAAAAGGGGTAGAAAATTACTTATAAAATAAGTTCAGGGAGGTAATAGGACCTTATTATAAGATAAGTGTGTCTTTGGGATTTTTGGAATAGGTTGAGGGGGTACTGTGCATTTTCTCTCTCATATATAATAAAAATTATCTATAGTAATGCATGCAATTACACATTCAAGTGTAACTCGGATTAATGCTTAATAGCATAAAGACAGAACAACTTTACTAATCAACATCACCTGGGGGTAAACTACCACAAAATGCATTCTTGACAAAATATCAAAACTATTGCTTCATTGTATTGCTGTCTCAAATCTGCAGTTAGCTAGATAGACTTTAATATATATATTAGTATTAGTGCTGGCAATTTAAGCTCATTTTTTACTGATCCGCCCAAATAGCCCTTCAAATATGGGTTGAAAGAGTGATTAAATATGGGTAATATTTGGGATTGTACCTATATTTTACCCATTAAAATATGGGTATATTATGGGTAAACTAGGGGTCAAATGTGGTATTGCAAGTTTTCTCCAAATTTTCAAAAAACCTTCTGTTACCAAGTTTTAGAAGCGATTTTTCAACACTTTGATATATGGGTCCCTATTAATATTTCAACTCTCGACCTCCACCCTACGCTTCCCAAAAAAATGAAATTTTATTTTTAAAAATATTTTGAACTTCAAAATTTTATTTTTTCATCCCAACCCCCCCCCCACACACCAGCCCCCTCACCCCCCCCCCAAAAAAAATGTAAGTTTATTTTTAAAAAATATTTTCAACTTCAAATTTTCATTTTTTCGTCCCTACCATCGTCCCCCCATCACCCCACCCCCCACCCCACCCCCACCCAAAAATTAAGTTCGTTTTAAAAAAATATTTTTAACTTCAAAATATTATATTTTTTCCCCACCCTGGACCCACCCCACCCCAACCATCTTCCCCCACCCCCACACCCTACCCCCACCCAACCCCCACCCTTCAAAAATATTAAGTTTGCTTAAAAATATTTTTAACTTCAAATTTTTTCACCCTATCCTGGACCCACCCCACCCCACCCCAAAATTTTTTTGAAGTTTTTTTTTTAATTTTTTAATAAAATAAAACTAAATTAAGCATTTTCAACAGATCTCATTTAAAAAAAAGACTAAAATATTTTATCCATATTGAATTTTTAAGTAAAGAACTATTTATTTATGAAATGTGGGTAAAATATGGGTAAAAGTAATATTTTACTCAACCCATATTTACCCATATCAAATATGGGCGGGTTGAATGATTACCATTTTATGTTTACCCATTTTCAACCCGCCCACATTTCACCCAACCCGATCATTTGCCACCACTAATTAGTATGTATATATCAGACAAATTAAAGAATCTAGTTTTCAATCATGTGATATAATTTGAATAACAATACAATTACCCGAACTATTGTGTGAATCAATTGGAACTTCCTCTTATGCTTTATCCAGAAGTGTTATGCATATTATATAAAACTTAATAAATTACATGAAAAGTTTTTTAACCGATAAGAATTAAAAGAAGCAGTAAATGTAAAATAATGGGATAAGCTCATATAATTGTATACTAATTACTCGATAGATTCATGAACTTCACGTTAATAATGTTTCAATTTATTGATTTATTTATTAAAAGGTAAATTATTATTTGGTAGATATTATAAAATGGTAGTGTTTAGATATGGGTAAAAATGTATCATTAGGAAGGTAACTTTAGTCTATATACTCATGAATATGGGAAAACGAACCAACCTTACTTTTTAACAATTTCTCTCAACACCACGATTACAAATTAAAAGCAAATGAAAAATATGTGTTTGGCTGTTGAGGGGTAAACCTTTTTGAGAAGAAAAATAGCAGTTTCCATTTTTTGATACGGTAATAATAATTTTATGAAAATCTCACGTAGACAAGAAAAGGCTCTCCCATCTCTTCCCTCTCTGGCTCTTGAACAAAGATTCATTACTGGCCGCAAAAGTATCTCTGAACTTCTAGTTTACTAGACCTTTTGTTTTTGTCGTTTGTATCAGTAAGCAGAGGCGAATCTAGGATTTCAAGAAAACGGGTGCACCATGCTTTAAGATAAGATAAAAAAATTTATAATAACAATAACTAAGCAGCAATACATAAAAATTACATTACCACAAAAAATATCATCAGTTTACAATTATACTCGACGAGACTTCATATTTTGAAAACAATCTATAATAGCATCATTACTTATACTTTCAAATATCTTCCGCTCTATCTGACAAACTAAACAACCATTCAAAAATTCTTCACCGGTGCTATTACGTAGATCATTTTTTATGAGCTTCATTGATGAGAATGTTCTTTCGAAATCACATTTAAAAAAGAAGACTTACACCTCTTTTGCATTCAAAATCACATATTCATAAAGAGGAACTACATCCCTTTCACATTTTAAAATTAAGGTAATCACACCCTTTCACATTAAAAAAAGAAGAGGGAATCACACCCTTCAAAATTGATAATATAATATAAAACACATTCCTTAGCTATTGATGATTTCCTATTGTGCCTTGTTCTCACATGTTTCATAGCGACTAGCCATTATTGCCCTATTTGTCGCTTTGAGATGCCCATGGAGGAACACAATTAAATTTTACCTTTTATCATAGAGGGTAAAGATATATAGGAGGCTAGAAAACAATATTTCACTTAAAGTTTCTTTGTTAAGCAGTATCAAGTCTTACTTATTTTTAATGTGCTTTATAAATCAATGGGATTTTATATATATATATATATATATATATATATATATATATATATATATATATATATATATATATATATATATATATATAGAGAGAGAGAGAGAGAGAGAGAGAGAGAGAATAGATAGATAGATAGATAGATAGATGCATGAGTATATGAGTAATTACTTGCGTTTGGTGTTTAAGAATCTTTGTTTCATTAGTATATATGATTATTTCATTTGTTTCTAGTGGGATTTTGTTTTTTGAATTTATTTAAGCAACGACCCTATCTAGGTGAACTAGGTCTTGATTTTAAGAGCTTTATAACTAATTATCGCGAATATGTTTGTTTGTGGGACCCAACGGATTCATTGAAAATGAAATGGTCAATTTTAGGGATAATGACATCGTCGTCCTGGCAAGGGTTGAAAGTTGTGATGGAACAGAGGGAGAGTGAGTAATGCTCAATTGAGAAAGGAGTCAGAGATCAACGGTTGGGATTGATTCTGCTTGAAGTGCGCCGTCTGAGACGGTAATGGAAGCCATGAAAAAAAAAAGAATTGTATAAGTTTGGAGGGAAGATCGATTTGTTTTAAACTTTTCAAGGAATTTTAACTGTTGCTTCGTTTTGTGAACTTCTTTCTATTAGAAGAAGAAGAAGAAGCAGAGTGAGGTCATAGGTTATATATAGGCATGTTTTCTTTGGTTTGGATGGTTACCAATAAAAATCAAAATTTAATCGATTTTAAAATTATCATATCAAATATAGGTTGTTACTGATTTTGGTTCGATTATTAATCATAGATAATAGGGAAAATTATGTAACTAAGCTAACTTTTTCTATCTAATTATATGTTATAGCAGTATTATTAATTAACTATAGAACAGAGTTAATGTTTAAGATAATGGTTAAGATAGGTACGTCCCATCACTTTTGTATTAGGTGTGTGTAACATTTCCTCTTCTATACAATTTTTTCACTATCTCTCTCCAACCCACTCATCAATTTACTCCTTAATTCTTTCATTCTCCCTTTAATCTCTGAACTAATCCAAATTTTTAAATTTTAAAACTTTAATCATCTTTCCTAACCCTCCCAATCTTCCAAAATAAGGTATTTTTTTTTAATTTTCATTAGTTTTGATTTTTTGGTATTTATATAATCTTTTCATTCTTCCAAATTTTTTCTCAGTTCGACAACTAACGAATCCTTTGAAACAATCAGTCTAATCATGAAGGAAGAATCTTCATCAAAGAGAACCACTAGAGGTATACATTTGCATACAACAAATTTGGTTGAGAATCCATCTTTTTCGTTGTATTTAACTTAAGATTTTGAATCATTTACAAGTTCTATTGCGAAATCTGAAGTTTTTGATTCAAACATACAAATAAAGAGATTAAATCTAAATTTATCAATGACCCTATCAATATGGGATTAAATTACTCCAAGCAGTAAAAAAAAATAGTACAAAAAGCATATTCAAGCAAAAATGTCTCAAAAACGGATAATTATGTCGAAATGGATCAACAAGTAACAGACGATTTTGAGCTATAGCATGTTTTCATTTTTTTCCTTTTTTTATTTGGATAATATAAGTTATATGACACAATAAATGAATTGTAATTTAAGATAATTGTATTTATTTTATAATTAACATCAAGCATATATGTATGCATAACTAGTGTGTTATTGTTTATAATTATGCAAATCCAATTGATATATACAACTACAACGATTTGTATAATAAAGTTATGTTATTTATATACAAATATTGAATTTAAAGTTCTTTATTAGGGGGTTCCAATTTATATCCATGCTTACATGATGCATGTTAGTGTACCATGACACATTGTTGACAATGTATATATTCGAGTCAATGTATATAATATATTTAAATATATATTCAATCATATATTTATATAAAAGAGAACTCTAGACCCACCTACGTGGCGCCACCGCAAGCAAGAATTTCCTTTTAAATTTATTTATTTCCAAAACTAACCTTCCTCTTTCATGAAAAGATGTGACTTTTATGAAAAGTTGTGACGTTAATGAAGAGTTGGGACTTTTATGAAAAATTGCGACTTTAATGAAGAGTTGCGACTTTTATAAGATGTTGTGACTTTTATGAAAAGTTGTGACTTTAATGAAGAGTTGCGACTTTTATCAAAAGTTGTGCCAAACTAGCCCTCCTCTTTTATGAAAAAATGTGACTTTTATGAAAAGTTGCTATTTTAATGAAGAGTTGCGACTTTTATCAAAAGTTGTGACTTTTCTGAAAAATTGCAACTTTACTGAAGAGTCGCGACTTTGATGAAAAGCTTTGACTTTTTGTGAACTTTCCGAAAGGTTGCAACTTTTCTAAATAGTTGTAACCTTTCTGATAAGGCACAATAAACATTTGTTCACACTACCCTTTGTTGTCTATAAATAGAGGAATTTCCTCTCATTTTAAAACAACCAAAATTGTGATCTTCTTGTTCTACTTCCGCAAAATTAAATATTCGTGTACTTTGCTAATGTAATTCTTTAAACATCTGGTATTGAAGGAAAATTGTTTTTTTAAGGGGACAATGTGCATTCAGTGGACTCGATTTTTTCCTTTCTATTTCATTCTATTTTTACATATCCTGGTGTATTTTTCTTACACTCATTAATTTATGCTTATGATATTAATTGTTGTTTTAGAGTACATGTTTTAAACTTTGTTGTTTATGTTTCTGCAATGTTATTGTCTCCGATTATATTGAAACACATATAGTACGTGTATTCATTGTGCAAAAAATAATTATTATAGTCAGTTCCAGAATTCATATTTTGATATTCTATATCAAATTCTATAACTTAAAAGTACTATATATAAGCTTACATATTATCTATATTTACATAGATACGAAATTTCTCACTTATCAATTGAAGAAAATCATTATGGAAGTTCAAAATTATAATTTCTTTCATGTTCAAACTTAAATTCTCTTTTTTGAATATGTTAACAATTTTTTGAATTTTCTCCTAAGACATATGATCACAATTCTATAATCTATGCAACTTAAATGTTTATTTTTATTACGAAATGTCTTTGTATATTTTTTTATTTTCTTATTTATTTTCCTTTTAATGTTGATTAAAGAACCAATGATTCATTATTTCATGAATAATTCATTCATTAGAGGTTCTTGAGTTATGTGATAATGACAAATAATCAAATTTATGTTGGAATATTGTAAATAGATTTTTAAGAACCTATTTTTCCATTATTTTTAATGTATGGATATTAGTAAAAAAAATTAGTTGCAAGATCAATGCAGTCATTATTTATGAACGCGCAAATTACCTAGTTATACAATTATTTATTATACAAATGAAATAGTGATATACAAAAAAAAATGGAAAAATAATAAAAAGTTATTAAATTATATTTATTTGTTGACTAAAATTATATAACGACTTGTGTAAAATCTACTAATATACAAATGAAAATAGTAATATATTCAAAACCGATGCAACTAATTGAAAATTACTAAATTATACTCCACTTGTTGACTTAAAGTATATAACGAGTTGTATAAAATCTATCTAATATATAATCACATTGTACTTATACAAACTGCTACAAGCACTCAAAAATTACTATATCATATTAATTTGTTGACTTAAAATATAAAATTCATTAAATACACAAATAATTGTAAAATATATAAACTAATCGAATTAATCGAAAAAATTTCAATTACATTCACTTGTTGACTTAAAATATATAACGACTTGTATAAAGTCTATCTAATATACAAAGCAACGATAATATATACAAATTGTTAGAAGTAATAAAAAATTACTAAATTATGTTAACGTTTTGACTCAAATATATAACAACTTGTATAAAATCTATCTAATATACAAATCACATACAAATATATATATAGATTGATACAAGTACTTATAATTACTCTATTTTATACACTTAGTTGATTAATATTTATATAGAATTCTATAAAATCTATTTATTATACAAGACAAACAGTAATATATACAAAATGATACAACTAAACCAAAAACACTCAATTATATCTTTACACGAAAAATTGGTCACAAACAATCTTAGCGTAAAATTTGATACCAACTATAGAAGTCTACAAATTATTTCAAACAAATTAACTACTCCATATAGAATATTTAATCGATATTTGTGGTTGTAACAACCCTAAAAATGAATAGGATCAAGACTTAGGTTGTCAAGAATGCTTGCGATTAGACCAAGGTTCACACAGATTGATACGCGTAGAACCAGACCTCAGAACCCTTACTACGACAAAGCCAACTAACTTGGGGAGTTAGTTGAGCTTGTAAAGGTTGGAACCAACCAAGTAAGGCTCTCGAAAACGAAGATATAATCGAAGGAGTCTTTACCGGACTTAAAAAGAAGAAATTTTAAGTTTTGAGGGTCTAGGGGTAAAATGGTCTTTTACCAGGCTAAGGGTAATATCGTAATTACCCTAAATATATATATAATTAATTATTTAATAAAATGGAGGGGCAATTTTGAGAGAGAGAGCCGAATTTGAGCTCTAATAGTGGAGTCTTGCTCCACCCGGGTTTGAACCTAGTTGGAAGCAATGATTTAAATTATTTTATTTAAGATTGATAAATTAATTTAATTAATTAATACTTATTAGCTGATTTAATAAAAAGGAAAATCAGATTTTTAAATATTAAATAGAGTCCTAAATTGACTAAGTCATCCCCTTATCCTAAACAACTACACACACGTTTCACTCTCTCTCAAATCTCTCTCTCACGTTTCATCACTCTCTCTCTCTCTCACGTTAGTTCTGCCAAGAACAACAAAAATCAAAAAATTCATCAAGGGTTCTACACACTTGAAGAACTCACATGAAATTTTAAGAAAAAACAAGTAACCAAAAACGTCAAGGCAAAGAGAGGTTGTCCGTCGAGTGGTGTGTACGTTGAGGTGAATTGGGCGTGGCTTGGAGGGACGTTTGGGCAGAAAGTTCATGCTTGAACAACATCAAAAAGGTATGGGTTTCTTCTCTCTTGGTCCCTTTCCCAAGAGGCCCCTTACGATTCAAGATATTCACTCTGAAACTAAGGTTGTTCCCCATTGCATGTCCTTGTCACTAGCTCCCAAATGATTTCGTAGGTTGGGTATTTTGTACTGGTAGATTTAGGCATGTATGATGTTTTTCTGTTGAATGTAAATATGTTATGTGCGTGAGATCACAAAAATGATAACTAAGGTGAAATCGAAAAAAAATGTGTGTGTGTACACGTTGGGCAGTGATGTTTAGTCACTGTTTTGGAGAAGTAAAGAGGCACGTTATTGCTTGTATTTTATGTGCTAAACTTGTGCATAACATGATGTTCATATGGTGTGTGAAATGGCAAGTTTTGATTGTAAACGTTTGACTAAATGTAATCCATAAACCACACCTAAATTACATACTAAGTGGTTGGTGAAATGCCCTAAGAAACTAATATGAAAAGTTGATTTAAGGAAGGTAAGAATTATGAAATAATTTCCAGATTTGGGTACTCTACAATGAGGTTAAAATTTGGGTTTTTAAAGGGAAAATAAAATAAGTGAGGTCAATGGGAATTGAACCCAAGACCTCACATGATAAAGAGGCTGAAAAATTAAAACAAAACGTAAAGGGGCTAAGGGGAATCGAACCCCTTAGCTACTGTTGTCGCGAGAAAAGAAAAAGGAAAATGGGGCTGGGGGGAATTGAACCTGGCTATTGGAGTTCGCGACAAAGAAAAAGAAAATGGGGCTGGGGGGAATCGAACACGCGACGTTGGGGGAGAAAGAAGAGAAAAATAAATCAAACAAATGAATGGGAGGCGTGGTATACGAACCCACGACCTCCAGCCAGCGAGGGAAAGAAGAGAAAAATAAAGAAAAGAAAGTGTGAGGCGTGGGAATCGAACCCACGACCTCCGGGATGGAAAGGGGAGGAGCGAAAATTAATTAAGAAAAATGAGGTGAGGATGTGGGGGCTCGATCCCACAACCCCACTGCCGAAATTTCTAGCCTAGCGAAATTAAATAAAAAGAAAGATAGGAGGTTGTGGGGGTTCGAACCCACCACCTCACAGCCTCTAGCGAATTTAAGTTAAAATATGGAGGCTGTGGGGGTTCGAACCCACAACCTCCCTATCCCAGCGCAAATTTAAGGAAAATCAAAGAGTCTGTGGGGGTTTGATCCCACAACCTCTTGGTTTGGACGAAAAGGGCTTTGAGATTTTAGTTAAAATAAAAAGGGGTTGTGGGGGTTGAACCCATAACCCTTCGGCCATTTTAAGAGAAAAATTAAATAGAAAATTGGTGATTCAATGTTAATGTTGGGGTTAAAACTAGAGTTCTAATGCTATGAATATTAAAAAAATAAAATCAACGAAAAATGTAAATGATATCCAAGTGATTCACACTTGGGTTTCCTTGCCCAAACTTCCGTATTGATACATAAGTTATACGTGAATAAAATATCCAAGAATAATGCCATTTACTTAGATCCAAATTAAGATCTTGGCATATATACAAGATACATAAGTCTTGTACTACATAATCTTAGGAAAGTAAGAATCACTTAACGAACTATGAATGAAGCCTCATGGCTTGTATGTATAGACACATAAGTCTAACGTACGATCAAAAGTAAGTGAACCTAAGATGTATGAAGTGAAATGATGAATCCTAGAAGGGTTAAATATGAGTGTAAGATACACTAAATGGCCAAGTGCATTGGCATATGATGAAATGAACATTCACGTAATAAGAGGTGAGTAACTATGAAAAGTAAAGGTGCTAATGATGAAGAATGTGGTGACAACATGATCTGAGGCTAATGTAAATGATGAGAGTGATCTCGAATGAGTCTAAGTAAATGTTACCAAAACGTACTCACCTATGAGAGTGTAAGATAATGAAGAGACCAGTCTCTATGAACACTCTAATGAAAGTATTGAGCTTAACACACTTAATACTAATTATGAGATGAGAAATCATCTAATGAGCTATAATGTCCTCATACTAGAAGCCAACTTCCATGACGTATGAGATGAATGAAATGGAACTTTATACTGAGCACCGATAGACTAGCTATGAGCGGTGATGCCTTCTTTCGGGAAGGGCGAAGGTTCACGTAACTCTCATGAGATGAGACTGTTCGACTTGCCGGGTATGGGTCTCCATACATCTCCTAGTCTTTGAACCTATACTGCCAATATAGGAATCTGGCGGGGTTAAATTCCCATGTACGCTAGCATGTTATTGGATCACTTTGGCCGGTGATTCCACCTCTTTTCGGTGTGGGGGAGACACTGGATTTCATGATGCTCACATTATCTATGTCGGTTAAAGTTAAAGTTCCCAATGAATGAATAAGGCCAGCCTCAAATGATGCACATAATGAAGTGAATGATACCAAAGGTGTTAGGATAGGATAATCAAAAGGTGAGTTAGATTCAAGTAATGACATTAGGTCATTCTTGGTCATTGCACAACGAACCTAATGAAAGTCTTAAACTACATCCTAGGTATAGCTGGTGTTTACACTGGCCTATGAATGAAATGAAATGGAGTACGTATGAATGAACGAAGTAGACTCTGTGTTTGCTAATGAAGACTCCCTAGTTGAGGTCCCATCTGTTGAGCCCTCATTTCTGGGAGGTCTTAATGATAAGTCCATGATTCCAAGGTCTCATGGCATATGAATGAATGACATTAAAGAAGTTATGTGCTACATGCAAAAGGTGTTGTATGCTATATGATATGTGCTATGTGTAAATGTTATGTGCTGTGTGCAAATGTGAAAAGTATGATGATGTATGTTATTCTCATGGCATAACTTTCCTATTCCAAATCTAGAAAGCTCACTGACTTTTTTAATCCAAATTTGGAAAGCTCATTGACTTTCCTAATCCAAATTTGGAAACTTTCCTAATCTCAATTTGGCAAGTCCACTGACTTAACTTCCAATAATCATGTTGTTAGGAAAGAGCTATCTTTTCTCATGCATGTCCTTGGTGTGTGCTTGCATATACCCATACTTAGTACAAGTGTGTACTAACCCTATACAAACTCTACTATTTTAGGTGCAGGCACAGGTGGACGATAGAGCTACAGGATCATCGTTGCAGTTATCCGGACGTCCAGCATTCATCCGGAGTTGGTAGGTCCTCATGCTTTCGAGGATGCTACTGTTTTATATTCTAGCTTAGTTTTAGAGTTGAGCTAGTGGAGCATGTTCCACTAGCGTTTCTTTCCTATTTTTATTCAGACTATGTATTGGTGCCATTTTTGCAATTATACACTTAATAAGAATTGAACTATCTCTTTCAGTTGCTTATCTCTTAATGTTAGATGGTTGATGGTGAACAATTACGTATTAATGAAAATGTTTTTATAAGTATGTTAGGAAACAAAAAGTTTTAAATTTTCCGCTAAAATAAACCTATGTAAAGTAAGAATGACGTAGGCTTGTCTGCGACCTCTGAGAGGTCAACGACGCCGGTCTTGTCTGGGGTCTAGATTCCAGTCGTGACAAAGTTGGTATCAGAGCACTAGGTTAAATTACGAAAATAATAAGTTCTCATCAACCACATTAAGTAGTTTTTAAGTCATGGTAGTGAAGTGCACCACTATCCTGAATTAGAGACTGCATGATGCGTAGGAAAATTTCCCTTCTTCTGATCTTATCGTGCTTTTCTGAATGTCTGAATTCTTGGTGTTATGAGAGTATCTAACATCAATTTTTGTTGTTTTCAGAGAATGAACCCTAGGAGGGCTATTGGTCAGAGGAGAGGAAGAGCAGCTTCTGGGGGCAACCGAGTTCCACCCCAGGCTCCAGCTGAAGGTGTGGCTGTGCCAGTTAATCCAGCTGGGTTGACTGATGCTGAGGTGAGGGAATCTCTGGACCAGATGGCACAGGCCATTACTATGCAGGCCCAGGCTATGACTGCCCAGGTCAACCGGCAGGATGTTCAGAGGGAGAACCCACCATTTCGTAGTATGGCTGACAGGCTGAGGGATTTCACGAGGATGAATCCTCCTATTTTCACAGGGTCTAGGACATCAGAGGATCCCCAGGAGTTTATGGATGAGGTTCATAAGATCCTGGTAGCTATGGGGGCCACTAATATTGAGAAGGCTGAGCTGGCTTCCTATCAGCTCAAGGATGTTGCACAGACTTGGTGCAAGATGTGGCAAGATAGCCGTGTCTTAGGGGGAGTGCCAGTCAAATGGAAGCTGTTCAAGACAGCATTTCTGGAAAGATTCTTCCCCAGGGAGATGAGGGAGGCCAAGGTTGAGGAATTCATCAACCTTAAACAAGGCTCTATGACAGTCAGGGAGTATTCCCTGAAGTTTGTTAAGCTGTCAAGGTATGTTATTTTCCCTAGTATTTAATAGCAAGAATGAGGAGAATACTGAACTTTGTTGAAATCATCCAGGTATGCTACTTTCCTGGTTTCTAACAGCAGGGATGAGATGAGGAGGTTCCTCACAAGAATCAATGGGGACCTGGAGGAGGAGTGTCGATCTGCGATGCTCCACGATAATATGGATCTTTCCAGGTTGATGGTGCATGTCCAGCAGGTAGAGGACAGCCGCAGAAAGAGAGGTGTTCGTGAGGCTAGGAGGCTTAGGCATCAAGATCAGGCAGGACCCAGTCATGGAGGCCACAAGAACAACTTTGGCGTCCGTGAGCAGCCCAGGTTCAAAAAAGGGCAACAGAGTTCTGGGAATTCTAATCCTCAGAGGAGTGCTACACCTAGAGGAGGCAGACCTGAGCCCAAGAAGGGCAATGGAGGTGAGATGCAGCGTCCTAAGAAGAATTGTGCTAAGTGTGGCCGAGCTCAAAGTGGAGAGTGCAGACATGGCACTAATGCCTGCTTCGGTTGTGGTAAGAGTGAACACATGGTCAGAGACTGTCCACAAAACAGAGGTCAGGATGGAGGTAATACTCAGCCTAGGCCTAATCCACAGGGTGCAGCAACAGCTGAGCCTCCTAAGAGGAACAGGTTCTATGCCCTGAAGGGCAGGGAGGAGCAGGAGAAGTCCGCTGATGTGGTCACAGGTATGCTGCAAGTGTTCTCAACTTCTGTTTATGCTTTACTTGATCCAGGGTCTACACTTTCCTTTGTAACTCCTCTGCTTGCTCTTACTTTTGAGATATTACCTGAAGTTCTGCATGGTCCTATAGTGGTTAGTACACCTTTAGGAGAGAATGTAAGAACTGATAGAGTATACAAGGATTGCCCAATAGTTGTGAGTGGTAAAACTATGTGTGCAAACTTGGTTGAGTTACCCATGCATGATTTTGATGTTATTCTTGGCATGGATTGGCTTCACAATTGTTATGCTTGCTTGGACTGTCGTAGTAGAGTGGTGAGATTTCGCTTTCCTAATGAAGAAGAGTTGGTCTGGGAGGGGTACAATTCGAGTCGTCCTAACCCCTTGATTTCTAACCTTAAGGCCAATAAAATGATGTCCAAGGGGTTATTGTGTCATCTTGTGAGTGTTAATGATTTAGATCATGACATTCCTTCCATAGACTCAGTACCTGTAGTGAATGAGTTCTTAGATGTGTTTCCTGATGATTTGCCTGGAGTCCCTCCCCTTCGAGAGATTGACTTTGGTATCGATTTAGAATCCGATACTAAACCAATGTCAATTACTCCTTACAGAATGGCTCCAGCTGAACTCAAAGAGTTGAAGCTGCAGTTAAAAGATCTCACTGACAAGGGTTTCATTCAGCCGAGCATATCCCCTTGGGGCGCTCCAGTGTTGTTTGTAAAGAAGAAAAATGGAACCCTTAGAATGTGTATCGATTATCGGCAGCTCAACAAAGTCACTATAAAGAATAAGTATCCACTGCCCAGAATAGATGATTTGTTCGATCAACTCCAAGGGTCTAGTTTCTTGTCTAAGATTGATCTTCGTTCAGGGTATCATCAGCTTAGGGTTAGGGATAGAGATATCCCAAAGACAGCCTTTCGTACCCGCTATGGCCACTATAAGTTTTTAGTCATGTCATTTGGTCTCACGAATGCACCTGCTGCATTTATGGATCTCATGAACAGGGTCTTCCGTGAATACCTTGACTCTTTCATCATAGTATTCATTGATGACATTCTCATCTACTCTAAGACCAAGGAAGAGCATGAACAACATTTGAGATAAACCTTGCAGGTACTTAGACAGCATCAGTTGTATGCCAAATTCAGCAAATGTGAATTCTGACTAAGATCAGTGACCTTTCTGGGTCATGTTGTGTCCGATCAGGGCGTGAAGGTGGATCCCAGGAAGACTGAGACTATGAAAAACTGGCCAAAGCCTCTTACTCCTACTGACATCCATAGCTTTTTGGGATTGGCTGGTTACTACCGCAGGTTTGTGGAGGGCTTTTCTTCCATTGCTGCCCCGTTGACAGCTTTGACTAAGAAGAAAGCCAAGTTTGAATGGACGGAGACTTGTGAGAAAAGTTTCCAGGAGCTCAAGGACAGACTCACTTCAGCCCCGGTGCTTACTTTGCCTAAGTGTGGTGAGAATTACACTGTTTATTGTGATGCATCTAGGGTTGGTCTGGGTTATGTTCTTATGCAGGTTGGTAAGGTGATAGCCTATGCATCCAGACAGCTCAAGGTTCATGAGAAGAATTATCCCACTCATGACCTGGAGTTGGCAGCTCTGGTGTTTGCACTGAAGCTGTGGAGGCATTATCTATATGGAGTGCATGTGGATGTGTTCACAGACCATAAGAGTCTCCAGTACGTGTTCACACAGAGGGATTTGAATCTACGTCAGTGGAGATGGTTGGAACTGTTGAAGGATTATGACATGAATGTGCACTACCATCCAGGTAAGGCTAATGTTGTAGCTGATGCTTTGAGCAGGATGAGCATGGATGTACAACCCACGTTGAGGATGAGAAGAAGGAGCTGGTGAAAGATGTACACAGACTGGCCAGACTCGGTGTGCTTTGGTTGACTCCACTAGTGGGGATGTTTCAGTTCATCCTAGTTCTGAATCATCCTTGGTAGTTGAAGTCAAGCAGGGTCAGCATCTAGATCCTGTGTTGATGGAGCTAAAGGACTCAGTGCTGATGAAGATGAATAAGTCTTTCGCTTTGGGAGGTGATGGCATACTTAGGTATCATGACAGGCTGTGTATGCCATATGTGGATGATTTGCGTACCAGGATTGTTGCAGAGGCCCATGGTTCCAGATATTCCATACATCCAGGTTCCACCAAGATGTATCATGATCTCAAGCAAATTTATTGGTGGGATGACATGAAGAAGGACATTGCAGAATATGTGGCCAAGTGTCCTAATTGTCAACAGGTTAAGGCAGAGCATCTTAAGCCTGGTGGTCTGACTCAGATTATTGAGGTTCTGACTTGGAAATGGGAGGCCATTAATATGGACTTCGTGGTTGGTCTTCCGAGGACTAGGAGGCAACATGACTCCATATGGGTTATTGTGGACAGATTGACTAAGTCTGCCCACTTTATCCCTGTGAAGTCTACTTACAGAGCCGAGGATTATGCGCTACTCTACATTGATGATATTGTGAGATGGCATGGGATTCCCTTGTCTATTATTTCAGACAGAGGAGCTCAGTTTACTTCTCATTTCTGGAGATCTTTCCAGAAGATCTTGGGCACGCAGGTGAAGCTTAGCACTGTCTTTCACCCTCAGACAGATGGGCAGGCAGATCGCACCATACAGACATTGGAGGATATGTTGAGAGCATGTGTGATTGACTTCAGAGGTAACTGGGATGACCATCTGCCTTTGATAGAGTTCTCGTATAATAATAGCTATCACTCCAGCATTGGTATGGCACCATTTGAGGCACTGTATGGTAGGAGGTGTAGATCTCCAGTTGGGTGGTTCGAGGTTGGAGAGTCATCCATTTTGGGTCCGGAGATCATTCATGAGGCCTTAGAGAAGGTCAGAGTGATTAGGGACAGGTTGACTACTGCTTACAGTCGGCAGAAGTCATATGCCGATAACAGAAAGCGGCCCTTAGAGTTTGATGTTGGTGACCAGGTTTACTTGAAAATATCGCCTATGAAAGGGGTGATGAGATTTGGTAGAAAAGGGAAGCTGAGTCCGAGGTATGTTGGGCCATATGAGATCCTACAGCGTGTGGGTGAGGTGGCCTATGAGTTAGCATTGCCTACGGAGCTAGCTTCTGTTCATCCAGTCTTTCATGTCTCTATGTTGAAGAAGTGCCTAGGTGATCCATCATCAATCTTACCTGTTGAAGGTTTGGGGGTTGGTGAAGACTTGTCTTATGAGGAGGTACCTGTTGAGATCTTAGACAGACAGGTCAAGCGGCTTAGGAACAAGGAGATTGCCATAGTGAAGGTATTATGGAGAAATCATCTTGTTGAGGGTGCTACGTGGGAGGCTGAGGCCGACATGAGAGCCAACTACCCTCACCTTTTCAGCTCTTGAGGTTAAACTTTCTACTCTTAAACCTACGTTTCCCTATCTCTCCGTATTTTGTTGCTATTGATTGACTGTGTATAGTGATTGTATTATGATCTGACTGGCATTATGATGTGAAGTGGTAGTGTCATTCGGGGACAAATGTTCCTAAGGGGGGGATAATGTAACAACCCTAAAAATGAATAGGATCAAGACTTAGGTTGTCAAGAATGCTTGCGATTAGGCCAAGGTTCACACAGATTGATATGCCTAGAACCAGACCTCAGAACCCTTGCTACAACCAAGCCAACTAACTTGGGGAGTTAGTTGAGCTTGTAAAGGTTGGAACCAACCAAGTAAGGCTCTCGAAAACAAAGATTTAATCGAAGGAGTCTTTACCGGACTTAAAAAGAAGAAATTTTAAGTTTTGAGGGTCTAGGGGTAAAATGGTCTTTTACCAGGCTAAGGGTAATATCGTAATTACCCTAAATATATATATAATTAATTATTTAATAAAATGGAGGGGCAATTTTGAGAGAGAGAGCCGAATTTGAGCTCTAAGAGTGGAGTCTTGCTCCACCAGGGTTCGAACCTAGGTGGAAGCAATTATTTAAATTGTTTTATTTAAGATTGATAAATTAATTTAATTAATTAATACTTATTAGCTGATTTAACAAAAAGGAAAATCAGATTTTTAAATATTAAAGAGAGTCCTAAATTGACTAAGTCATCCCCTTATCCTAAACAACTACACACACGTTTCACTCTCTCTCAAATCTCTCTCTCACGTTTCATCACTCTCTCTCTCTCACGTTAGTTCTGCCAAGAACAACAAAAATAAAAAAATCCAACAAGGGTTCTACACACTTGAAGAACTCACATGAAATTTTAAGAAAAACCAAGTAACCAAAAACGTCAAGGCAAAGAGAGGTTGTCCGTCGAGTGGTGTATACGTTGAGGTGAATTGGGCGTGGCTTGGAGGGACGTTTGGGCAGAAAATTCATGCTTGAACAACATAAAAAAGGTATGGGTTTCTTCTATCTTGGTCCCTTTCCCAAGAGGCCCCTTACGATTCAAGATATTCACTCTGAAACTAAGGTTGTTCCCCATTGCATGTCCTTGTCACAAGCTCCCAAATGATTTCGTAGGTTGGGTATTTTGTGCTGGTAGATTTAGGCATGTATGATGTTTTTATGTTGAATGTAAATATGTTATGTGCGTGAGATCACGAAAATGATAACTAAGGTGAAATCGAAAAAAAATGTGTGTTTGTACACGTTGGGCAGTGATGTTTAGTCACTGTTTTGGAGAAGTAAAGAGGCACGTTATTGCTTGTATTTTATGTGCTAAACTTGTGCATAACATTATGTTCATATGGTGTGTGAAATGGCAAGTTTTGATTGTAAACGTTTGACTAAATGTAATCCATAAACCACACCTAAATTACATACTAAGTGGTTGGTGAAATGCCCTAAGAAACTAATATGAAAAGTTGATTTAAGGAAGGTAAGAATTATGAAATAATTTCCAGATTTGGGTACTCTACAATGAGGTTAAAATCTGGGTTTTTAAAGGGAAAATAAAATAAGTGAGGTCAATGGGAATTGAACCCAAGACCTCACATGATAAAGAGGCTGAAAAATTAAAACAAAACATAAAGGGGCTAAGGGGAATCGAACCCCTTAGCTACTGTTGTCGCGAGAAAAGAAAAAGGAAAATGGGGCTGGGGAAATTGAACCTGGCTACTGGAGTTCGCGACAAAGAAAAAGAAAATGGGGCTGGGGAAATCGAACACGCGACGTTGGGGGAGAAAGAGGAGAAAAACAAATCAAACAAATGAATGGGATGCGTGGGATTCGAACCCACGACCTCCAGCCAGCGAGGGAAAGAAGAGAAAAATAAAGAAAAGAAAGTGTGAGGCGTGGGAATCGAACCCACGACCTCAGGGATGGAAAGGGGAGGAGCGAAATTAATTAAGAAAAATGAGGTGAGGATGTGGGGGCTCGATCCCACAACCCCACTGCCGAAATTTCTAGCCTAGCGAAATTAAATAAAAAGAAAGATAGGAGGTTGTGGGGGTTCGAACCAACCACCTCACAGCCTCTAGCGAATTTAAGTTAAAATATGGAGGCTGTGGGGGTTCGAACCCACAACCTCCCTATCCCAGCGCAAATTTAAGGAAAAATCACAACCTCTTGGTTTGGACGAAAAGGGCTTTGAGATTTTAGTTAAAAATAAAAAGGGGTTGTGGGGGTTGAACCCACAACCCTTCGGCCATTTTAAGAGAAAAATTAAATAGAAAATTGGTGATTCAATGTTAATGTTGGGGTTAAAACTAGAGTTCTAATGCTATGAATATTAAAAAAATAAAATCAACGAAAAATGTAAATGATATCCAAGTGATTCACACTTGGGTTTCCTTGCCCAAACTTCCGTATTGATACATAAGTTATACGTGAATAAAATATCCAAGAATAATGCCATTTACTTAGATCCAAATTAAGATCTTGGCATATATACAAGATACATAAGTCTTGTACTATATAATCTTAGGAAAGTAAGAATCACTTAACGAACTATGAATGAAGCCTCATGGCTTGTATGTATAGACACATAAGTCTAACGTACGATCAAAAGTAAGTGAACCTAAGATGTATGAAGTGAAATGATGAATCCTAGAAGGGTTAAATATGAGTGTAAGATACACTAAATGGCCAAGTGCATTGGCATATGATGAAATGAACATTCACGTAATAAGAGGTGAGTAACTATGAAAAGTAAAGGTGCTAATGATGAAGAATGTGGTGACAACATGATCTGAGGATAATGTAAATGATGAGAGTGATCTCGAATGAGTCTAAGTAAATGTTACCAAAACGTACTCACCTATGAGAGTGTAAGATAATGAAGAGACCAGTCTCTATGAACACTCTAATGAAAGTATTGAGTTTAACACACTTAATACTAATTATGAGATGTGAAATCATCTAATGAGCTATAATGTCCTCATACTAGAAGCCAGCTTCCATGACGTATGAGATGAATGAAATGGAACTTTATACTGAGCACCGATAGACTAGATATGAGCGGTGATGCCTTCTTTCGGGAAGGGCGAAGGTTCACGTAACTCTCATGAGATGAGACTGTCCGGCTTGCCGGGTATGGGTATCCATACATCTCCTAGTCTTTGAACCTATACTGCCAATATAGGGATCTGGCGGGGTTAAATTCCCATGTACGCTAGCATGTTATTGGATCACTTTGGCCGGTGATTCCACCTCTTTTCGGTGTGGGGAAGACACTGGATTTCATGATGCTCACATGATCTATGTCGGTTAAAGTTAAAGTTCCCAATGAATGAATGAGGCTAGCCTCAAATGATGCACATAATGAAGTAAATGATACCAAAGGTGTTAGGATAGGATAATCAAAAGGTGAGTTAGATTCAAGTAATGACATTAGGTCATTCTTGGTCATTGCACAACGAACCTAATGAAAGTCTTAAACTACATCCTAGGTATAGCTGGTGTTTACACTAGCCTATGAATGAAATGAAATGGAGTACGTATGAATGAACGAAGCAGACTCTGTGTTTGCTAATGAAGACTCCCTAGTTGAGGTCCCATCTGTTGAGCCCTCATTTCTGGGAGGTCTTAATGATAAGTCCATGATTCCAAGGTCTCATGGCATATGAATGAATGACATTAAAGAAGTTATATGCTACATGCAAAAGGTGTTGTATGCTATATGATATGTGCTATGTGTAAATGTTATGTGCTGTGTGCAAATGTGAAAAGTATGATGATGTATGTTATTCTCATGGCATAACTTTCCTATTCCAAATCTGGAAAGCTCACTGACTTTCCTAATCCAAATTTGGAAAGCTCATTGACTTTCCTAATCCAAATTTGGAAACTTTCCTAATCTCAATTTGGCAAGTCCACTGACTTGACTTCCTATAATCATGTTGTTAGGAAAGAGCTATCTTTTCTCATGCATGTCCTTGGTGTGTGCATGCATATACCCATACTTAGTACAAGTGTGTACTAACCCTATACAAACTCTACTATTTTAGGTGCAGGCACAGGTGGACGATAGAGCTACAGGATCATCATTGCAGTTATCCGGACATCCAGCATTCATCCGGAGTTGGTAGGTCCTCATGCTTTCGAGGATGCTACTGTTTTATATTATAGCTTAGTTTTAGAGTTGAGCTAGTGGAGCATGTTCCACTAGCGTTTCTTTCCTGTTTTTATTCAGACTATGTATTGGTGCCATTTTTACAATTATACACTTAATAAGAATTGAACTATTTCTTTCAGTTGCTTATCTTTTAATGTTAGATGGTTGATGGTGAATAATTACGTATTAATGAGAATGTTTTTATAAGTATATTAGGAAACAAAAAGTTTCAAATTTTTCGCTAAAATTAACCTATGTAAAGTAAGAATGACGTAAGTAGGCTTGTCTGCGACCTCTGAGAGGTCAACGACGCTGGTCTCGTCTGGGGTCTAGATTCCAATTGTGACAGTGGTCAATAACATACATACAAATTAAAGATGAATTAACCAAGAAATATTTGAAATCATATACATTAAATGTAGTCAGAAAAATATACAACTCATACTGAGTAGATTCTTGTGTTTATGTTTTTTTGTTATTCAAGCCACAAAAAATAAATTAATTATTTTTGTTCTAATACAGAATAAGTTTTAATTAAAGGAAAACAATGAATAGTCCTCAAAAGGAAGAAATCTTATTTGGTAACGTATCCTAATTATACTAAATTACCTTTAATTAAGGCATTCCTCAAATGCATAATTAGTTAGATATAATTAAACAGATTATTTTGTATAATTAATTATAAATAGGTCGAATTATACCAATCATAAATATAATAGTTATTTAAACTATAGCTATGATACGTAAATAGGTAAACTATAGTTAAGCAGACCTATTATGTTTCCTATTGTAGTTGTTTGTGAAATTTTCCCATAATAGTATACAAGAAACGGTTCAGTCAAAACGTGAAAAAAGTGACAACAATCAATTCAAAACGAAAATAGTTAGAATCAATGACATTACATAACTTTCAACCATCGAGTTTACTATGAATAAAGCCTAAAAGTTCATTATTTTGGCTTAGAAGGAAGAGAATTGTCATATACATTCATATACATGAAACCGATAAGATAAATATATTCACCTTGATCTTATTACTTTCATAAGTAAATTATAAACATACTTTGATGAAACACGTATAAGATCTTTAAAACTTTTTATAAAAATAATATATTATGTATATATAATAATAAAATATATGTATATAATATTGTCGGTTAGGTTATTTCTTCGGATTTTTTGAACAAAATTATAATCAACTCAAATAATATCAATTTTTAAAAATGTAAAAAAAAAAACAAATAAAATCAATTTATTTAATTGATTTGATTAGATTTAAATCGATTTTTATTCCAACTGTAAATACCCTTAATCACCATTAAAAAATTAGCACTCACATTTTTTTTATCAAGAATTGAACCTAAGAACATAAGACTGTTGATTACTTCCTTGATTATAGGTAGATATATGTAAAAATTGAATCAACTAAAAAAAAATATTACAGTATAAATTTATTGGTCGTGAATTATTAGCCTAACAGTTTTTAAATGGTTTTGTAAGTTTTTTTTTTTGTAAAAAATATCTAATTAGATTTACAGTTATATAATATCTACTAATTCAATATAAGCTTTTAAATAATTATTTATTAATTAAAATAAACAAACATATCGTCAAATTATCCTAAATGGTATGGAGATAATCTCCGTCATATTTTTGGGACACTGTGTCCCTACCATCTAAAAACTAGAGCATATATGTCATTCACGTTAACAGAAGACTAAATAGGGACACATGGCACAATCTTATCCGTCGATCCGATATTTAATAAATGTCGGATCAGTGGTGAAGATGATGACATGTGTATGCCCGTTAGTATAAAGGGTATATGTGATATAGTTTTTGGACGACAATGACACCAATATCCCAAAAGTATAACAAAACACATATGCATACAATTTAGGATAGTTCGAAAGTATATTTATCATTTTTCCATTTATTAATTATTTATCAGATGAATTCAGATACATTAAAATACATCACTTCTTAAAAATAGCCTAAAGTAAAGTTTTTCCCACATAATTATCTTCCCTAAAATAAAGTCCTCACTTAAATATTCTCCTAAAATAGAGATTAACACCTAATTATTTTCCTAAAATAGAGTCTTACTCGCTTAATTATCTTCCTAATTTATTCTTATTTCCATAAAATAAAGTCCCTCGACTTAATTATTTCCCTAAAATAGAGTTTTACATACTTAATTATCTCCTTAGTTTATTGTTTTCACTCCAAATCAGCTCAATGTCTCTCCTAATTTTTCACATCCCATGTCCCGACTCCAGTAGGAGTGTGCAATTGTCTCTTCCCATGTTCGGACTCCAATGTGCAAAATTCGAACTGGAAAAATGTTATTAGTTTATTATTGTTGGGTTAACGGGTTAATGATTTTATAAAAAAGAATTATCAGATTATCAGTTCAATTTTGATATTTTACATTAGTTTATTGGGTGATCATTTAACTCATTAAGACTCTAAGAATTTACTATTTTATATCTACATAAATACAAAATATTAATGTCAATACCTTAAATGATATAGTTTTTGTTCTTTAGCCTACAATTCGCACTTCATAGTGAATTTGGTATGCATATACCCTCCATCATACTTTTGGGACATTGGTGTTCATCCCGTCAAAAAAACTAGAGCACATATGTAATTCACTCTAACAGAAGACTAAATATGGACACGTGGCACAAACTTATCCGTCGATATGGTATTTAATAAATGGCGGGTCAGTGGATAAGATTATGACACGTGTATGTTTGTTAGTATAAAGGTTATATATGTTCTAATTTTGGATGGTAGGGGCACCAATGTCACAAAAATATGACAGAGGGTATATGCATACCATTTACAATGGTTCAAAAGTATATTTGTTCTTTTTCCCTTATACAAAAGGTCAAAACCTAAAGTAAGAACCTTATTCGTCTTAATTGTTCTTGTGTTATACTTGTAAAGTAATATTCATGGTAGTTATTACTATTCTATTTTATGAGGTTTGTAAAGTTATAATATTGTTTTGTCGTGTCAAATTGTTGGAGAAAATATATTTGTTCTATAAACATTTTCTATTGGTTAAATACAAAATCAAACCATTAAGAATCAAATCAATAAATCAAAAACTAATAAAAAATATCTTATTATTTTAATTATTAGTTTATGGTAAAACGAAACGCCAGTTGTATAACTCAAACTCCCAATCAAAAAGTTTCTACCAAATCACTCCGAAATCGTTTGGTGTGAAGGATACTATCATATAGTCCTGAGATTAAACTAAAATGTCATTTTTCACATTACTTTTCACATTCGTGTATATTTACATTATTTTCAATATCTTGAATATAAACAACATTCACAATCTTTACTACTTATTTCTATGATAATTCTTGATATCTTTCTATTAATAAATTACACAACATAAATATAATTTTCATCTATAAATTTAATAGACTAATTTTTATGTTTACATATATATATATATATATATATATATATATATATATATATATATATATATATATATATATATATATTTCTCATAAAACCTCTTTTACTTTAACAAACTTAAGGTGAATTTTATTTTAATGTAGATAAAAAGAAATTTTTATTTTTAAATACGTAAAAAGGATTTTTAAAAATGCCCTTAAACTATGCGAAAAAATAAAAATGTTATCCGTTTGTAGTTTGATCCAAAAATGTCCTTCTGTCAATACTTTGATTCACAAATGCCCTTATTTTTATTTAATGGGTCAAAAATACTCATTTTACAAATAAAATATATTATTTATTTTCTTTTTTAATACATTCTTTTCATAACAATATCTTTTAAATTAGAAATAGTATCTTACTTCAGTTAAGATAAAAATAAAAATGAAAATATTTCTTATGATGAATATATATATATATATATATATATATATATATATATATATATATATATATATGTATATGACATATATTATCTGCCGAAAGGATACATTAATTTATTCTATTTTAATTGATAAAATGAAATTAAAAAGAAAAAAATCCTATATTTTTATTTGTTAAAATAATTTTAAAAGAAAGAAAACAAGAATATTGTTCTTTAATAATATGTTAATTCGGAAGAAGATATTTTTAAAAAGAAAATAAATAATATATTTATTCGGAAAAGAGCATTTTTGATCCATTTAGTAATTATAGGGGCATTTCTAGATCAAAGTATTGACTGCATGGACATTTTTGAACCAAAGTATTGAAGGTAAGGACATTTTTAAGCCAAACAATAAACGGGAAACATTTTTATTCCTTTCACATCGTTTAAAGACATTCTAAATCCTTATTCCTTTAAATACATACCGTACTATATATCATAAAATGCAAACAGTAAAATATTTAAGCTAAATAAAATGGAAAAAAAATATTTTTAAGAATAAATAACCAAGAGTCTGACTGGATGGGAGCTATAAAGCTTGCCAACATAAAAAATGTATATCATGCATATTATTTTGAATACGATCTATAATGGTATATATAACTCATTCTATTTGTATTCAAGTCAAAGTCCAGTTGCCTACCATATATGTTTAAACTACACTGTGCTTCACTACCTTATTCGCCCTGCCATTCTCACTCTTCCCAGGGCTACCTCGATTCTTTTTCTTCCGAATTGAACCCACATTGCCCGATTCAAGCACATGCGTGGGAGCAGATAAGGAATCAGAATTATCAATCCGATTAGTTACTGAATTGGTAGGGTACCCAAATAGCTGTTTAATAACCTCAACGACTTAAGAATTCTCTGTGCTATTATTGTTAAGAGATGGAGGATGAGGGGTACGGGTACGGATGGAGGAGGAAGAAGGGCGAGCATAGGGGATACGTGAATAAGTTTGTTTGCGAGACGCAACAGATTCATTGAAAACAGAACGGTCTATTTTAGGGATAATGAAAGCGTCATCCCGGCAAGGATTGTAATCAGTGGTGGAACAGAGGGAGAGGGAGTAAAGTTCATATTGAGAAAGGAGGCGGAGATCAACAGTTCGTATTGATTTCGCTTCAAGTTCTCCGTCATCTACGGTGGGGGAAGAAGCCATGAAAATGATTTTTATAAGTTTTGGGAGGATTTGATTTTACTTTTACTGTTGTTTGGTTTTGTAAACTTCTTTATATAATATCACATAACTCTATCTACCAAATCATATTCACATTTCTCTTTTGGAATAATTTTTATTTCTCTTAATATTCACATTTCTCTTTTGGAATACTTTTTATTTCTCGTAATATTCACATTTCTCTTTTGGAATACTTTTTATTTCTCTTAATATTCACATTTCTCTTTTGGAATATCTTTTATTAAGTTTTGAATCTAAAAACTCAAGATTGTCAATTTACTTTATTGAACATGATGTAAAAATGAAAAAAATTAATTGATACAATAAAAATCTTACCAAATTAATATATGTGAAATCATGAATATATGAAAATCATTGTATTTTACTAAGTTATGTATCATATTTATTGAATTCATTATACATTAAGTATAATGTTTGTGTATGATTCATTGTAATATATTGTAAAATAAATTAAATAATTCAATGATTCATTGTAAACATAAATTCATTATACATAATATTTATTTTTTCTTGATAATCAAATATTGTTCCTTGTTTATTTACTAAAAATATTCAATGTGTGATGGTAAGAGAATAAACTATATAAGCAACATAAGAAATATCTTGAAACAATATCCAAAAATAGCTTCTCATTTCAAATGTGTCACAAAATCAATAATGATTAATGACAAACTAAATATGTAAAAACATTATGTGTGTACAAAAGATAGCATTCCACATGCATCTAAAAGATTTCTAGTGGTTGCAACACTAAAACTTTTGAATGCAATAAGAAAAATTAGAGATGAACATCAACCAGATTAAAATTTTAATAATAAAAAACACACAATAGAATCACATTTCACTAAATAGACTTAGATATGTTTGTGCTTTATATTTTACTAAATTTTGTATCATATTTATTGACTTCATTATACATGAAGTACAATATATGTGTATGACTCGTTATAATATATTTTTTAGTTAAATGATTAATCGTAAAATAAATTAAACAATTCAATGGTTCATTGTAAACAAAAATTCATTATACATAATGTTTATTTTTTCTAAATAATAAAATATTATTCATTGCTTATTTACTAAAAGTATTCAATATGTGATGGTAAGAGAATAAACTATACAAACAATATAAGAAATTTCTTGAAACGATATCCAAAAATGACTTCTCATTTAAAAGTCTCAAAATACAAAAGAGACCATTCCACATGCACAAAAAATTTTTTTATAGTCGTGGCAACACTAAAACTTTTGAATGCAATAAGAAATATTAGAGATGAGTTTGAACTAGATGTAATTTTTACAAAAAACAAAACATAATAGAATCATATTTCACTAAATAGTTTTAATATATTTGTATTTTTGAATATTATTAATTTATAATATTAATGGAACCATATATTGATATATGGTTCTTTTGGAAATATATCATTGAAACGAGTGATTTTTTCAATTGACCTAAGTCGGGACCGGTACCTTAGATAGATTATTAATGTAACGAGTATTAATTTAATGAGATTTAACTTTATATTCATACAAATGAGAATGGATAAAGCAAGAATAAATAATTTAGAAGAGCATTTTTTTATCGGTTAAATAAAAAATCAAACTGTTAAGGACCAAAAGTTGATAACAATGATCTATTTTTTTGGTTATCGATTTAATATATTTATAACATCGACAAATCGAATCGATAATACATAAATTCAAACTTAACCAACTAATAAGCATCTAGAACCACTAGGTCACACCCTAGAATTCAAACTTATTGTAATTGTCATTTTACCCTTTTTACGTTTATTAAAAAAGTAATATTTGAAAACAGTCTCTTTACTTTAACGGGCTAATAATAAGATCTGTGTACACTCTACACTCCCCAAGATCACCTTGTTAGATTTTAATAGGTGTGTTATTAATGTTGTATTTATCAGTTTCAAAACTTTTACTCAAATTCATAATTACTTGTTTATATGTAAAAAATCAGTTTCAATATCGAAAAATATTTTTCAACACTCAACGCATACCAATTATGTTTAAGTAGATAACCTATACGTGCTCTTACACTATTAGCGTGCTTTATTAATTCATTTCTCTCACTGTGTTCGTTATATTCATTGGAATACAATTAAATGTAGATTAATGTCGGAAAAATTCAACTCCCACTAACAAATATGATCTCATACCCAGAAGACTCAAATTCAAAATTGTTAGATTAAAAATAAAGAAATACTTACTGCTCCATCATAACTCTTATAAGTACACAATTAACATATCATTTGTAAGATAAGTCAAATTTATTCATAACTCAAGAGAAACATTTTATTTTTGATAAGATAACATTTATTCAAAGTGTAACGACCCACTAGGTCATTTTGAAAACTAGAACTACTTTAACTCTCCTCGTAAATTTAAATATGAATATTGGGTTATTTTCTTAATTAGGATTATATAATTAATGATTAATGGGCGAAGTCCAGAATTAATTTAGTATACTAAGTTTGTTGACCTATTTATATAAAATAAAGTGGAATGGGGTTTTATTTTTTTAACCACCACTAAATATTTGCGGCGTGTTACGAAGAAGAAGAAGTACTCCTCTTTAGAAAAAGTTGCTTCAGGTAAGAGTTATTTACCAATCTCATCTTTGAAAATCATATGTAATCATCATATGTACATTAAAATTCAAGAACAAGAGTTGTATGTTTAGTTGAAATTAGATTGTTAAGGAGAACGTGCTAGTTGAGTGGCTCATCATGGCACATTGATGTCCAATTATTAAGGGCTAATAATAAGAAAAGTTTAGGCTAATGATTGGAAGAAGTATAATTTATTATCAAAATTTTGGTGTAGTCATGACATTTATTCCTTATTTCTGTGAAGTCTGTAGCTCGATGACATGAGAAAAGTTGTTTAAAAACATTTAGTTCTTAGATATCATCTTGGTAATGTCATTTTTTTTTATGTGTTATGACTATTTATCCAAAATAGAGTTATATGTTTATGAACTCGTTTACTTATGAACAATACATATTTGATAGATTGAAAATCTTTTGAAGCTTTACAAAAGGAAAAGGAGAATTTTTTTTTTTGAGGATTGTGATACATGTTCGGCATCCAAGGTATGTTAAGACTTTCAAACTTCGTTGAAGGACATTTTCATAATTAAAAATTAAAAATAAAATATACAATTGATAAGTGTGAAAGATGGGGGTCTCGTACCAATGGTGTGACGGGCATTGGTACGAGTACCGGTGTGATTGAAGGGAAAGTTTATTACTATATGATAGATTGTAATTTGAGAATGCCAAAGCATATGGGCATTAGTTGATGTATTCAGTGACTTGATTTCTTGTGTGTTGTTGTGTTTCTTTATTTAACCAGTATAACTATGACAATATAGGTGGTTATATGTCATAGTGACATTTGATTTATTGAGATGTTGCATCATCCATTTTGATTGATATAATATTGTGCACATGCATTGACATGAGATTGAGTATGAGTAAAGGTCTAACACGTGGAGATCGTCCGTGTTGAGATCGAGTATGATTATAATTTGTTGCACGTGGAGACTGTCTGTGCGAGTAATTGGTTATGATTATAAGTTGGGCACGTGGAGATCGTCCGTACTGGGGATTTTTTGATTTTATGATAGTACGTTGAGATCATCCGCACAAACACGTGGAGATTGTCCGTGTCAGTATATGGACCTCGCGAGTCCCCCATGGGTCATGAACTCTCGATGTATTTCCTAGGAGTATCATGTATATATTGAGAGCGTACTGGGTATTCTGAGGCATATCATTTCATGGTGTCACATTGCATTGCATCTCATGACATCCTTCATTCTTCATGATTATGTGTTTCATTTGGTGGTTGGAAGTTACTTGATGGTTGATTATCTCTATTTGATGAAACTTGTCTGGTAAGTGTAATATAGACTTGTATAATTAAAGAATTGATTTTTCTTATATAAACTCCCATCACTACTTCTTCTTTGTCGGTCAATGAGAGATACTGGGTACACGTGGTTTCGTACTCATACTACACTTGCTGCACTCTTTGGTGGTGCAGATGGGATTTCAAATTCTGGCACATTCTTGGAGCTTGAATATGAGTTTGGATTATCTTGGAATTGTGGTGCGCTGCTTGGGATATTCTGCGGCCCACACCCTCAATCTACCTCTATTTATTAGGTTATTTTGGTAATCTGATAGGATATTTCTTATATTTAGATTTCATATTAATTTGTACTTGTATCCTCTTGTAAAAGCTCTTGTATTTATGACACTAAATCTTGGGGTGGTAATTTAGGTTTCCGCATTTCATACTTGTAAATGACTTAGAAATTGAATATTATATTTTCGTTTATCTTCCTACTTTAAATATTGAATTGAATTGATAAAAGCATTAGGGTGTCTTACCTATCGGTTGGGAACATAGGTGTCATCACGACTTGTTATTTTGGGTTGTGATACAAAGTTTGCCACATTAATATTGTGATTTTTTATTTTTCAAGGTCGGAAGTTAAAACTGTATTCCACGGGACACATTCATTATCTTGTGTGCATCCCAATTGCGGTGGATGGCGGAGCGGGGTTTTACCTTGTGTGCATCCCGATAGCGGCAGATAAATAGCCTCGATTTGCAGGCTTAGCCATGCATGCTTAAATTGTACCCAAAAACCCTAACCCAATAGCTATATTAGCCGGCTTGGCCATTCATGCTTAAACTGTTCCCAAAAAACCTAACCCAATACCCTAGATCCACCGACTTGGCCATTCATGCTTAAATTATTCCTGAAAACCCTTATGCAATACCCTAGATACACCAACTTGACCATTCATGGTTAAATTGTTCCTGAATTCCCTCAACCGATACCCTAGATCCGCCGGCTTGGCCATGCGTACTTAAATTGTTCTCGAAAAACCTAACCCGATACCCTAGATCCGCTGCTTCCCTCATGTATGATGGCTAAGCGACTTTGCAGATCTGAATCAACTGCAGTTCTTTCCTATTGTGGTAAGCTATTTACTAGCTTCTTAGGTGAAGTTTATCGGTGATCCAACTTCTCTATTTCGCCAGAAAAGGGGCATCAAGCCTCCATAGAAGCATTCAAAATCTGAAAGGATATGAGCAAACCCAAGTTTCTCCTAAACCACATGTTAGTTATAACTTTGTTCCCTAGTATGGGTCGACATCTAAAAATATCAGAACTCTGGCTGAAATGTTTTCCAGACTAACCAACTAATCAAAATTATGGGCCTAAGTATGAATAAAATGTGAAAAACAGAATGTTTTCACATATTGTTTGATACTTGGGCCCATGGTTTTCATGAGCTGGTTGGTCTGGAAAAATCTCAGTTTGAGTGCCGATACTTTTAAATATAGGTCGATTCCGTGGAATAAAGCTGTAACTAACAGGTAGTTAAGGAGAAACTTGGGTTTGCTTAGATCCCTTCAGATTTTGCTATCTTAAATGATATCGTGGAGCAGATTGCACATTATCGAACAATATGTGAAAACCAGAATATTCCCCAGCTCAAGTGTCAAGTTTTTGGAATTCAGAATTTTGTAGGAAATTGTGGCAAGCCATTATTAGTAACATTTCTCACTTGTACAGGTACTACATGGGCATTGCACGGGCCCAACATTAACACAAGCTATTTTAGCAGCATATAAACGATTTGTCATATAGTTACAAATTGAGTATAGAAACAAAATAGCTCCCCCTTCAGCTAAAATAACTTTTTGTATAAAATCTTCATTTGATGAGGTGCCACCTGATTGAAGCAGTCCATAAAATACCATTGTTGGGTCATTCTTGCAGCACTTTGGTCATGTTACAATAGATTCTTAGTATCTTCATGGTAAGAACTTCACTAAGCACATTCATCTTTCCTCCAAATTGAAAAAGGGGTCACCTACAATGGAAGACAAAGTATGTGCTTTTGGACTGATACATATATCAAGAAGAACTTAAAAGTTACAGTAAGAATATTTTATTTTTCCTAAGCAATGAAAATAAGACAATGTATGGTCTAATTGAGTCTCTTCTTTAAGAATATATAAATTCTCTATTTCAAATGAGGACATATCAAATACACAAGAGTAGAGAAAACTATTGTTTACAATCAACATGTGTTCTACATAATCTTAAATGGTAAGCAAATTAAATACCTGAAACATATAATATGACATAATGCAAAAATGAATGTAAGATTACGCATTTTATACCTCTCACTAATGAATATTTCCTATACTTTTCCTTTACCGCATCTGAAACTCCAGTCATAGTCCCTTTAGGTTTCCCTACACTGTAAGCCGAATTCATGGATGAGCATTTCACATTATTAGGGACTTTGAATGTCAATGACCCGAGCCTATATCATTACGGGCAGAATTAAGTATACTAAGTGGAAGAAAAATGCTAAAGCTTTATATATATTTGAAAAGTCAATAAATAAGCAAATATAGATATCTAGTGAGCTTAAAGCAACAAGCAAAGTGAAATCATGCACTCACAAAGAAGATTAGTTTTTCATCAAACTTGAAATGTAAATTTAGTGAGAATTTGCTTTAAAGGAAAAAAGTATGTTATTAAACTATTCAAGAACATTCACCAAAGGAGATATTATATCACAATTAAAAGGAGAGCAAGAATGAAAATGGAAAAATTGGATTTTGGACTTGCCCCTGGCTACGTGTCCTTTGGACCCTTCGGCTGCCCGCCAACCGTGGAAGCAAGCTCCCTATGTTGGAAAGTTGGGGGAAGAATGCACAGAGGAATTTACCATGAAAAATAAGTGGTCTAAGGAGACGCCCATCATAACTCCCAACAAATATAAACGGTTCACAAGACAGTATTCATAGTTAAAACCTTTAATATAAGATTAACTTGGACATTGTTTGTGATCTCAAATGACCAATTATGATAACTTATTCATCGGGCTACTAATGTCACAATGATTAAAATCAATTCATAAATAAGAAAATATAGTGCTAAAACTTTGGAATGTAAAGAAAGATTAAACAGAAGTTGTAGGCTGATCATTGTACACTATGATTAATTAGCAAAAAATATATATAATAGAAAACTTATTTGACAGAAATTTTCAACTATACTGTCCACATCTAATTATAAATCAAATAAACAATAAAGAATTCTAGAAAATTTTGAGATTTGTATTCAAGAATTTCCATTCAGGAAGAAGACCGAGACATTCAATTAAAAAGTTTCATGTAATAAATAGCTATAAAACAACTTTCATTATGTGTTATAGCATGAACCTTGAAGAAACAGGAGAATTGTACAAATCTTATACTTGAAGAACTAAACGCAACAGGAAGCTCAATAATCAAACGACAAATAACAGGAAAGAAGAAAAAGAAGAGAAACACAGTGAAACTATTTTGCAGAGAAGGAGTTGCAGATATTTTTTTTATTTAATACGTTCAGTGGCCTAATATAGGCTTACAGAATCTGTGGAATCATAATCCCACTAAAGTACTTGCCCTAAACTCTAGGAGAACAAATCTGCACCTAACTACAACTAGGAAAATATCAGGAACTAACTAAATAATAAAGTGACAACTAACTGCTAGAAAATAGCTACTGCAAGACTTAGTCAAACTAAATCAAATATGCTGATGTTGCACGACTTTAACACCTCCTCTCGACATCAGCTCTAGTCTTAGCAATGCCTAGCCCTGACAAAAACTTTCAAACTTATTGGCGCATAAGCCTTTTGTGAACAAGTCTGCTATTTGTTGTTCTGTTTGAATATGCTCTAAGTTGATCTCTCCTTGTAACACTTTTTCTCTGATGAAGTGGTAATGTATTTCCACATGCTTAGTCCTTGCATGAAAAACGGGATTTTCAGCTAAACTGATTGCTGACTGATTTTCACAGAACAAGGAAACTGCATAGCCAACTGGTTGCTTTAAATCCTTCATCAGCAGCATAAGCCATGTACTTTCTTGAGCTACAACTGCTGCTGCCCGATACTCAGCTTCTGTTGTTGATAGAGACACCGTTGGCTGCCTTTTGCTACACCAAGAAACTGCTCCAGCTCCAAGCTTAAACACAAATCCAGTAGTTGAGCGACGAGTATCATGATCTCCTGCATAGTCGGAGTCGCAGTAACCAACCAACTTGCATTCTTCACTTCTTTTATACAAAAGACCATAACCAATTGTACTTTTCACATATCTTAGCATTCGTCGAGTAGCCTCCATATGGTGCTTCTTTGGATTGTGCACGTAGCGACTCATCACACCAACTCCAAAAGAAATATCTGGTCGAGTATGAGTTAAATAAATCAGACTACCTACCAATTGGCGATATTTTGTCACATCTTCTAAATCTTTTCCTTCGTGTGCACATATTTTGACATTTGGTTCAATTGGAGTTGCAATTGGCTTGCAATCCAACATTCCAAATTTCTTCAACAAGTCTATGGAATACTTCCGCTGATGAAGAAAAATTCCTCCTTGAGTACGATCAACCTCCAAACCAAGAAAGTGATTAAGCTGTCCAAGTTCTTTCATATGAAATCGAACAGATAAATATTCCTTTGTTTGGACGATTTCTTCTTCATTATCCCCAGTTACAATCAAATCATCAACATATACTAGCACAATAGCTAGCTTCCCTCCATCGACTCTGACAAACAAACTTGAATCTGCAGATGTAATTAAATAACCACTTTGAGTTAAGAATTCAGCAATTTTACCGTACCAGGCCCTTGGTGATTGCTTTAATCCATATAGTGCCTTCTGCAGTTTACAAACATATCCAGGGTGCTTTTGACTTTGGAAACCCATTGGTTGAGCCATGTAAATCTCCCGATCCAGCTCCCCATGTAAAAATGCATTTTTAACATCCATCTGCCACAAATTCCAATCTTTGCTAGCAACAAGTGCAAGTAAGACTCGCACAGTTGTAAACTTGCCACTGGACTAAAAGTTTCATCATAATCCAAAACATATTCTTGAGTAAATCCCCGAGCTACCAAATGAGCTTTATGCCTCTCCACCAACCCATCTGTGCGACGCTTTATTTTATAAACCCATCTACATGATATAGATTTCACATCTTTTGGCTTCGGCCCAAGTTCCCAGGTTTGATTTTGCTCTAGTGCGGCGATCTTCTCCTCCATTGCTCTAGTCCATGTTGTGTTTTGAGCTTCTTCTTCAAAGCTTTCAGGTTCTTTTCCAGATTCATCTTCTATTATTGCTGCATTAACATATTTGGGGTTTTGCCTCCGAACCCGTTCAGACCTTCTCGTCTCGCATTGTGGAACAACTGGTACTTCTCCTTCATTTGTTTTACTACCTTCACATGTTGGCTGGTGAACAATTGATTGCCCAAAATTATGAGTCGTGCCTTGTTCAACATCGACGTCTTCACTTGATCTAAAATAAGTAATTTGCAACTTATTTTTCAGATCAGTTTGGTCTGGTAATATCTCCTTTTCCGCAGACCACCATGAAGAGGTTTCATCAAATACAACATGTCGTGATGTATAACACCTTCCAGTTGTAGGGTCACTACATTTTCACCCTTTTCTTTGATTATCATAGCCTATAAAAATGCATTTAACAGCTTTCTTGTCCAATTTGCTACGTAACTGATCAGGTATAAAAACATAGCACACACATCCAAATACTCGTAAATAACTGACATTAGCTTTCATATTCCACAACTTCTCAAAAGGTGAAAGAAAACCTAACCTTTGTTGAGGAAGTCTGTTGATGACATATGATGCAGTCCTCATTGCTTCTGCCCAAAATCTTCCGGGGACATTCTTCACATGTAACATAGTGCGACATATTTCTGCTACATGCCTATTCTTCCTCTCTGCAATGCCATTTTGCTGTGGCGTGTAGGCACAAGTATATTGATGACGAATTCCGCATTCTCTTAGGTATTGAGAGAACTTAATTGAGTTGTATTCCCCTCCGTTGTCTGTTCTTAAACAACAAATTTTCTTGCCCAGTTCTCCCTCAATTGTTTCCTTAAACTCTTTAAACTTAGAAAAAGAATCAGATTTTTCTTTCATAAAGAAAACCCAAACATACCTAGAGAAATCATCAATAAAGGTCACCATGTACTTCATTCCACCGATTGATGATTGCTTGACCGGTCTAAACACATCAGAATGAACTAATTGTAGTGGTTCATTAGCTTTAAATTTGGACTCTACAAATGGCAACTGGTGAGCTTTACCGAATTGACATCCTGAACATACAATGTCTGTTCTTACTTCAAGTTGAGGAAGACCCTTGATCATTGACTTCTTCATCATAACATTTAACTTGGAATAACTCACATAACCCATTCTCATATGCCACAAGTCAGCAGTCTCATTATTTTTTGTCTTTTCTACATATGCAGACTCTACAGACATCACATAGACTGACTCTAATCTACGCCCCTTCATAATTGGATTTTCTAAGTTCTTGAGATCCTGATAAATCCTCACATCATCAGGACCAAACAAGACATAGTTTCCGGATGTTGTTAATTGTGATACTGAAAGCAAGTTTTTCCTCATACCTGGAACGTGATAGACATTCTGAAGTGGTATTTGGTTGATCCCTTGTTGAAGAGAGACTACCGTCTTACCAATATGAGCTATCGATAACCTTAAATTATTAGATGGTACCACAACACGACTATCCTTGTACACTGATGGATCCTGCAACTTTTGTTTATCACCTGTCATGTGATTTGCACAACCCGAATCAACGATCCAGTCGTTCTCATGATCAATTGACTCAAATATAGTCGATGCAAGTGCTAAATCCTCCTCTTCTATAGCAAAAAATACTTCAGCATCCCAAACATCCTCACTTTTCTCGATGGAATTTGAGGTAGCTGTGTTACTTTGAACGGGCTGTTTCTTAAACCAACAATTCTTTTCCATATGACCCTTCTTCCCATAATTGTAACACTTCCCTTCAAATTTTCTATCGTTCTTTTGATTCTTCGAAACTTCTCTTGAGCGAAAAGTTTCATTTCCTTGAGAATGTTTCTTCTTAAACCCACCAGCAGCTTGTTTGATATTCTGCTTTTGTTGGTGTAGAGAGCTTCTTCCTCTTTCTTAATAGAGAGTCCTGCCATTTGCTTCGCCATAGCTTCTTGGCCAGCAAGTAAATTTTCAAATTCAACAAGTGATGGCTGATTTGGCCATCCCTGTACAGCAGCAACAAAACCTCTGTATTCATATCTCAAACCATGGATAATAATTCTTTTTACCCTGGTTTCCCCAATTGGTGTTGTTGAATCCAAAACTGAAATTTCACGGCATATCCCTTTGACTTTGTGAAAGTACTGGGCAATTGTCATATCACGTTGCTCTGTTGATAATAACTCGCTCTCCAAAAGCTGTAACCTTGCATCGTTCTTCTTTGAGAAAAGTGTAGCAAGTGTGTCCCACATTTTTTTCGGTGTTTTAGCATCACGAACATGCTCCAACACATCTTCGTCGATTGTTGTTTTGAGTGCAAACATTGCTTTGCCTGCTTTGATCTTCCACTTACGCAACGTTCCATTGGCATCCTCTGCTCTGGTTGGCTAACTTCACTTTCATTGATGACTTCCCAAAGATCTTGGCCTTGCATATATGACATTATACAAGTTGCCCATGTATTGTAGTTCTGGTTATTGAGCTTTTTGAATCCCCCGATTACTTGACGATCATTCATCGTGCTGGCTCTGATACCAAATGAAGAACTAAACGCAACAGGAAGCTCAATAATCAAACGACAAATAACAGGAAAGAAGAAAAAGAAGAGAAACACATTGAAACTATTTTGCAGAGGAGTTGCAGACATTTTTTTTTATTTAATACGTTCAGTGGCCTAATATAGGCTTACAGAATCTGTGGAATCATAATCCCACTAAAGTACTTGCCCTAAACTCTAGGAGAACAAATCTGCACTAACTACAACTAGGAAAATATCAGGAACTAATTAAATAATAAAGTGACAACTAACTGCTAGAAAATAGCTACTGCAAGACTTAGTCAAACTAAATCAAATATGCTGATGTTGCACGACTTTAACAATACTCCTATGTGTAACGAAGTTATTCTCCTTTTGTTTTTCACCTGCTCATTTTTTCTTATGCTTTCTTACTCCTCCTTTACATCTTAACGTGGAATTTGATGCAAGGCAAGTTCCTAATCTATAGTAGTGAGTAATGACTTTTCTAATGTGATTTGGACTTATCAAGTTAAATTTGGTCTGATGCTAATTAAGAAATTGAATGTGATTTTTTGGATTCTCATATTACAGGATCGTGAATTCTAGTAGTACATATGTACACCACCAGCGTAGCTAAGGCAACTTCATTGACTAACATAGACAAGGTAAAACATATAAGTTTTATAACTATTAATTTCGTCTTTTTATACACTAAAAAGATAGCTAGAGTTTAATATGTGTCAAATAGTGAATCTAAAAAGATTTAGAAAGAAAATCATTAGTGATACCTCAAATACCCTTCTTTCAATGTTGCTTTAAGACATTGAATCACTCTTTTTTCGTTCTGTGTCTGATTTTACCAGGGAACCATCTATATGTCTAATGCAATACTCCTTCAATGAGAACAGAGTTTGTAATATTAGTTCACAAATTTTCAAAAAATTAAACCATGAAAGAGATTTCGAAATGAATAGAAAATTGTAGTACCTGGTGCACTACTGGTCCTTCAGCATCATAGAAAATTGTAGTACCTGGTGCACTACTGGTCCTTCAGCATCATAAAAAATTGTAGTACTTGATGCACTACTGGTCCTTCAGCATCAACATTGACATGGAAAACCACATATGCAATATCGGCAATGTAAAAATAGTATCAAAGAGAAGCTTTGGTCTATCCTTTCATCGGATTGTCACAATAGAGTAGTCTTTATCTTACCAAATAAGGACAATCACATTAGGCCTCTCTTTTTCATTCAATCCTTCACCAGCAGCACGTTCATAAGCTTGGTATGCAAACATTAGTTGGTGATTGTCTTCTCTCCGTATATGAGAGACCCTTGGAATTCCTTAATTTATCGCTACATCTAAGTATATTTCACAATAGTTGCTTCATCATAGACAACCTTTTCGGATCATTAACTATACCTCCCGTTTCCTCACCTAGTTGTTGTTAGGCGTTATGAGCCCACACATTAGCATTAACCACATTGCATTGAGATTCGTGAGGAAAGTGCTCACCTGAGACAATAGCCCCGGTCTATCACTCGGGCTATTGACTCAGGCACGATTTAGTTGTTTTAGAGATTTTCTTGTTATGCTATAAAAAGGGGTAGACTATTCCAAATAAGATAACTTGGACACATCGTCAAACACCTTGAATGTATACTCAGACAAGTTTAATTTTGTACGTCATCCAGCTGAAGCAGACAAAAGGTTTCTAGTGATCCCGAGAACATATTGAGTTTTACCTTCAGCTTGTCCACTCTTGTGCTTTCTTTAAGTTGACATAATTACACCCCTGCTTTACGCCTAAATATTACAACTTCTTAATGCCGCGATTTTAGGATAATAGGAATGCCCACGATACA
Source organism: Solanum sitiens (assembly GCA_016801875.1). Classification (NCBI taxonomy): domain Eukaryota; kingdom Viridiplantae; phylum Streptophyta; class Magnoliopsida; order Solanales; family Solanaceae; genus Solanum; species Solanum sitiens. The sequence continues at coordinate 177,373 of JABWTJ010000268.1, read as the reverse complement.
TTATATCGTATTTGTAAACATTACTAAATATGCAAAATGTAATTCCACGAAACTGAAGATCATGATAAGTGTACATTTTTCCATATACTTTTTTTTATTTATTTGCAACTTGCAAGCCCATCCTTACTCTATTTTTTTCACATAAAATGAAACTGTAGAAACTTTGTATCAAAGAAACTAACAATTGTTAGTTTTAGCAGGAGCCCAATAAAATAGAATAACATTATGCTCACTTGTATTAGTTCTCATATGCAAATGAACTTTTTTAAGAGCTCAGAATCATTAATCAGAGTAGTGCATGGCTTTTCTCGAGATCTCATCACATCCCCAATTACTAAACACAAAAAATCTGTGTGTGAAAGTGAGAGAGAAGCAGTAGCTGAGATTTCATGCAAATGGATATTGGAATTCACACATCAAAGGAAAATAGAAAATCACTTATAAACTGATAGACCTCACTAATCATAACAACACTACATAGAGTCCTCATAGCCTCTCATAATTCTCAACAATAATACAAAAAGATGAAATATCAAATTCGAATATAATCAACTGATATCATGAGGTTAAAGCTAAAGTTGTTTCAGGTAATCTAACAGAAGGCGCATATAAATTTACATGTATATCTGGAACGTTGAGGAAACAACAAAATTTGAATAACCAACATACCATCTTTGCTAGTTCATTCCATATAGTTCTTATTCATGGTTCTCACTATCGAGTAACTATGTTGCTTTCGCTCTTCAAAAACGTCTGATGCCTATATTGAATTATTCAAAAGTAATGTATTTTTGAAGAATTCGACACGGATGTTGCTAAGTCCTGTATTCAAATTATCAAACCAGAAGAAATAAAAGATGAAAAAAAAAAACACAAAGAACTATCAAGTCCACAGAATTCACTGTGTGTCCTTAAGAAATTTAATCCCCTCAAGTACCCGAGGTCCCAAGATAAAACGGATTAACCATTAAAGAAGTAGTGGTACCTCATACTTCAATAATTTAAATGAACTCAAAATGACAGCAACGAATCACACATAGATACGATCGATCGATTTTATTTTGTAAGAAATGTATGCATAAGAAGGGAAGAATTTGATGCTGAAAAATGAGAGACAACCTCTCTATTTATAGCCAACAAAGGATAAAGATCACAACTCTTAGAAAAAAAAGACAACCTTCCAGAAAGGGCACAACACTTTGGAAAAGACACAACCTTTAAAATGGTCATAACCCTTTAGAAAGGACACAATCTTTCATAAAGGTCACAACCCTCCGTCAGCGACAACCCTTTAGGAGAGTCACAACCCTTAATTTCCCGTTCACACCTTTAAAACCCAACAAACCCCCACATGAATAGGGAATGACTATTTTTAAAACAACATATGCATAAAAAACTGTGTGATTCATAAGTAAGGGCTAATCACATTTGGATAAGTAGGTTTCCCTTAAACTTTTTGTAGCAAACATATATCGGATATACTCGGTCAATCGATAGATTTGATATCTTTAAACCGTCGAGCTTTGGTGTATACCTAGACAACATAAGTCACACAGTCAACCCTTGAACTATTTTTGTTTCTCATTGTTTTGTTCGTTTCAGCCATGAACACATCTCGCTTAATAAGTGCTTAGAGAATTGGCCTTACCGGATTGTCCTTGAAGCGGCTTATACTTCACACTTACATAGGTGATTTTTAAATATGTTACCCCATAGATACACCATTTGATATACCCTGTATCAAACTTAGAAACCATTAAAAAGTCATAATGTATTTATCCTTGTTACTGAACATTGTCTTATCATGAGAATAGACCATAAAAAAATATTTTGACAATGTTGAACCGTCATTAATGGATTTTTTTGATCTCCTTGAGATCTTGGGATATCCAGTCTTCTAGGTAGAGTTACCGCCACAATGAATTGTCCTCCTCCATGGTCCCATTACCTTTGATAATCTATCAACTCTCTCTCTCTCTAGTTAGACCTTTCATAAGTGGATCCGACACATTATTCTTTGACTTTACATAGTCAATTATGATAATTCCACTAGAGAGTAGTTCTCTAACGATATTATGTCTACGTCATATATGACGAGACCTTCCGTTATCTTCATACTCCACGCCCAACCTATTTCAAATTAACTCTAACATAGTATGCATACTGGAGCTAAAGGTTTGGGCAAAAAATCATTCAAGAAATTTAGGAGTCATTCAACTTTACCGGTCTTATCTAGAGTGACAAACTCAGATTTTATAGTAAAGCGAGTGTCATATTTCTGTTTGAAAGATTTCCAAGAGAATGCTCCTCCAGCAAGAGTAAATACATATCCACTCGTGGATTTTATTTCATTTGACCTGGTGATTAAATTTACATCACTATATTCTTCCAATACTATTGGGATACTAGTTATAATGCAAAGAAATAGTTTGTTAAGTATGTTTTTAAATACTCAAAACTCTTTTCATTATCATCCAATGAGTTTGATTGAGATAACTTGTGAACCGACTCAGTTTACTAGTAGCACATACTATATCTGATCGCGTACACTTCATGATATATATCATACTTCTCAATAATCTAGCATAATTCAATTGTGAGTCACCTTTCCTTCATTCTTTTGAAGTACAAAGCTCACATTAATTGGAGTCAAGTCAATATTGAAATCCAACTACTTGAACTTTTTAAGTACCTTTACAATCACATCAGTAACTTTAATTTCTTTCATATCGAAGTTACTTTCTAGCATATGCTTAGTAATATTTATGCCAGATGTGTCTCTTTTGATGATCAACATGTCATCAACACAAAAAAAAATAATGACCTTGTGATTTGGAATGTCATTAATGTAAAACATTTATCACATTCATTAATCTAGAATTCATTTGTCAATATAGTTTGGTCAAACTTCGCATGTCATTATTTGGGCGCTTGTTTTTAGTCCATAAAGTGACTTAACAAGTTTACACATTTTTTAGCAGGAACCACTAAGTCCTCAGGTTGTTCCATGTAAATTTCTTCCTCCAAAAAATATTTTTACATCTATTTTGACAAATTCGCAACTAGCGCAATTAAATGTTAAATAAAATGCAACATTAATAGATTGATAATGAAACATTCTTAATTGGGGCATATATATCTGCATAAACTGACCTAGCAAGTGTAATTCATGAATTAAGCGAATCTACACAACTAGGGTTCTGAGTTTCATGCAAGAACTAAGCAATAATTCCACAAAACATGATAATATGATTATGAATATTCTAAAAGCTGAATCACGGCCATAATATGCAGTTCTAGAAATCCTAGGTCTAAACATGATATAGAGAATCAAGAATCTGACTGAATTTTTGGGACCTAATGGGTGAAAGGAACCATTGGTGAAATCCTACATACCTGTGATGAATTTTAAAAAGAAATCTTTCAATTTCGGGGTTGAAACTGGAGGAAACCTTGTTGCGTTCTTGGAGAAGGTTGGTCGACTCTTTCTCTCTTTTCTTGTTCAAATTGGATGAATTTTGGAGAATAAGTTAACTAGGGTAAGTTCTAATTTAGTTACTAGGCTAAAATTGACTAAAACGACGTGTAGGGGCCTATAATAGAAAAATTATGTCTTGTTATCGTGTGCAAGAGACTTCATATGAATCAAAAGACAACCAATAACATGATGATGGTTGTTCAATTATCACACTACCCATCAACATAAAAAGAGAAAATAGGTGCCAAACCCACCCGTATATTGAACTAGACTCTCTATCAATTTAAAACTTAAAATCACACAATAGATGGTCTAGTCCTGATTCCCATAATTAAAAAGAGTTTCATGAGTTTGAAAGATAAAAAATATCAAGCAAGTGAAAGGATATGTAAGCATTAAAAATAAAAAAGTCACTCTTACAACTAACACGTTTAGCGAGGCCACACAATTTCAACAATCATGTATATGTTCCATTTTCAATTTTATAGTTCTTTTTTTTTCTTTTATGTCATGGTATCGTTCTCTTTGATCATGTATGTGTGATATATATTTATATATATATTTTTTACTTTTACCACAAATTCAAGATATCCTATGAAGCTATCTTTATTTCTTACAACTACTGATAAATCCCACTATGTTCTACCAATCAAATCATGCAAGTTTTCATATCCCTAATTTCTGCAAGATGATATGATTGTCGTGATTGTCACATAATATTTATTTTAATAAGAAAATTGTTTTTTGCAAATGCTAGTAAACACAAGAAATTGGAGTATATCATCCATGTTTACACATATATTTAATGTTTATGTCCTTGAACTAGTTGACACAATGTTTGAACTTGCAGTATTCATATTAGAGCTGGAGTAAAGACCATAATCGCTTTGACAGCGTCTAACTGCTTTTAGTTGCCAAGAGCAGGTTAACTGACTTGGAGAATGCCCAACACTAGCACAAAAAACTCCAAACGAAAGTCTTAATTTAGTAAGAATTTATGGTAATTATATATCAAAGACTTTTATCCTTTGCTATTTTCACCATATTATTGGAGTAATATTATTCTTTTTCTTTTTCCTTCCATATTAAAATTTTAATCAGCAGTAGATCCCATCACTTCGATCCTACTAACAGTTCCATTATTGTTTATTGTCTTTGTACTACTACCACAATTGATAGAAACCTCATCTATCACATCTTTTTCTTTCTTTTTGGGATAAATACCTAGAAAACCCTTTAAACTTGACATGTGAGTTATAACACTGATGAGATAGACACAAAAATGTATCTTGTAAACACATGAATCCTACTTTGACTTACCAATGTCATTTCTGAGTGTGTGATTGTGCTAACACTTCGAGAACTCCATTCTTAATATCCTAAATAATTCATTTGCTTAAATTTCTTTTCTTCTCCTTCCACCATGTAAAACAAACAAATCGAGAGCCAAAAAATATATTTGGTTAAATTCTAAAATTTATCTATCCCTCCCCCCATTCCCCCCCCCCCCCCCCCCCCCCCCCCAAAAAAAAAAGAAAAAGGATTCGACTCTTATACAACATTTAAACAAATACAAGTAAGCTTTACTTATGATTGAAAGAACTAATAAGGCCTCAAAGCCAGATCTAAAAATGTAATGACCTTAAGTATACAAGTTAAATTAATGTAACTTAAAAAAGAATACCTATTTTGTCAAGTGTAGAGAAGATATAATTGGGTGTTATGAGATTTCTTTTCCAGTAAATGGTTTAACAAAAGCCATAAAGGGGTACCTCGTTAATTCGTGGCGTAGAAATAGAGAAACATAATTCCTCTGCCTTCTTGATTAACCCTGACCTGCTCTCATTTCTGCTTGACCAAACACCGCCCATTTTTCTCTCCAAAAAATTTCAGATCAGTAGAGCACAAACATATATAGGATCATTGAATATATTCTTTTCTTTTCAATCAAGAGGGCAATCTATAACAAGATTTCGAGGATGTTGGGATAGGACAATAATAAATTCAAATTGCCATTTTTTCCCTCACTCACAGACACGACAAGTTTAACTTTATGTTTACTTGACCACTGATCTATGTGGTCAAGAAATATAAAGTCAAACTTGTCGTGTCTGTGAATGAGGGGAAAAATGGCAATTTGAATTTATTATTGTCCTACCCCAACATCCTCGAAATCTCGTTATGTTTACTTGACCACAGATCTATGTGGTCAAGTAAATATAAAGTCAAAACTTGTTGTGTCTGTGAGTGGGGGGAAATAGCCAATTCAAATAATAATAATAATAATAATAATAACAAAATTGTTATTAAATTTCCAAATGGTATTTGGTACTGTTAAAATAGAAATAAGTATGTCCTACTTAAAATAGGAACATAAATAGGAATAGGAATAAGAATAGGATTCCTAGTTGGAAAAGAATTCTAATGCATTGTCTATAAATAGGGTCTCTGTAACAATTTAGACACACAATTCAAAAATATTTTTTCCTATATATTTCTCACATGGTATCAGAGCATTGGTGAGAACTTCAAGTCACCAGTGTCAAAATCCGGTGACGACGGTGGGACTAATTTGTGTCATCTTTCGTTCAGAAGGTGTTGTGCAAAAGACAACACCCTCACGAGGCTCGGGAAGCCCAGGCGACCAAACCCTAACCAGAACCACCGAAAAATACCCCTCCATGCGCCCCTACGCGCCGATTGGAGGTGGAGATTTTCCGGCGAGATTTGTTCATGCGCTGGCGCGGCACGTGAGTGCTGCTTCGGTCACTTTTGTTCAAGTTTTTTTCTTCTGTTGGGGTCGTCTAGTATTTCCGATCAGAACCCATATAGTTTTCTCCAGATACGATCAGCGGAATTAGGGTTTTGATGATTTTTAGGGCAATTTTCGGCAATATCCCAGCAAAATCAGAATTTTCAGGCAACTGTGGGCAGATTCTGGCAGTTTCCAATATTTTCAGACCAGTGTAGTAGCTTTCGACAGTTTCCAGCGTACATACCAGTCTATGGAGAATAGACGAGGGAGAGAACGTTTTGAAAATTTTCGATTCAAGTGTAGTCATTGTCATAAACCTGGACACACTCGTGACATATGTTATATTTTGCATGGCCCCCCAGCCAGTTATGATCCTATGGTTCTAAAGGAATATAATGAGCTCCTTTGAAATCGCGCAAGTAAACAACGTTTTGGAAAACCTCGATCCAAGTGTAGTCATTATCATAAACTTGGACACATTCGAGACATATGTTATATTTTACATGGTCCACCACCCAATTATAATCATGTTGTTCTAAAGGAATATAGGGAGTTCCTTTGGTATCGTGCAAATAAACAAACGTCTCCACAAGTAGTTTTGGTTGCACAGCCTGATGTTTCTGTTGCGGGTAATTCTTTTACTTGTGTATCGCGGTCTAGCGCCCTTGGATCATGGGTCATAGACTTAAGGGCTTCTGATCATATCTCTGGTAATAAATCACTTTTTACTGCTATTGTTTATTCACAATCTCTCCCAGCTATTACTTTAGTCAATTGGATCCAAACAAAACTAATAGGGGTTGGAAAAGCCAAACCCGTATCGTCTATCACCCTAGACTTTGTTCTTTATGTCCCTGGTTCTCCTTTTAATCTAGCATCGGTTAGTCGTTTGACAAAAGCCCTACATTGTAGCATAACTTTTTTTGATGATTTTTTCTTATGCAGGACCGTAGTACGGGACAGATGATTGGAACAGGAATTATTTACCAAACATCTTGTCCATACACTCCTCAACAAAATGGTGTCGCGGAAAGAAAGAATAGGCATCTCATAGAGACTGCTCGCACTCTCCTCATTGAATCCTATGTTCTGCTGCATTTTTGGAGCGATGCAGTCCTTTCATCTTGTTATTTAATTAACAGAATGCTCTCTTCTTCTATTCAAAATCAGGTTCCACATTCCATATTGTTTCCTCAGTCACATCTTTATCCTATCCCCCCTCGTGTCTTTGGGAGCACATGCTTTGTTCATAATTTAGCCCCAGGGAAAGATAAATTGGCTCCTCGAGCCCTCAAATGTGTCTCTCTTGGTTACTCTAGAGTTCAAAAAGGGTATCGTTGTTATTCACATGATCTTCATCGATACCTTATGTCCGCTGATGTTATATTTTTTGAGTCTCAGCCTTATTATACATCTTCTGATCATCCTGATGTATCTATGGTCTTACCCATATCTCAGGTTTTACGTGTGCCAACTTTTGAGAAATCCACGGTTACTTCTACATCTCCGGTTGTAGTGCCACCACTCCTAACTTATCATCGTCGTCCGCATCCAACCCTAGTCCCAGATGATTCATTTCATGCGCCAGACCCTGCTCCTACTGCGGACTTGCCTTCTCCTAGCCAACCAATTGTACTTCAAAAAGGTATATGATCCACTCAAAATACTAACCCGCATTATACATTCTTAAGTTATCATAGCCTATCATCACCCCATTATGCCTTTGTGTCTTCTTTGTCCTCTATTTCCATCCCTAAGACTACAGGTGAAGCACTTTCTCATTCTGTATGGAGACAGGCTATGGTTGATGAGATGTCGATTTGACATAAAAGTGGTACTTGGGAGCTTGTCTCCCTTCCTGCAGGTAAATCTACGATTGGTTGTCGTTGGGTTTATGCAGTCAAAATTGGCTCAAATGGTCAGGTTGATCGAATTAAGACTCGCCTTGTTGCCAAAGGGTATACTCAGATATTTGGGCTAGATCATAGTGACAATTTCGCTCCTATGGCTAAAATAGCATTTGTCTGCCTTTTTCTATCTATGGTTGTCGTTCGTCATTGGCCTCATCATCAATTGGATATTAAGAATGCTTTTATGCATGGTGATCTTAAGGAAGAAGTCTATATGGAGCAACAACTGGTTTTGTTGCTCGGGGGAGTCTAGTAGCCTTGTATGTCAATTGTGTATGTCACTCTATGGTCTAAAACAGTCTCCTCAAGCTTGGTTTGGAAAGTTCAGCACTATAATTCAGCAGTTTGGCATGACTCATAGTGAAACTGATCACTCGGTGTTTTACCAGCATTCTACACAAAGTCGATGTATCTATTTGGTTGTTTACGTTGATGATATTGTTATCACCGGTAATGATCAAGATGGTATCACTGATTTGAAGCAACATCTCTTTAAGCACTTCAGACTAAAGACCTTGGCAGATTGAAGTATTTTCTAGGTATTGAGATTGCTCAGTCTAGATCAGGTATTGTTATTTCCCAACGCAAGTATGCCTTAGACATTCTTGAGAGACAAGAATGATAGGATGCAGACCTATTGAGACTCCTATGGATCCCAATGTTAAACTCCTTCCAGGACAAGGGGAGCCACTTAGTAATTCTGAAAGGCATAGACGACTCCTTCAAAAGTTGAATTATCTCTCCTGACATCTCTTTTCCTGTGAGTGTCATAAGTCAGTTTATGACTTCCCTTTGTCAAAGTCATTGGGAAGCAGTGGTTCGTATTCTACGATATATAAAGTCAGCTCCCAGTAAAGGACTATTGGAGGATCAAGGCCATGAGCATATCATTAGATTTACAAACGTTGATTGGGCAGGATCATCCTCCGGCAGAAGTTCGACATCCGGATATTGTGTTTTAGTAGGAGGTAATTTGGTGTCGTGGAAAAGTAAGAAACAGAATGTGGTTGCTCGATCTAGTGCAGAATCAGAATATGGAGCAATGGCGACAGCAACTTGTGAGCTAGTTTGGATCAACCAGTTGCTGAAAGAACTAAAATTTGGCAAAAATTGATCAGATGGAACTTGTATGTGATAATCAAGCGGCTCTTCATATCGCATCAAATCCGGTGTTTCATGAAAGGACTAAGTACATTGAGATTGACTGTCACTTTGTCAGAGAAAAAATACTCTAGGAAAATATTGTTATGAAATCCATGAAGTCAAATGATCAGCTTGCAGATATCTTCACCAAATCCCTCAGAGGTCCTCGTATTAATTACATTTGTAACAACCTAAGTACATATGATTTGTATGCACCAGCTTGAGGGGGAGTGTTAGAATAGAAATAAGTATTTCCTACTTAAAATAGGATCAGGAATAGGAATAGTAATAAGAATAAACTAACCAAAACTTCCCTTAATAATTCTCAGTCTTATTGGGCTATTTGCTATTCCTATTTTTATTTCTGTTCCTATTCTGTTCTAAATAGGATTGTATAAACTTATTTCTATTCTACTAGGATTTTATAAACCTATTCATATTCTAATATGATTGTATAAACCTATTCATATTCTAACACAAACAACTTTTGATCTCGTGAGTCATGATTACAGTTATCCTCCATTTCCTGAGGTGATAGCATTTGGTCAAGACTTAAGTAAATCAGCCATTGGTTGCCATCATCCAAAGTTGCTTGTGTTGCTAAGTAGAGGTAGTCTCAGTATTGTGGTCACATCTGCTAATTTGATGGTAGAATAGGTGCTTGTTTAATCACCTTTCTTCTGTGTTCTCTTGTGTGAATCAGCTCATTCTTTCTCTTATGACCTATTAAATTATTATATAAACTTGAAATCAATGTGTTTTTTTTGGCACCAGTCACTTAGCAATTCAGTTTTTCCTCTTTGCCAGTAACTTTGTTAATCTGTTAAAATAAATCAAAAAGAGGAAAAAGAACAAGATTTTGGTGCTCACGGTAAGCTTAATTGCTAAAGGTTTGCCTAAATAAGCATATAGATTGATTTTTTACACCTGCAATGTCGAGTTGGGCTGTGAAGTAGCAGTTAAGAGCCCATCAGATATTCTTGAACAATGAAAAAATATATTAGAGATTGTCCTCAACTTTTAAAAGTTGTAATCTAGACATTTTGTTCCTTCTGAGGGTTTCAAATAGGTTAAGAAAAGCCCTATATCTTATGAATATTTAGTATTTTGTTAGCACCCTTTTAGTCTACCAATGGTCTACACATGAAATATTTAAGGAAATTTGTAAGTAGAATTCATCAGCTTATAAGTTATTTACTCCCTCCATCCCATTTTATGTGATACCATTTCCTTTTTGGTCAGTCCCAAAAAGAATATCACATTTCCTTATATGGTAAGTATCTAAATGTATAATTTCTCTTTTACCCTTGTTGGTCCCACTTAGTTTTCTAATACATTTATGAGGAGAGAGAAAACTGAGTTACTTTTTTGAAGGGCAATTTGGTAAACATTTCAAAGTCTTCATTATTTCTTAAACTCTGTGCCGGGTCATATGTTGCCACATAAAATTGGACGGAGGGAGTATTTTTTATTTCTGTCCAGCACTGTTTGTAGTAGATTATTGCAGCTTTTTAGTTATTTATTTTCCCTATTTCTAAGTAGCAGTTGCTGTAGTAAGGAGGTTATTCCTCCACTTTCTCATTCAGTTGTAGTAGGCAGTTTTAGTGACAGTAGACAATTATTTTCCTTGTTTTAGTGTTGTATTTAATGTATTTGAATTCAGTGAAATGATAAGCAGAAAATTAATTTCAGTTTTTGAGTACTTTAACTCAAGAGATTGCAGGTTCTCTCTTAACGAACTAACACCATAGGTGGTAAGAAAAAAACTTCAAATTTCATATTATAGCGTCTCGTAACGAGATCCATAACCGGGGACCATAACAACTTGGTATCAGAGATGGGAGTCATGGGAGACCAAATTCAACATCAACTAGCACAATGGGTGACTGTTCCACAAAGAACCTGAAGCCAATTTGGCCAGACAAGAAACAATAAATACTCGTTTGGATGCACTCGTAAAGAATTTAGAAAATCTAATGTCAATTCTGATTTTACTGAACATATCAGTCAGAATCATAGTTGGAAGGGTAAAAACAGAGTGGCAGGAGGGTCGGGATCAGAAACATGTGGAAGTTTCATCATTCCTCGACGTACAAAACTGGATTTCCCACGATTTAGTGGCCAAGATGACCCTTTGGGATGGTTGAACAGGTGTGAACACTTCTTCCGACACCAACAAACTCTGGAAGAAGAAAAGGGCGGACTTGCTTGTTTTCATTTGGAGGGCAATGCACAACTTTGGTTTCTTCAATTGGAGACAGATCTGCCTCAACTGTCTTGGGATGACTTCATACGTCATTGTAACCTTTGTTTTGGGCCACCAATCAAAAGTCAGAAATTGGAAGAATTGGCTAAGTTACGCTAGATCGGGTCTGTGGCAGATTACCAAGAATCATTTGAGCAATTAATTTCGCGGGCTGGTACACTTACGTAGTCACAAAAAATTGAACTTTATATTAGCGATCTTACTAATTATATAGCAATTGAGGTTGAGTTGCATAATTCTCCAGATTTGGCAACAAGGATGAGTTTATCCCGACTTCATGAACGCAAGGAACAACCCATTTGTTCGCAAGTGTTAGATGCTTGCAAACTAAAGACAACAAATTTCTTACCTCAACATGTCAGATTTGTGAAGAAACTAACTACATCTGATATGGAAGAAAGACGACTTAAGGGACTCTATTTTAATTGTGATGGACCATTCACTAGAGGTCATCAGTGCAAGAAGTTATTTTGGATCGATTCTATATACGATGAGGAAGAATTTGTTGGAAAAGGGAGAAGTACTAATACTTTCCACACTTAGCGCTTGAGGACAAGCGCGATCTGAAGAGGGGAGTAATGTTAGCACCCTTTTAGTCTACCAAGGTCTACACATGGAATATTTAAGGAAATTTTAAAGTAGAATTCATTAACTTATAAGTTATTTATTTTTTATTTCTGTCCAGCACTGTTTGTAGTAGATTATTACAGCTTTTTAGTTATTTATTTTCCCTATTTCTAAGTAGCAGTTGTTGCAGTAAGAATGTTATTCCTCCACTTTCTCATTCAGTTGTAGTAGGCAGTTTTAGTAGACAGTAGACATTTATTTTCCTTGTTTCAGTGTTGTATTTAATGTATTTGAATTCAGTCAAATGATAAGCAGAAAATTAATTTCAGTTTTTGAGTACTTTAACTCAAGAGATTGTAGGTTCTCTCTTAATGAACCAGCACCATAGGTTGTAAGAAGAAAACTTCAAATTTCATATTGCAGCGTCCCATAACGAGATCCATAACCGGGGACCATAACATGTTTCCTCTATCAACTGTGAACTGTCTTCGTCCAGATGGAGTAATGTTTTTAATTCAAATATAGCAACTGTGCAGCGTTACAAATTCAATCTAGTGATACGAGTTTCCTCTTCTGGATGTACCAGATTACTTGTCACTGTTTAAATCAACTTCTTAGTGGAAAATAATGGACTATTGGTATCTAATTTGGCTGGATTCATGACCTCTTTGGTAGATGATGTACCTACTCAGGCCCATAGGATTATGGAGCTGACGAACTATGACTCTGAAGGAAGTGTTGGCTATCTGGCTGCCTCTGTACTCGGAGTTCACTGAAGTTGCATTTCTTGTATATCAAAAAAAGCATTTCTTAGAGGTCAGTGCCCTCTGTCCTTGTAGATTTGTGTGTCTTGCCTGGTATAGTGTTGCTATATGTTTTTCTAATGGTAAAGTGCCTGATTGAACTGCCATTTTTAGTCACACTGATGATATTTTTATAGTGTTGTAGAGAATTTTAAAGCAATTATCAGTTAGTGTGTAAATGCATGAAAGCAAATATATATGTACAGTGATCTTCTTACCTTTTTTAGCTTAAAATTCCTTCTATTTTCTTTCATCGATTATTTTGAGATGGATTTTAACAATTGTTGTAGCCACATGGTTAACTCTGCTAATGAGGTCCGATAAATATATTAGTTATTGTTCACATGCTTTTTTAGAAGCTTTAATTTTTTTGTTGCATTCTTTTTGGTAAATATTTTGAGGTTCTAGATGTGTTTCTTCTTTAAACTCTTAATTCTTTGTTATTAAACTCACATACATTTTTTTTTGCAACTCAAGAATTTGAAAATGAAGAATTTATCGTTCAACAAAGTAAAGAAGCAAGTTGAAGTTTGCGAGGATTTTGTTAGGGGTGGTTTAAAGATTATATATTAGGTATATATGTTGCAAATTTCATCTTTTTGATGAGGACTAGTTGATTTAAGTTGATTCCATAAAACTTTGAAATGGTATTATATCTTTCTTTAGTTTTTAATTAATGATGATTTTTATATCAAATATCAATTCAATTGTTTAATATGTTTTTGGATGTGTGTGAAAATATTATTATTATAAGTTCCGCTGTAAAATATTTATATAATAGCAAATGAAAATGTGGTCTTTGAAGTTTGAAACTCTTTCATGATTGGCATATCTAATATTTAAATTACCATGAGCGATGGGGAATTTTGGACATTTAAGGTGTTGGTGTCAAATCCGGCATACAATTTACAAAAGGAATTTTGGTCGTTAATACTTGTACTAGTTAGATATTAGTTGTTGCTAATGATTTTTAACGTCCGGACTGATTAATTAGCGTAGGGAAAATACAGTCGCTATTAAAGAATATATAATGAATGATTTTACGTTGTCGTCAAAAGTTCGTTGAACCATCGAACAAAAATCCGTTGTGAAACTTTTAACATCAGAACTTTTAACGACGGACAATGACCGGATTGGTTCATGTCGTTGATCACCTTTCGCGACTGAATTTGGACTTTCACAACCAAATGTCCTCTCTCTAAAGGTTATTTTTGTTGTATTAACAGAGGATCACTCTCTTTGAATATGTTCAGCCTGGTGGGCTGTTTTCTGTAGCTTGGTACACATATTAAACATCGCATATCCATTCACCTGTTGATTCCAAGTAGAGCTCACAAGGTCCTTAAACCTATGGTGCTTCATCACCACATTCAACAGTCTAAATGGCCTTTTAACCTGAATCTGAACGGTGCATGTATTCGCTACAATAGGTGTATGATTAGAACGTCCTGGGTCTACAAAATCAACCTCAATATCCCCATACTTAAGAATCCATGCTACATAACCAAATGATCAGTCAACGTGGGTATATATCCCTCTTATTACACCAAGTGAAATGTCTTCCTCTAATTCATAGTAGCTGTCCCACTCCTATATGATCAACACAAGATTGGAAGTCCATTGTTTCCTGGGCTTCACAGGTTCACTCAATCCATGGTTCACTACCATTTAGAGTAAGAGAGTCCCACAACCTCATTCTAGCATTTGGGGTGTCAAAGTCATACACTATAGTGATTAAACAAGAGAAATCAGAGTCTTTACCTTGTACTTTATAGTTCAGCAGTACTAATTGAAACAATTACCTGTGTTGCCAAATAATCTATATCCTCCCATTAAGTATAGTAGGGTAATTAACATAGACCTTCCAATATTGTCCCAATTTATTCTAAATTCTCTCAGCTTTGTGATCTTGAATCTTTGTTTCTACACACTCCATAAAGTTCACTCTATAATTCAGCAGAAAAACTGTCAACTCCTCTTGCTTATAGGGTTGGTTCAGTCCTCTAATATTCCAGGAACTGATACTCATGTTATATTGGAAGGTGCATGTGTTTTGTCCCTGTGTGTCCCTTTATCCGAGTCATTCTGATGGTCTTCTAAGGGAGTAAACTTGTTGGAGGTTGGAGGTTCAACATTATCCTCCTTAGTTGTAGTTTGAGTAACCCTAGCTTTGGATTGACTATTTGGGAAGGAGTGGATTTCTCTTCATTGACATTCTCCTTATTATTGTCCTCCCTTTCCTTCCCCTTTGCTGGGTGCTCTTAGTGACATTAGGAATGTGTTCATTGTTGCCTGTTCGTATATTAATAAAACGAATAAACGAAAGGTTAGCCTCTGTTCTCATGTTTGTATTGTTTCAACTGATTGATTTAATATTCATCACTGATCTTCAGGTTGTGTTGAGGTAAGGTGACTCCCTTGAATTTAGTACATTGAAATTGTCGAGTACCACTTTATTATATTTACTGCAAATAATATAATAAAGATATTTATAATCAACACATTATATAAATGTTACCAAAGGCTTTAACACCCTGAATACAATAACATTAACTCAACTGTCGCTAAATGTTTTTACCACTAAATGCCTATTTTATTATAGTGGGTTGAGATAAGTATACTTCTTGAGGTGGTTTGTTGAAGTTCAAAGGGGACTCATTTGAATTTAGCGCATTAAAAATGTTGAGTTCTAGATCTTGAACCCATCCACTCAACCCTGCGAAGAAATGATATGATGGAACTAAAGAAGGTATATCATGTGTTGAGGTAAGTATATATACTTCTTGGAGTGGTTTGTTGAAGTTTATAGGGAATCATTCGAATTTAGTATATTGAAATGCTTGAGTTCTAGATCTTGACTCCAGTCATTCAACAATGCGAAGATATCATATGGTTAAACTAAACAAGGTAATGAAGGTGGTTGAGGTAAGTAGATTTTTTGAAGTAGTTCGTGGAAGTTCATAGGGAATTCGTTTGAATTGAAACTATCTCTCACAATGTCAGCCGGAACATCAAAGTATTTAACTACGTATTTATAAAATAAATCAGCAGCAATCTCAGATGAACACAATTCAGGTGCAGCAATGAAAACAGAATATTTTGAAAACCTGTCTACTACCTCCATTATCGATGTTTTTCCGTCTACCTTAGGAAATCCAGAAATGAAATTCATACTTACTGATAGCCAAAGCCTCTCAGGAATAGGCAAAGGCTGCAGTAAACATGTCTCCTTTTTACGTTCAATCTTGTCTACTTGACAGACATGACGAGTCTTCACGTATGCCTCTATATCATCTTCCATCTTTGACCAGAAATAAACACGAGACAACAGAGCCAACATTATTTCAACACCCGGATGTCCAGCCCAAGTAGAATCATGCGCTTCCTTCATCAAGTCTTTGTGCAGTCCACCCTGATTTGGTACAACGATTCTCCTCCTTTAAAATAGAGCAGATCGTCAGCGATCCAATACCGTCTCACTGTGCCATCTTGCACTTAACCCATCCACTTTACATATAATGAGTCATTTGCAGCACACAACCTGATTCTATCAAAGAAATCAGTTCAAGTTTTGAAATTGAATAGACTGCAGCAAATACCTCTATTCGACTCAAATACCTCTATTCGACTCAAATACCTCTTTCGACTCAATGAATCAGCAACCTGGTTGTGTTTTTATGTCCCATATGAAATCATATTCTGCCAGAAACTCTTGCCATCTTGCCTGTTTTGGACTCAATTTCTTTTGTGTCTTGAAGAATGTATTGGCTACATTATCAGTTTGGACCACAAATCGAGTTCCTAAGAGATAGACTCTCCAAACCTAAAGACAGTGTACAACATCAACCATTTCTTTCTCATGTGTCGAATATCTTTGCTCAGCATCATTCAGTTTTCGACTTTCAAAGGCCATATGTCATAAGAATGCGTGGCAATATGTGTATAGGCTCCTAATAGAAGCAAGTCAAAAATCTGAACACTAGACTAATAATCCCATGTTCAGTATTTGTGCTAGCATCTTGTTGTGAGAAAATCTTATCTCAATCTTTTGTATCACTATAGCGATAGTTTGAGATTAATATTAAGGATTTCAGTTATTGCTTATGGCATGTGGTTGGGATCCATGGGTTCTCCTCGTTTGTTGGGATATGTGATGTGATATTGGTTGTGTATAAGAATGAAATTTAGATGAATTTGGTTGCTTTTGTAAGTTATGTTTTGGTTTTCCGGTGAATCTTTGAACCTCCTAATCAAGTTGTGAGGAAGAGAGGTACAAAAGGCATGAAAGAGATTAAGGAAAAAGCCAAAGTAATGCTATTGATAAGATTGTTAGGCGAATAATATAAATGAAACGGACAGACCTTCATGCCAAATTCATGAAAGTTGTGCAATAACTTGGTGAAGGTATTGAAACTGAGGAGATCGGCAATCCAATTAGTGAGGTGATAGCATCTTAGAAATGCTCAACTCGAGAAATATAAACAAACACCTAAAGAATGTATTGGTTGACGTAAATATGATTCTTGAAGTGTTTAGTTGAATTTCAGGGATAACTCATTTGAATTCAATAAATTGGAATGATTTTCACTGTCCGAGAAATGATTAAACATATTCAAATGACGTTCACCATAATAAGTGTCAATCTAATTTTCTATCATTTTGCCATTGAAATGGTTGAGCTCTAGATTTTGAATCATGTCATTCAATCCTGCAAAGGAATCATTTGGTGGAACTATAAAAGGTACGGTAAGTGGTTGAGGTAAGCATGTTTCTTGAAATGGATCGTCGAAAAATAATTTATCGATTAAAGAGGAATTTATCTCCTTTATGGTGACATTAATCAAAGGGAAATAATCTTTAAGTGGAAGTGTTTTTTAATTTCTCAACAAGTTTTTAAATAGATAAAAGTTATTAATAACAGATTACATAAATTACTCCTAATCTAAACAACTCCACTAATTAATCTTGTAGCCTAAAGACCTGGGAATAACATATTTAACTCCTAAACAATAGAAACAAACAAATCACTACCAAACAAATAAGCTAATAATTGGATATATTTAAGTAACTATATAATTTAATATAAGGAATAAATAAAAACAACTGAAAAAAAATAAAAGTAATAATAATAATAATAATAATAATAATAACAATAATAATAATAATAATAATAATGTGCGTTTGAGAAATTTTTTTTATATAAGACAAAGAAACTTCAAAAGTTATATGTATTTGAGAAAAATTTTAAATATAAGGCAAAGAAAAAAAAGTATGTGTTTTAATCTAATTTAAATAAAAATAAAAATATGAAAAATGGTAAGAAAGAAGTGTGAATGTGAAATGAGAAAAAAGTAAGAAAAAAAAGTTCAATTTTTTTTTTAAAGATTCTATAGGGTCATTTTGTACTAATTGGGACTTTTGCTTCTCCAACTACATTTCTTTACTCATTCTATTTTTTCTACTATGTAAAATTTGAAAAAAAATAAAGAGTATTTAGTGAGAAAATATGACAAAAGGAAAAATCCAAGAAACTATCAAATCGTTTAGCGTTGAGATTACCATCAACAAGTGAAACGAGAGGGATGAGTAGTACTAGTACTATTCATAGTAGTAAGGGAAGAAGATGAACGGAGAGCGTTCTTGATCGGATTGGACAAACTTGAAAAAGGAAACTGGACTCGAATTGCTAAAGAGTTTGTGCCAAGCAGAACACCAACACAAGTAGCGAGTCATGCCCAGAAATATTTTGAAATACAAAAAGAGAACAAAGCACTCAAACCTCACAAGTCCAGTGTCTTCTGTTAGATATCTTATGAAAAATACAATCATCACGAATATATGTACATAATTTCCATAGCTTGAGGCGTGTCAAAAGACACTATCTTTACATATATTTTCACACGGCATAGGTATATTCTTCAGAATTCAACAAACTCTTTTAGAATACAACTAGGAGCGGAAAACTAACAAAAGTTCTTTAATATAAAATCCAGCAGAAGAATTTTGGTGAAAGAATATTTGTGTACTTGTGTACTTTTCCTCTACCAAAAAACAAGAGGTGATGACACTATATATAAGAAATGAATAAGTTAATGTCATCGATGCTCCAACGATCAACAATGAGTGATTAATGGAGGAGTAAATAAGCTAATTAATATTGTGATATAGCTGTAAATATTAGAATATATCGAAATAAAGATAACATCTTATTGACATGCCATATTGACATAATGAGACTAATTGAACACTATTCAATGATTAGATAATTATCGCAAAAAATATTGTAGAAATATATTAAACCTTACACAATATGAACAAGTCTCTTAGATAAATTCACTATAAACTACCACATTTGGGTATTTTATTTAATTGAAATTTGGTATTAATTTGGGAGATTTTGTTAAGTGAAGGGAAATTTTGTGAATCATGCATGCAATTCATATTGATTGTTGATAAGTTAAAATTATAATTAAATAAACTTATGAATAATTTAAGTGCAACAAAATAATTGCTAATAGTAATTCGTATATCTTATTTGATAAATAATTTCTAATAAGATAGTTAATTCATTGAATCTCTCTTGGAGACATTGATAATATAGCTAATCCATTGTTAATCTTAAATAAGATTTAATTAATTTTAGTTTTGAAAAACTCCTTTCGATTGAAGCAACAGTTACATGAAATATTTACATTATTCTATATGCAATACGTTATTTGAAAAAGAATCAAGTCTTTTTATTTGATTGAGTATTTTTATTAGATCATAATCTAATAAAAATCAAGCTCAAATTACCATTTTCCTCGAAACCCAAGTTCTTGACAAAATTCAGAAAGTTTGAGTTCAAAATTAGCAAATAGGTGGGAAATCTTAAAATAAATAATGAGTAATAAAAGATGGGGAGTTAAAAGTTGTTATCTAATACAAGTTTTTTGAAAAATTGCCTCTATTGAGCTTTCAAAGTTCAAAAATTGTGAAATGGGGATGAAACCCCATTTTTGATAGAGAACACTTTTCAGGTTAATTTGACTCTTCATCTTTTCTCCCTGTAAATCTAGATATCAGATGAGTAGACGGGGCTAAAAAGGAGTGCCACCAGACTGCAGAAGGTTATATCCAACAGTCTGTACAGAGTGTTATTGAATACCTATCTCAAGAATCAAAGAAAACAAAATAGTTCACTATGAGATTCAACATAAAAAGATCTATAAGCAAAATTCAATATTTCAGCTCTATAAGCAATATATAAAGTCAGCTCCTGGTAAAGAACTACTCTTAGAGGATCAAGGTCATGAGCATATCACTAGATTAGAGATGCTGATTGGGAAGGGTCACAAAATGTTTGGCGATTTGGTTCCACTTCCCTTTTCCAACTTTGTCTAATCCCATCAAGAAACGTTTGTGTTCATACACAGTCCATCTATGTTTCTTCTTTGAATGATCTCTTGAATTTTCACTTTCATCAACTAATACACCCTTGTTTTTCTCTTCATTCATGATCCTCATTCTTGATCACTAATGATCACAAATAGATTAATTCTATGATTTCTCTCTCCATTTTCTTGATTCTTTTTGTTTCAAATCTAACGAAACGGTTAGGAAAATAAAAGTTTCACCAATAATTTTCTTGCCCCTAAAATATTTTATTTAATTATAATCTTTATTCTTTACTATTTTTTCATTTATTCATTTGCTTCAAAATGATCATCAATATACTTAGTTATATTAAGTTTTATTTGTGTGTTTTTTTCAACAACCGGAGCTATGAGTTTCGAAATGGAATTCTATTGGTACCAACAACTCCAAAACGTGGAATTTTGTTTAGGAGTGTGGTCGTCTTTATTTTCAAAGTCGTTTCATGGATGTGAGTCATTCGGTTAGAAGTTTAAGTATTTGGAGTTCGGACGCGAATTGAATGTCTGACGATTTCATTGGATTTGGGGGAAATTTTTTGCATAGGTGATGTTTCGGTTGAATTTTCAAAGGTTCTGAGGGTAGTTTGATATTTTTGGGTGAAAGTTAGTTGGCATAATACATAAATGTGCTCTTTAACTTAGTCTCATTTTACATTTATGTCCTTCAACTTTGGGTATGCGCAAGTAGATACTTAAACTTTTATAAACTTGAACAAGTAGATACCTAGGACACCGCATAGGACAAAAATAATCAAGGATTTATCATTGTCTAAAGCCTATGACAACAAGTCTTGCTTTGTGTCAATAGTTTCATCAAATTTTTTTCCTTTTGTAGATCCACTTTGAACCCACAAGTTTATTTTCTGAAGGAAAATCAACCAACTCTCAAGTATGGTTACTCAAGATTGAATCTATCTTACTATTGACAGACTCTTTTCAAAAAGGATGAGTCCACAAAAGGCATATCTTTTTCGACTATATGGACTCATTTTCAAGAAGAAATATTACAAAATAAAACTCGGAGAAAGTATTTTGTCCATTGACATTTACTCCGCCTTTGAATCTCCTTATTAAGTACAATCTCCTTTGGTTCTTTGCAAGGTCGTTTAGACCCTTTATATGACTATCCGGTGGTTCGGACTTATGAACCATAAATTAACATGCTTTAAAATTTGTAGCATATTCAATGAACATACAATCCACAGTCTTAGGTCGTATTTTGACCTGTTTAGGAATAGTTCCCTCATTTCCATTTTTCATATAGATAGACTGTATTGAAAATTGTTCGATCACTAACTTTCAAAAGTTATTGCTTGTACATACTCTAAGAGACGACAAACAATTTTCTATCAGGATACAACAAAGTATGATAAAACTTTTTTGTTGCTCCCTTTCTTAACAAACAAAAGTTTTCTATTTGTTACTCCCTTTATTAACAGATAAAACTTTTTGTTTCTCTCTTTCTGGACATACAAAAAAAATATTTGTTGTTCTCTTTTGCTATAATCATAGCATCCCCCCACAAGTTTTATGGTAAACCTGAACTTATAAGTAGGAGATTCAACATTTTCTTTAAAGTTTTTTTTTTCTTGTCAACAATTTCATTAGATTAAGGTGAGTATGTGCAGTAATTTAATGGATGACTCCATTTTCCAAATATATTTCTGCAAAAGAATATTCATATTCTCCTCATCTACCACTTCTAATCATGACAATCTTTTTATCCAACTAATTTTCAACTTTAGTTTTATATTACCTATGTGTTTCTATTGCTTTGTCCTTATCATTCAGCAAATAGACATAACAATATATAGTGCAATTGTCAATAAAATATATGAAGCATTTTTTTCCACCACGAGATGGTGTTAACTTTATATCACAAATGTCAGTGTAAACCAATTCTAAGGTATTCTAATTCATTTCAACAACACATACTTTACATTGATTTTTTGCACGGTTTTGT
Source organism: Solanum sitiens (assembly GCA_016801875.1). Classification (NCBI taxonomy): domain Eukaryota; kingdom Viridiplantae; phylum Streptophyta; class Magnoliopsida; order Solanales; family Solanaceae; genus Solanum; species Solanum sitiens. The sequence goes on along the minus strand of JABWTJ010000268.1, from coordinate 155,073 downwards.
AATTGACATGTCTCAATCATTTATGTCACAAACAATTTTAGTCAAGCAAGTAAGAACAAACAAAAATATTAAGTTTGAAAATATCTTCTGTGAGCTAATCTTTTCCCACAAATATTTTGTTCTTTACTTTTTTTTATAGATATAATTTTCTCAAATACTGACTTTGTTTTACAGTCAACACATTGCTATATGTCCTTTTCACAAGGACTTTTTCATAACATTCAATTTGTTATAAAATTACTCATGACCATAGTCTCATTGGTCCAATAAGGGCAATATGACCCAAATGTTTGTTTTACAACACAAACATAACATGTCACTTTTCACCAATTTTCATGTCCATACAACAAAAATATTTTAATAGACATTTTTCATGAAAAATCATAATATTTTAAGTGAAACTTTTTCATTAAAGAATATAATTCTTTTGAACGAGTAATATAATTTTGTGGTTTTATACTAGTCATATCATATACTAGTAAAGAGAGACTCACGACCACAATATAAAATATACTCCAAGAATTTTGTGGGTCTAACATAATACAAGAATGTCATCAAATTTCATATCTTGTACTTTCAAATTTAAATTAGATAGTAAGTATAACTTTGTATTTATCACAAGTAAAGAACCCCCACATTTTAAATATGTTCTCAAGAATATTTTTCAAATATTTGAATTATTTTCCACATATTTTTTTCATGCTTTCAAATTGTATACCATCAAATACACATTGGCAACACGAAGCCTTCTTTTGAAAATTTAATCCATAAAAACACCCATTATAGGCACAAAATCCCTAATTTTATGTCAGTAGTGTCTTTTTTTTTCCTATCTACTTAGTATTAGAATACTAACAATAAAGATTCAATCTTTATACAACTTGTTTCTAGTTTAACGGTGAAGTTTTTATATTCTTCTAATCGTAAACCAAATGAACCTTGAATTCTGATGAAGTTTTTATATTCTTCTAAACAGTTTCACAATCAGATAGAGTAGTAAACCAAAAAGGTTTTAATCTCCAGAAACCACAAATACAACACTGTTTCTAATTAATGAAGAAGATTTTACCTTTTTTGAATCCTTTAGCCTTAATATTCCTGACGAAGATTTTGTACTCTTCAAGTCAGAATATTCATTCAAACATGGTATTTAACAAATTGGTGAGGTTTCTATATTCTTCGAACCAATGAACAATTTGATTTGTTCATGAAGTTCTTATATTTTTCATACCAACGGAGTAAACAAAAAGAGAAGATTTTAGTCTCCAAAACAATCAAATTTCACATGGAGTAGAAAACTACAAAAGTTTTTTTTTCTCTCCTCTAAACAGAATACATATTAATAATAATAAAGAATTATTATGATATCATCACATAATGACAACCTATCCTAACATTTATGAAATAAATCTCATAAGTTATAAAGGATGGAAAAAATAATAATCAAGAGAAACAAAAATAGAACCTGATTTTTTCTCTCATTAAATCATATTTTATCTATCAACAATGATTCCAAGCAAGTCACTTTTCTTGCAAATTATTTATTTCTATCCCAATTTTCATCATATTTCAATTTTATTTGGAAGAAATTGGATTTCAACGAGAAAATAAACACATGTTCAAATATTGTAGGAGACAACATATGTTCATTAAAGTGTTCAAATTAACTTTTATGCACAAAATAACTTTCTCACCGAAAAGAAAGTTGAAGGGGTGCAATGCATGAATGCACTTGGGTAGACAATAAGATTAATCTTACCCATTCAAGAAAAACTTACTACGATTATATACTCGAACATATTAAAGTAGTACTAATTCATCTTAAATCTCTTTTATCATATGATAAAATAATTTTTTTTTTCTTTCTTCATTCCAACAAGATAGAACACAAAAAATAAAAGTAATTTCCTTACCACAGAAAATACCATCAATTTAAATTTCTTGAGTTTGTTAAGTCCTGTATTCAAATTAGCAAACCAGAAGAACTAAAAGATGAAAAGAAAAAACACAAAGAATTGTCAAGTCCACAGAATCCACTGTGTGTCCTTAAGAAATTTAATCCCCTCAAGTACCCGAGGTTATAGATTAATTTCTCCCAAGATAAAATGGATTAACCATTAAAGAAGTAGCGGTACCTCAAACTTCAATAATTTAAACGAACTCAAAATGACAGCAACGAATCACACACAAGACACGATCGATTGATTTTATTTTGTAAGAAATGTATACATAAGAAGGGAAGAATTTGATGCTGAAAAATGAGAGACAACCTCTCTATTTATAGCCAACAAAGGGTAAAGCTCACAACTCTTAGGAAAAAAAGACTATCTTCCAGAAAGGGCACAACACTTTGGAAAAGGCACAACCTTTAAAATGGTCACAACCCTTTAGAAAGGACACAATCTTTCATAAAGGTCACAACCCTCGGTCAAAGCGACAACCCTTTAGGAGAGTCACAATCCTTCATTTCCTGTTCACACCTTTAAAACCCAACAGATGTGTCAACGTAAGTGAAGAGTCTGCGCAACCTATCCGAGTGAGACTATATCATTCATCTGAAAACCCAAACTTATTTGTCTTTTTCAGTACTAAAAATTTCAAAATGAGGAAGATATCTTTTTGTATTGGACAATATAAGCACATTCAAGACAATGGGGAAGGTAGCAAATTTAAGTCACATTATATTTCAATCAATATTAATTCAAAAGTCAGGAGAAAGAACCAAATTTTAACCGTAGGTAGTTAAGAAGACTCGTCTTTTGTTGTTTTTGATGGTATGAATGGTTCGAGTTTCATACTTGCGCTTGAAGAACCAAACACAACAACATTTTCTTTCATTTCCTCCATGAGTAACAACTTGCTCGAGTTCCTCTAGCAAATCTTGTTTATCTCTCACCAGCATCATGTGACTCTTTACAGTACTCTTTCCAACTCTAGAATCAAAATATTCCGACATTGCATCATTTCGTTTCTTGAATCTTAACCATCCTATAAAAATCTTTCCATATATCTTTACTTTGTCGTGTCTATCATATAGGTCCTACAAATATTTGGAGTTTTCTATTTGAATGTGTATAATGTATTTTGCATATTTAATTTTTAATTATAACATACAGTTTTATGGTTAGTCAATGCTCCAGAAGAACATGTATAGGTTCTTTTTTTTTCCGATTCCTCCCATCCCCCAAAAGGATCATCTTCAGTAACATATCAAGATTCACATTAATTAAGAAAAGCTAAAAAATTAGAGGTGTCTATCATAAAGAAAAGAGGGTAAAAACAATAAAATCCAAAATCGATTGTGAGAAGCTCTGCTAGAGACGAAAATAGTGAGAGGAATATCAAGATGCATGAGTAAATAAAACCCAATTAGAAACATGAAATTACAAAGTTCTACAATAAGCTACTCAAAAAGCGGAGAATACACAATAAAAGAAGCAGAATACTCAACAGATTGTGACTATCAAATATGTAAACTTGCCAAGGAAAAAAAAAGGATAGAAGTGAGAACAATAAGAAGGGGAACGAACAGCAATTTTCAAGCATCTATGAGTATGAATCAAACCAAATTAGGAATATGCAAGAACAAAATCCTACCAAAATAAAAAAAATCTAATAAATAACACTGAAGAACTGAAAAATATATTCATTTGAGATTGAATGATAAAAGTAGATATATTTATGTTCATCACATACAATAAACATAAGCCATTGAAGAGAAAAAACAGATGAAAAAAAATGTTAAAAAGGCTTACCAATTTCAGGACTCGGAAGAGAAAGTAATAGAAAATCAAACTATCAAAGGGAAGAGATGATTTCAGTTTCTTATACATGTATATAAAAGTACTATGGCTAGTAAAATTGGGACAGACAGAGCAAAATATTAAAGCATTCACGGTGCACTTTAGAATGCTTTTTGTACTACTATGTCATGTTCGTCCCTCTCTTACTCGCTTATATTTAAGGGTAATGTAATCATCTCATTATTGTTATTATTCACTAGTACAATTTTCACTGGCTTGAAAGAATTTAATACACTTTGTTCTATCAAATGTTTCCATACCTTATTGATTCCCGTTGAATCAGATTAAAATTCAAATTAACATCTTGAATTCATTATTGAATACAACAGTACATAACTTGATTGTTTTAGTTTTTAAAGTGGGGAGGGCTATAGCCTATGCCATACTGCGATTGCAATTAAGAGAGCAAAATAATGATCTATCGGAATAGAAATATTGTCAAGGCAAAACAATGCTTCATCAAAATTCAAGGAAAATTCCTTTCAAGCCAAAATCTGATTCTAATGTTTTAAAAGTCTGCGTCTCAAGGAAAGGCAAAACAGAATGAGTGTTTTTGTTTAAACAGGTGCAACCTTTGTCACTTGTTCCCTGTATTTTAAAAAAAAAACTCTTTGAGTCATGTCATATTAATGTTCCCCACTTTACTTTAGTCTCTTTGAATCCCGGCCTTCTGATGTCCTCCCAGACCTCTTTTTACCAGATATATCATGCAGGAAGTGACAAGAGGATCCTTTACGGCATCCCTTAGGTTTATTAAAGAAAACACAAGGTGTCAAGCTGCACGGAATTGGTTTTTGTAAGCTTTCATCAACCATAGACTCAGTTTTTTCTTCACGTTGCTTGATCAGGGAATTGCAGTAATTGTTGATATCCTTGTGACTAGTCATCGAGGAGGAAGGGCCAATATTTGGTGAAAGAGACAACTTAGGCTGCAAGGTGGTAGGACCATATCTGGAAACCAACTCAGAAATTTCCCCTCCTGCATTGTCAGGTACTCCATATTTGCTAATGAGTTTCTTGATATTTTTGAGATCAAGCCGCCTCAATCACCATCATTTTCCTATACTCCTGCTTACTAGCTTCTTGACTCTCTTCACCAGCAACCACTACCCATTTCTCATTCAAATGGAACTACAAATAACAACAATTAATGGGGTTATCACAACAATGTGTACATAAACTATTCAAATATAGGCAATTCCTATCATCCAAACTAAGATTACCTTGGGAGGGCATTTCAATATAGCCAAAGATTTGGAAGAAAGTCTCTCTTCTGACTTCTTCAAGCAATCTCTTCTTTCAGATGATGATCCGTTGATGCTTTGATGTGTATGTTATTGAGATCTTGTAACACCCCGTAGCACAAACAGACCAAAAATTAGTTTTTTAGAAATATCTGCAGGTCAACTGACGTGACCATCGATGGACCGTAGCCTGATCCACGGTTCGTCCTACACAACCATCGATGGGATCAGAAACTCCCAAAAATCTCAGCCCAGGAAAATTGGTTAAGTGTTGGTCGACGGACGGACTTACGGTCCGTAGGTCAGACTACGATCCGTAGTCCATGACCGTCGATCAAGACCCCCTTCACCCACTCTCTGACAAGAGCCACGGATGACCATCACTGTCCTTAGATGGACGCACGGTCCGTAGGTATGACCTCACCGTATGGTGGAATTAGCAGATAGTTAAGGGAGAAGTGCAGTTGGGTCAACTTCAAATGGTCATAACTCTTAGCACAAAATGAATTAGGTGTCCCATGACCTACCCACAGATAAATAATTGAATTATCTTTCCATATCCACTGACCTTGCTAAAATCATCTCTCCAAGTAAAAAGTTATGCCCATTTTAGTAAAGGTCTATCGAACAGGCTCAACCGACGGACCAACCGACGGGGCGTGGATCCACCTACAGACCGTCTGTCCTGGCCGTAGGTTGGTCCTACAACAACTTTCCCAGGGGTCTTTTGGAACTTTCCCACTTTGTTTAAACCCTAATATACGTCGTTTTGACCCTGAATGATCAGATTTTAGTCAATTTAAGCCTAAAAACATAATTAAAACATATCTAAGTCAAATCATTAAATCAAAAGTTAGAAAATTAGGAGCAAGAAAGGAGAAAAAGCTCAAGAACCCTAATGCTTCAGTTTTTAATACATTATTATCACATTAAATGTTGCATTCTCAGTTTGCATGTTCAGTTTGGAGCTATCAGTATTTACAGAAACTCAGATATATACAGTTAATTTACATAATTCATTGGGAGTAGCATAATACCGAGTTGGACTAGGGTTTAGCGTACCCAATAGTCCCAAAACTACTAGCCAAGTAGGTTGTAAGTCCCCTCTGTGGGCAATCCGTTTAGTGATCACGCCAGCATTCCTTTATACCTTTTGCAGGATATATTGGGTCCTCTCGATGGGGCGTATACATCGGACCCCATACATGTGGTTTTATTATCGGTTATTAGTAGCTCCCACAGATCAGTCAGACTCTCTGCATTGACCATTTATCAGTATATTCAGTATTCAATTTCAGCATGTTATAAATTGGTCATTGCATTCAGTTAGCTCAGAAATTCAGTATATTATGTTTAGTTTATTATACTTGCTTTTATGCTTGTTCAGTTATGTTTTATTTCAGCTTTACTCTATCCTACATGCTCAGTACCTTCAAGTACTAACGCATACGTGCGCTACATCTTCTCGTGATGTAGGTTCAGGTTCTCAGCATCCAGATCACGTATAGATCAATTTCCGATCTCCAGTTCAGCAGATTCAGTGGTGAGTCCTCATTATCCGAGGACAACAGTTATGAGTGTCATTTCAGTACTTAGTCTTCTAATTTTAGTTTTTGCTAGATTTAGCTGGGGCTTGTCCCAGTATTTCCAATCCAGTTTAGAGGCTTATTTCAGACATAGTTCGTTTCAGCTTAGTGTTGAGTTAGTAACTTCATTGTATTAAACTCATCAGTCTTCATATTATATCAGTTTTATCATATGGGTATTCCCCATCTTTTCATAATAAATTATGATTTAGCTTCCGCATCAGTTTATTATCTTTAGTATGCTCATGATCATGCCAGCAGAGTTAGCTTGGGATCAATTGTGGTCCTAGGTTCCGTGTCCGCGTCTCCGGGGTAGCTCGGGGCGTGACAGATCTGCTCCCAACTTCTGATGGGCAATCCTCTTTTCGATAATGTTTTACCTGTTGAGTGGTAAATTATACAAACTCGTTAAGGAGAAATTTGGAAAAAAAAATCTAAAGCATATCAATGTTCTTGATAAGTAAAACTGAAAGCACGTCAATTTGACATGTCCTATTAATACTACAAACTTAGAATATCTCCTTGGGAAATGAAATATACACAAATGTAACTCAAACATTTAGGTGCCTCGATAGCTCAAGAACATTTTACCTTTGGTTTGGGAAAACCCAGTAGGATTGAAAATAAAAGAAATAGGATATATCATTTTTTTCAGTTTAGTTTTAATGTTCATCCTTGGGAACCTCGATTGAAGAGATTCCGTAGTGTTTAATTACTGTAATGTATGTTCGGTTCAAGTTTGGAACGTTCCCTTACACAGGATGTCAGAGGACGTTGGACGCAAAATAGGGAAAATGTTGGGAGGAACTGTTGATGTTGTAATCCCTGGAAATGGGAGCAAAAAGGGACGATATACGAGACTTAAGGTCATGATGAATATCTCCAAGCCACTTCTTAGAGGTAAATTAATCAAATTAAGAGGGGACACTACATGGGTTGAACTAGATATATATGAGAATCTTCCTTATGTTTGTTTCTATTGCAGTATACTAGGATTCAATGAGAAACCTTGTGTCCAAAGAGCCAAAGATATACAATCAGACACACTAAAAAAGGATCAATTTGGGGCATGGCTAAAAGCAGAGACTCGGTGGCTTCCGCAGATTATCAGAGACATGAAGGAGTACATAGTACTGAGGGGCATAATCAGATGAAAAATAAAAAAATTCCAAATTGATTGAGAGGAAAAGAGATGCAGGAACTGGAAAAATCTTGATACACATACAAGAAGGAGTTGACTCGACTAATACACAGATGGGTATAAAGAAAGATAATGCCCATAAATTATTTCAAAAGCTTGGTCGTATGATTGTAATGGCTTTGAGCAATCTCGAGTTAGCTTAAAAATCATACATTGTCGTAGACCTTTGGTGGGAGGGGGGTGTAATGGTAATGCAAGAAAGAGAACTAAGCAATGCTGTTAAAAGTTTCTTTAGTACAAGATATCTACTTCCTACATGGAACCATACTTCAATCATTGTAGTGCCCAAAGTTAAAAGCCCCACCTTAGGTTTGTAGTTTAGATCTATTAGTTTATGTTCTACCTTGTACGAGATTATTGAAAAAATTCTGGCTGCAAGAATAAAATGTGTTCTAACTTAGGTAATATCCCCAACTCAAGCAGCTTTCATCGGTCATAGACAAATAACTAATCACAATGTTATTTAAGCTCATGAATTTATGCAGATTTTAACAAACAAATGCAGATGTAGGCAAAAAATTATATGGCTATGAAATTGGATATGTCGAGAGCCTATGCCAAAGTTAAATGAATTTATTTATAAGAAATGCTTTTACGTATGGATTTCCATAAAAGATTTGTCAAATGGATTATGCAATGCATCTCTACATCTACTTATAGTTCTAATATAAATGAGGAGATAATTGGATCGGTTAAGCCTACCAGAGGGATAACACAAGGGGATCCATTGTCACCATATTTATTTTTAATATGTGCTGAAGGTTTATCTACCTTATTGAACATATTAGAGGAACAAATGAAATCCAAGGGCTAAAGTTGAATAGAATGGGCCGAGCGGAACTCATTTTTTTTTGCTGATGACTCATTCATATTTTGTTCAGCTAAAAATCAAAATGCAAGTTGTGTAGCCAATATCTTAAAGAAATATGAACGAAGCTCTAGGCAAGTGGTTAATCTAGAAAATCAGCTATCTATTTTAGTAAAAATGTGAGAGAGGAGGAGAAAGTTGAGATATTATCGTTGCTTGGACAACGACAAAGAAATGACATGGGTATGTAGTTAGGCTTACCGGTTGTTGTGGGACGTTCCATGTAAAAGGATGCTAAGATTTATAACAGAAAGAGTCAAGACGGAAAAAAAAAAGATGGAACGGCAAATTTTTAAGTACTGGCGGAAAAGAAATTATGCTTAAGTCTGTACTAGCAGCGATCCCTACATTTGCTTTGTCTTGTGTTCCAATTCCCTGATGGTCTGTGTAAGGAAATTACATCCCTCTTTTCAAATTTTTGGTGGGGACAAACAGAGGAGAAAAAAAAAAGATGCATTTTGAGAAATGGGATAGATTATGTGATTCTAAATAAATTTAGAGATCTAAAAACTTTAATATAGCTCCATTAGCTAAGCAAGCTTGGCGACTTCTATTGCAACCAGATTCTTTAATAGCAAGAGTTCTTAAAAGCAAATATTTTCCAAACTCAACCTTTCTTAACATCATCTTCAGGTTCTTGGATATGGAAGAGTATTTTGTGGAGAGATCTTTTGACTTGAGGATTAAGATGGAGGATTTCTGATGGAAAAAATATTAATGTTTGGATTGACCCTTGGATACCAAAAAATAATGGCTTCATCCCTAAGAGTATCCATGGGCATTGATATTTAGATTTAGTAGTATCTGATTCAATTGATAAGAATATCCATTGTTTGAAGTTGAAGAAGTTAGTGCTATATTGTCTATCCCAATTTCTATTGTAGGTTCTAATGATAGGTTAATATGGCACTATACAAAAATAGGAAACTATGAAGTTAAGTCAGATTACTACGTCGCAAAGGATTTGATCGGTAAGACACTGAAAAACTCGAAAGCTCAAGTGAGTTGTCATTCTTTTCCAAAATGCTTTTGGGACTTCCAGAGGCGGAGCCAGAATTTTCAATAAGGGGTTCAAAATCTGTAAAAATAGATAGACGAAGGGGATTCGACATCTACTATATATACCTATAAACTTATTTTAACCATGTATAAATAATATAATATTCCGTTGAAGGGGGTTCGGAAACCCCCTTCATACAAGGTAGCTCCTCCCCAGGGGACTTCTCGTGAAAGTTGGGAGTTAAAAATAAGCTTAAACACTTTTTGAGAAAATGTGTACTTGACTCTTTACCCGTCCATTGTAAATTAGCAAAAATACTTGCACAATGTAGATGAGACTTGTAAGATTTGTGTTCTTGGACCTAAAGATATAGAACATATGATATTCAAATGTCCTCGATCTCAACTTGTGTGGAGGCAATGTCCTATGGCCTGATATAGGAAATATTACTGATTATTCTATCTGGCGATATGACTTGTTCTTAAATACCAAATCTGAATATATTGACTTGTTAAACTTGAGCGTTAATATTATTTGGCAAATAGTTGGTTGTTTAATCGGGAAAGGTTAGAACCAAGAGATATTGTTTCTAGATCTAAGTTTGAGTATAAAGAATATAAAGAGTTACTAACAAAAACTCTTTCTTCTTGTTCCTTAAACTAACAAAATTGCAAGATGGCATTTTATTGTTTACAAATGCAGGATTGCAGAATGATGATGGAAGGGCAAGTATCGGTATTGTGGCTATGGATAGCCTTGGGAACCTGCTTCATGCCAATGGATCCCCAATACAATTTGTTGGGCAAGTCATGATTGCTGATGCAATTGCTATTGGGAAAGCTCTTGAATATGAAAGAGAGTGAACATTTTATCAGATCGTTGAAGGAAATCTCTTGGGAGAAGTTTTTCCCAAGTTGGATCATCCAGGATGCGAAAGATATGTTTAAACTATGTATTTCGTTGATGCAATAATAAAAGGGGTTTTGTTTCCAAGGAAAAAGAAACCACTGACCCTTTTGAAGAGGGATTAGAATAGGGATTAAAAAAGACTATTTAGTAAATAAGGATATCTCAAAGGTCTGCGTTGAGTAATTTTATTGATACAAAACAAAATTCAATGACTTTACTATATATATTACTAAAGTTGAGTGATCATTAGAAATATCCTCTCTGAGAGACAAATATTTGAAAGTTAACTATTTTAAGTATTAAATCTTCATTTGACATATGCTTTGATAACTTGAGGGAAAAAATTTACATTTGATTTTATCAAAATGAGTTGGATTGGTTATGAACTCCATGATATACTATAAGTAGCTACTAGGCCATAAATTTGTTTTTGACAATATTTAAATATTTTGGGAGTTAATTATGTTTATCTAGATGGACTTCAGATAAATTTTAATTGTTGTCTTGAAACTACACTTGTCGGTGTATATGTAGACTCTACCTAATAGGGTTGAGTCGATTCGTGCAACACTACGCGGAGATGACTTGAACATGAGCAAGTAGGTTCTATGATATTTGTCAGAAAGTTGATCACCTATCTGGCCTTGGATATTGTGTTGGTATTTGTATATTACTCCCCAATAAAGGTACAAAAGATTTGAATACGTTTAGATAGTTCTTATGATTCAATTCAATTGAAATGGGATTTAATGATTTTATGTAAATTATCTTGTGAATGAAATTGAAAGTATATAAGGATGAGTTGAAACAAATTTACACTAGATCCTCCATCTCAAATGTAAAATAAATTATTATGTGACATTTAATGCATTTTGTTCTACGTCAAATAATATTTGCATTGATTTCCTAACAAAGTCGATTGACACTTTGTTGTGTTTTTTTGTGGTATTCATCCTCGTAAGGCTCTTAGAATCACACCCACCGCTCTCCCTGTGAATCGAGCCTCCGTTTAGTCGGTCTTGGTTAATTTCATCTCTTTGTAGGGTAATAACACTAAAAGTCGGGACTTTAGTAAACCAAAGTCAATAATACTTATTTGAGTATTGTGATGGTCTTCTCAAGCCTCTTTAAGGATGAGGCGTGGCAATTGATGAGTGGACAAGGCTAAGGTTATTAGTTATTACTCTTTTCCTGAGATATATGTTGAGGCACCACTTTTATTCTGTGTTAGTTAGTATATGTTGTTCTTTTTTCTTTTTGTCAAGAATTATCCCAAGAGTTTATATTTATGTTCAATTATCATATAGAGGCTTCCTAGACCAATAGTTGTGTTGCGTTGTAATAATAGAAATTTACATGACATAGATGGAAAAACTTATTTATTTTTCTTATGAAATTATTTATGTATAGTTTTAAATTTGAGAAGACTTGATGAATAATTTGAGAATGTATAAAAAAAATCAAATGTTTTTCGCGGTGGGTTCAAACGCGCGATCGAGGTGCATCATATGGATTTGATTAGGACGTATTAAATAGTCTTTCAACCAGTAGGTCACCCAAAGTTCCTTTTGTGTATAGGGATTCAAAGTCTCAAATAGTTATCTCAAAGGCCATTGCCTCTTTTCCAGTATGTTTCAATTTTTATCAAAATCCTTTTGTCTTTTGATAGTATCGAAATCCTTAATTTCCCTTTTCCACATTTTTCTAGATTCCATCGATTCATTCATAACAGAGGATCCAATCCAATTCAAACTAACATAAAGAAAATTCATGTGTGTGCAGACACACATCTACACCAGAAACTGATACATATCCATAGTCGTAAAACTTAAAATGAATAAAAATAAACAATTTTGTGTATACCTGACAAAAATCAGGTCCAGTAGCCCAAGTAACCTTCTTCAAAGTCATGATCAAAATTCGCCTTATTATCTGTCAATGCAAGTCCGAAACAGAAACAGAGACAGATATCGGAGTTTATCGACGGAAGAGAAGCCTGGAACCCTAGTGCCGTGACGAAAATGCTGCGCAGTTGCGGCCTGCGGGAGCGAGTGAGTAAAATGTAGTTTCTGTTTTTGTATTCTGTCTGTAGCAGGAAAAATTTGTTACATGCCTTTCCGTATTTAACCGCCTAAGACCTCATTACGTCATGTCTTTTTATTTTTTCATTTAGGGTTAATTAGACCAAAATACCCCTATACTACTACTTAGTTACGGATACGTCCATCATATATCATATCACATATATATATATAAAAGACGTGGCGCATTCAGAAGCAAGGAATTCTTTTTTTTACTTAAGTATTGACAAAACTACCCTTCCTCTGCCCCCATAAACCCCGTACTCAAACATCACATCCCTTCAAACCTTCAACACCTACACGACTCTTGGATTACGTCGTGCCTATTCCCAACGGCACCACCAAAATAAACCACCCTTCCTACATTCTTCTTCTCCAACCAAATCACCTTCCATACCCTTCCTGCATTCTTCTTCGAAAACACTCTTCAACCAAATTTCACCGTTCTCCATGACTTACTTAGAAACGTTGTTCAACGTCGTGCCGAAATCTAGCACCCATCATCGTTCTACTATTCCTTTCTTCTCTTCCTCTATATCGTATTTTTCCTTCATACTTAGTACCATTTTTTCCCTCCCCTGCAATTCGCTTTGGTTTATACCCTCCCCTCTTCAATAAATTTACTTTCACTTTTCTTTATCATCTGTAAACAAATTAACATGACAACTATCGTTTGGGATGAACAAAATACCAGAATGGACACATGCATGGAACTTTTCAATTTTAAACCTCTTTCGGTATGTAATACCATATTTAGTTTATTATTTCATTTGTAATTGTTGTCTTACATGTGTTTATGTATTGAAATTTTCCATGAAAAGTTCTACTATTTTCCTTCGTTTCTGATTTTTGTACCACAATATTAATAATCTTCTACATTTAAATCAATTATTTTGCCTACGCGATTATACCATGAAGCCACCACATATAATGGTTACTCCATTTTTCACAATTACTCCTAACCAAACGACCCATCATTTCAAATTACCTATCCTCATTCCAGAAAATAAAAACTCCCCTTTGAACTTATGACTCCTATTTTGGTTAGTAAACTATTGCTTTTGGGGTTATCTTTGCGTCACAATTCGTTGTTTTCGAGGAAGTAGGTGTTGTTTGAATTGTTTTGTTAATATTTCTGCTTTATCATTACAACGCTGTTTTCAAATAATCTATTAAATCGAATAATTTATGTGCTAATTTTCATGTTGATTTCTTCTTTCCAGGTTTAGTTCTTTGATCAACTTTTCCGTGTTTCAACAATTACAATTAACTGCTACAGGGTTAAATAATTTACTACTTCCTCTTGTTTTATAATTATTTATTTGTATCAAAGATATAGAGAGTGCAAATCAATGAAGGCTGCATATGTCACTCTTGAGACTTCCAAGCTTAAGGTGCTATATTCTTATACTTTCTTTTTAGTTATTGTGCATTTCTGATTTTTTAATAATGAGAGCTATTGAAATTTTGTATTTAAAACTAGATGTATTACTAGCATGTTGCAAGAACTTTGAATTGAGAGGGTTTACTGAATGTAGGTGTAGAATAATTCCCTACAGCAGTCACTCTTGAAACTCCATTGATTTATTTATGCTTGAGGTATATATTCTCTTGCTTTATTGTTTTGTTAATTTGGTAATTTGGTCTTATGATATACATTAGGATTATCACAATAAATGTATCACAAGCATGTGCCAACAACTTATATATATATAGAGAGAGAGAGAAAGAAGAGGATCCTAGGCTCATCTACGTGGCAACACCACAACTAAGAAATTTCACTCTTCGTTTTTCTAAAATTTTAAGCCTTTTATTTTACAAGAATGAAAAAGCATGTTTTGTTAAATTTTGGATTTTGAAGCGTTGCTTCGATTTTGAACTTCTTATTTGCGTTTCCCCTGCTTCTTATTCCATAAAACAAAAAAAGTCCTCTGCTTTCTGAGAATTCCACAAAAAATTCACAGCCCTTGAACTATACGGTTGATGGGAGAATCCCTCTCCAAATATCTTACATTCCCATGATTTAGATTACAACATTGATGTTCAAGAAGTGCTAAAGACAATGAAGCCGCCTATATGTCGCACAGGTTTACCCCTCCTTTTCCTAAATCTTACAAGGGATTAAATATCCACTATACAATTGTGAATTTGAAAACGCCAAGAACAACTGTTATATTGCTTTATATCTTAAACAGAGGGATCTAATAAGAAGATACAAAATCGAGGCTAGATTCACCAATAAAATAAGTTGTAGTCTTTTGTTTTACCCTTTAAAACATCTAAGATATTTTCCTTTCCAAGTACACCATATACTGAGGTGAACATAGGAATAGAAGTCTAAGTCCCTGCAACATAACGTCTGATTGTAACTCAATTTTGATTTATGTGTTCCATTGTTTTTCCTCCCTAAAGATTTCAATGTCATTTTTAAAACATGCACTGACTGGAACTCGATTTTGAATTATGTGTTTAGTTTTGATTGGAGCTCATCATTGATAAAAATGATCATTTATAGATAAATCTACTAGCAATTGACAGTAATGTTCTAAAGATGTAGTTCTTTAACTTTGTTGGAATTAAGCGTGAAACAGATATGCTATTGAAAAGATATTATATATTGTCTCATCAAGGGAAATGACCACGGGCGGACCCATGTGCCGTCCAGGGTGTTCACCCGAACACCCTCGATAAAAAAATACACTGTATATCCAAGGTGAATTTTTTAGATTTGTTTAGATATATATATTTTGAACACCCTCAATCACAAATAAATGGGATAGCCCAGTGGCAGCTAAGCTCAAAGTTATGTGCAATGTCCTGGGTTTGAATCCCTGGGTTGGCGTTTTATTTATATTATTTTGTTGGCTTATTTACATGTTTATACTTTTATTTTCCGAATCTCCTGAACGAAAATTCTAGGTCCGCCACTGGAAATGACTTTAAGAAAGGGACAATGTAGTATTTATGTGGACATGGAAGTTGGGAAAAACATTCTTCAATATGAAAATTTGGATTTGTTTACTTGCATCTTCGAATGAAATTGATTTTAGATTGCTTGATTTGTTAATTTAGTAGTTTCATTCTTTATAAATTTATTAGTGAGTTTATTGAATTCTCCACACTTCTTCTAAAAGAGGCATAAACTTTTTTTCTTCCTCACGAATCCATTCTATCTTCAATTTGATTGATCGAACTTTAGTTGTAGCTACTGGCAGAACGAGCTTAGAGAGATCATAAATCCACCAGAGGTGTTGAATTCCAGATGAGGACCTTAGAATTGTTCATAACACTATCAAGTGCACGGATTTGGGACGCTGCTTAGGTGATTAGGCTAAGTAATTTGACATTGTTAAAAAATAGATAGATTTGATACGTTTTGAGTGAATTTGATTGATGTAGTTATTTTTATCCGTGTAAATACATGTATGATAACCTTTATGTTAGAATTATCAGGAGATACATATTTTGATCATCGTCTGATTAGCATATTCTATATATGTTGCTCCTCAATTTTAATCTACTTTGTTAGTGTGTTAAATTTTTTACAGTTCGAATTATTCAATGATCTGTAAATTGCCTTTTAATGTACCATATTTATGTGAGTACTAAGATATATTACTTTGTAGGACATCATATGTAGAAGTATCAAACTAACTCAATAACATATGACATAGCATTTGATGCAACATATTATTAGTTAGTTGTTAGATGGCCAAGAAAAGTTCAATGTCGGATAGTTCTAGAAGACATAAACTACGAGACATTTCACATTAAGATTTTCTTATGTAACCATTGTTTTCATTGGCAAGGACTTTCGAACTTGACATCTCCAACCCTTATGTATATTAAGTATTCTGATCTAATATCGGAGCAATTACCACTTCCTGATATCAACATGTATGTACTATAGAGTAGCATATTGCGTATATGTACTATAGAGTAGCATATTGCGTATAGCTGAACTAGATTATAATATTTTTTTATCTGGTTTCTTTTAATTGAATATGCTAGAAGAAAAAATCAGTGAAAGAACGACACAAAATTCCTACGGGCTTTAACAAAGTATTGAAGAGAACACTTCCTTCCTTGCTATATATTTTTGAAGTAAATATGCAACATTATATGATAAATTCATTGTTGTCTTTTTAATAGGTGACTGTGATAGTTGTGATCCTTGACGAAATCATCAACTACATGCAATTCTTACGCTCCCTAGTTGATCAGATGGCATATGTAATAGAATTTGTAAAATTTGACTTCAATCTTAGCTTTCGAGCTTTGAAGAAACTTTTGACCCAGTCGAGGTCTATCAGAAAAATTCTCCCTATCTCTGAGGTAGAGTAAGGTATTCGTATACTCAACTCTATGCGGACCTTTTGTAAGACTATTTAGCATTGTAGCTATATATGTAGTTGTTTATTAGTTTCAATTTTTTTCTTCAAACCGAAATCTGTCAAACTCTAATATTAGTCAGAATTTGTTGTTCTGTGTTCGAAATGATGGGGATACATGTTTGTTACGTAGCTTCATTTTGTGTGCGTACTTTTATGCAATAGTTACCCAATATCAGGTAAAGATTGAACTTCGACATGAAATCTTTCCTCTCCAAATATATAAATGAATTTGTAGTGCTCATTACTTATGTTTTTGACTTCTTAAATATAATTGTTTGTGAATTTACTGTCAAAAATATTATTTAATTTGTTGCATCAATCATATAAAGATGAAATTGCTAAGTTTGAATTTCCAAGTAATGAAGTTACTTCAGACGAAAATTAAGCCCCAAACTCAACTACATCTTTGAGAGAAACAGAAATCAAGTAACAAATGTAATTTATATACGGTTATAGCAACTTCAAACAACCATTAAGTTGTGGCCCATGTACTTATATTTTTGTTCTTTATATTATTATATATCCTCTATGTTTTAGTAGATATGATTTAGATGAACTTTATTTCTTAAGTATTTAATTAATCTGCCTAATGCTAGACGATAATATTCATATATCAATATTATTAACGTTCGTGCACTTCTAATTGATTCTTTTTCATGTATATGTTTTCTCTCAGATTGTACTTCTTTCATTCTTAATTTGTGTTATAATTTGAATTTCAAAAGTTAAATGAATTACTTTAGACCATGAATTCTTAAATGAAATATTAAAATGAATGGTTGGACTTTCAAAACAAGAAATTTATATCTATATATATTCTATCTTGCATAAATATATAAAATATCTTACACATCAAATTACAACAATAACACATATATACAATTTACACCCGCGCGAAGCGCGGGCTCATTACCTAGTTATATATATATGACCCACTATCATGTAATTATTATCCTCCAGTTTAATTTTATCTCTCCTTTATTCTTAAAATAGATTTTTATTTTTACTTTATCACTTTTGACATATAAAAAAAAAGATAATATTTTATTTTCATGTTTGACCATCAACATTAAATAGTTATTTTTTAAGACATCATTTAATAGGAAATAATTTGCCGGTATTCTCCAAAACTAATCGAGTTACGCACAAATTTATCTGAACACCACGATTATAAATTAAAAGCAAATGAAAAATGTGTGTTTGGCTATTGAGGGGGTAAACCTTTTTGAGAAGAAAAATAGCAGTTTTCATTTTTTTGATACGGTAATAATAATTTTATGAAAATCTCACGTAGACAAGAAAAGGCTCTCGCATATCTTCCCTCTCTGGCTCTTGAACAAAGATTCATTACTGGCACCAAAAGTATCTCTGAACTTCAAGTTGGCTGGACCATTTATTTTTGCAGTTTGTATCAGTAAGTCAAAAAGGCGTTCAAAATTATAGAAAAAAAATTGATTCAAGAATAATAAGAGTTTAGTTAAAATATGTCCCTGAGATTTGATCATAGTCTAGAGTAGTTATACCTTATCTCTAACTTGAATATCGAAGCCTTTTTCGTTGCCAAATGTTTTTTCTTTAATTATTGCTTAGGGAAATCAGGAAACATGGAAAAATATTTCTTTATGAAAAAACATGGAAAATTATTTCTTTCTGAAAAGAGAAGATCTGAAACTTCCCTAGAATCACCTTGATTTCATGATTTATCATTTATTGATTCACAAACAATGTGGGCTCTTTTTTCTTCTTCTCATATTTATATTAGTGTTATTCTTGTTCATCGGACTGTCATTATTCCAATGATCATTTGAAGTACGTGATTAACAAATCACTATTGCCTATTTTTCAGAATTTTGAGCTTAACGGTGTGTTTGGTATGAAGGAACTGAATGTTTGATTCATGTAAATATTAGTTCCATCTGAGAAAGTATGGCTGGATTGTGATCTCAATTTCGGCTCTGCCTCATCTTCTTCTAAATGTTCGAAATCTTCCGCATCTATTGGCTGATCTTCAACATCCAATGAATGATCATGCCCTTTCATTAAATCATCACCGAAGTTGTCATTTGATTGATCACAAAAGCTCTCATTTGGTTGATCGCCCAAGTTCTCATTTTCAACCGAGTTGTTGTCGTTAAAAGAATTCGTTGGTTCAGTTGAAGAACTCGCAATGACATTTATCCTCAACATAGGCCTAGAGCCATCAGCAGCAACATCCATTATGTACAAGCTCACATGACTATCATTCTTTATGAATGTGGGATGTATTTTCACCAAGTTGCCTGACTCACAAGATAGCTCACCGGCCTCAATTACACTTGCAATCATATCGTCATATGAACCATCGCGACGCAAGGCAATAGGAACTATAGTCTTACTAAATGATTTCTAAAACCAACTTTTAGGAGTCTCTTTTGATACTCCCATATAGTCACCACCAGCAACAACATATTCAGCTACTGACATATATAGACTACACTGATAGATACTAGATTACAATATCGGTATCTAGTGGTCGATGACTAGTATGAAATTCGTAAAAAACGCGAATAAACGAGAATGGGTTCAAATCAAGTTCGAAATGGATAAAATGTATTTATAGTCCTTTTAAACAACTAAAAATGATCTAAAACGAGTTATGAAGTGATTTTGGAAGATTTTTGCAAGCTTCAAGAATGGCGGGATTTTTTTTTCTTTGAAGCTATTTGAAAGAAAATGGTGTAAAAATGGAAGAAATGACTAGAATGATAATGATTTCACCTGTAAAAGATAAAAATATCATCGGAATCAGCAAATTGGACGTAAAAACGGGAGCATTTTGGTTTCTTCTTGTAGAGCTTTTCTCCAGTAAAACTTTTTAATAAATGGAAAAATAAAAAACAATTCCACACTTGTGTTGGATGAGTAGGGACCCAAGTGTAGTATCAAAAACTTGAGTGTATGGTGTTATATGTTTTGGAAGAATATTGAGTGATATCATATATGGTATCTAAAGTATCAATTTTTTGAAATTTTTATCTAAATGTTCAATTAAGTTTGAAGAGTGGTTATTTTGCCACCCATGTTAGTAACTAACTTCTTAAAAGAACCCTTGATCGTCAGTCTATTACCTAAATTGATTTTCAAAGTACTATAAACATTATTTATTTAAGGAAATATTATGTAATTAATTTATATAAGCAAAATTAAATTAATATTTCAAAGTGATGTTAAGATACGGTTAACTCCTTCCAACCATAATTAGTGTATGTTAATATTTCCATTTTGAAAACGGAAAGTCTTTTTCATATCAAATTAGGTTAATCCAATCCATATTATAGTTGGTGAAAGATTTCTTAATCTCTATAAATCAATTAACCGTTGAAGCACCCAACATATTTTCAACGAAAACCTAGGTACAATTTTCATAATATTCGTTTCAGTATGAGTCATCGTAGTTACTTGTTTGGTCATTCTTGCGATGTTAACCAACTTTCTGAAAAACAATCTTCTCATGATGATCCGTCTTCTTCTTCTTTACCCCTTTTAAACATTAACTCTTCTTTGCGCATTCGACATGATATTTGGTATTCAAATAATTTAGAACAAGAACCACAACTTTATCGTACAGGAGTAAGAGTGGAAACAATATTGAAACATGCCTTTCTCACCTCTTCAGTTATCTTGTCCTACGACAATTTTTACTATGCAATTTCACAACTGTTTGGGAATTGGAAATTAGAGTTTCAAGATATGCGTGAATGTTTAATAGGAAATATAATGAGTCAGGTGCGTAATATTGCTGAGTCTAACAAGGGTCATCGCGGAGTGTTGGAGTTATCTGTGGATATAAAATTGGTATGCAGTGATGTTATTGAGGAAAGGAGAGAAGATTTATCATCAGAGTATGGTATGGTGCCAGCTAGTGAGTCATCTATGCAATCGTTATTAAAGAAGATAGAGATTGATGAAGAAAATACCAGAGACGACGAGTGTATGGTGTGTCTAGAAGAGCTTGTAAAGAAGGAAAGAGATGATAATGAGATAGTTAGCATGCCTTGTTCTCATATGTTTCATAGAGAGTGTATCACCAAGTGGTTAGAGACGAGTCATTATTGCCCTATTTGTCGCTTTGAGATGCCCATGGAGAGAATAACTAAGTAGCTACAGCAAATCTAGGACTGGCAAGGAGTTTTATATAACTTGAAATTTTCTGCTTCATCGAGAAATCGAATTCGACAATTTCCAAATACAAAATTCAACTGACCCGTTTAATGTTTTACACAACGGTGCTTATATAATAATAAAATTAGAAAGAAAATCTAAACCAACACACAAAGGTTGGCTTCTCTAACAACGGAATATCAACACAAGTTGTCGATATGATAATCATTGAAATGAGGTAAGTCATCCCTCCTATCATTCACCAGGGCAAGTTATTAGCAACTACAGGAGTGCTAATAGTCGAAGTTTCACCAAGCTGATTATGAGGGCTCACAGGCTCACCACTGGACTCGCTTACAGTTCCAAATGACGAGGGACTTTTAGCCGCTGTTGATCCAGGGGGATGCAGCAACGATGGCACGCCAAAACCATCAGAATGATCCAATCTCAACTGTTTTTGACCTTGCATGCCAAAACTGCCTACAATAACCTGCAACAAATAAAGGTAAAACAAGATGGATGACATTCTGAATACCAAGGGAAATAAGAGACTATCACAAACACAACATAAGAGAAAATGCCAGTACCACTGTGTACCAGACATGAAAATATGAGAGAAGAGAGTCATGTAACAACACCTGCACAGCCGATGCAGCAGTAAGAACTCCTGCCACACCACCACCTAGAGCACGGCCATCTGCTCCAGCTAGTAACACACTCAAACCACCTGTCCTGATGCGCTCGCCACCAGATTCTGATGGTAGAAAGTGACCAGACAGAGACAGGATCTCAAACTGTCCCTGAGGAAGTAGCAAAAAAAACACCTTCAGAAAGGAAAATATACATCTTTCAAGCCATGGGAAGGATATAGCAAAATGAATTATTTCCCTTGGAGGTCTGCAAAGTGTCTAAAGTTTAACACTTTGCAAAATGATTCACATCATACTAAAAAGACAACACAGTTCAATGACCAAAGAAATTTGTGTGGCAAGTTCATATTATGCTTTAATATATCAAAGTGATGTCCATTGTTTGACGTGCATGATAAGATACTGTTAAATCCTTCTAACCATTTAAGCAGATAATTAGTATAAGCTGACTTGGTAATACGAACCTCATATGTTACATTTCCAACAGACATCGCTGCTTGCTGAAGTGTCACATTAGATATGGAGCCATTAGCTGACATGATGCAGACAGCTTGAGAGGTACTTTGAGAGAATGACATTAGTTTTTCCCATACATCCTGAGAAGAAAAAAGACACTGAATAAAATTTTCAAACATATAAAAGCAACTACATCAAGACTTCTAGTTTAAGGAGATCACAAATACTGCCCTTCATCCCAATTATACGATGCCTTTTTCTTTTGGGACATTACAAAATGTGTGAGATGATTCAATTCCTATACAAAAGGCCATTACTTTACAATTTTCTTTAACCGTCACTAAAATTGATGTATTATAAACATTATTTCATATATAAGTCCATATCCTCTTAATTACCATCATATAAAAAGGATGAAGAGAGTCCTATGTTTATTAATCTCCCCTCCCTACCCTCTAAATGATAAACTATCTAAGTGCATTCGTTTCATTAACACTGATGCATTCATTTTGGTTATAGTAACTCCAATTTAAGCTCACAAGTCACAACAACCGGTATCACTTGATAAATATAGAAGGTTGGCCATGTAATTTAAAAGCTTGCAAAGTATAATGGCACATTCCTGTGAGAGAAAATATTAACACCACATCTCCAAGGAATGGATCTTTTTAAAATTCTAAAAAGAGCAATACAAAGTGATAATGTACCCTATTTAGTCCGCAGAAGCATAGCTACAGAAGGTCAAATCAAAATAGATACTCTGTTTCTATCTACTTATTCTAAGCAGCCCTGGACAATCTAGCATCGTCGTACTACACAAAATCAAATCTCCATAAAGGCCAAGATTTAGTATGGATGCTGCTAGGGAAAAAAAAAGTCATGTTTTATACTTTATTCATTGCTTATGTGTAAAAGATCATCAAATATAGTAGTCAGCAACAATTAAAGAATATAAATGAGGACCACCCCAAAAAAAATGGAAGATAAATCCGTCTGCAAACTTTCCATTATAATGATTAAAGAAAGTATACAGGTGTAAAGACTACAAACTTTCCATTAATTACAGCAAATTACAATCAGGAACTAAGGGATTAGTCCCAACAGATCAAACTTCTACACGTCAAATGAATTTCAATTTTCTTTCTTGTTTTCCTTTTTTTTTGTTTGAGAAATGGCAAGACAGCAAGTGTATCATTGACATAGCACAAAGCAAGAGCTATCAAACTGAATGAATTTCAAGTCTCAAAACATGAAAGAGAGTTATTCAGAATATATTGATTGTGAAAGAACATCAAACATTGTTAGATGTTTGAAACAGAAAATTGTTGAAGAAGTTGGAATTTACTAGTATGATACTGCTATATTTTTTAAGGTAACCATAAAGTATCAGCAAAGCATTTAGCATTATAGCTGTATTAGCATGTAAATTATCGAATATGCAAAAAAAAAAAAAAAAGACACCTTCAACTTGCTCACTGTTTTATCTGACTAGTTCACCAAGAAAATAATATATTAACTTGTAAACTAATAAACATGCTGAAAGATATATTACGAAGTTTGTACGGAAGTAGAAAGTCCTGAGAAATCAAAGTAGGCATTTATTTAGATTAAAAGGGAAGCCAACAAACAACATCCAATGTACTTCAACAAAAAAAAAAAGGATAGTGGATTAGGAAGGTAATAAATGCATCTGTAAGAGAATAAACTAGGTGGTAGCATCACCTCTGATTAGTCAAAAAAAGAAAAGAGGGAGAGAAAGAGATCATTCAGCTATTTCGTTAGGTCGAAAGATGCAGTGAATAAGAAAGTCTGAGTGCCTAAACAGTAAACAGTCAGATAAAAAGAAGCTCCTGAACTCATAGCATCTTCAGTCAAAACTCAAATGCGAATTACTTCCGCGAATTAAACACAGTTTCTTATGCTCTCTTTTGTAAATTAGTCTAGGATTAAAAGGGAGTGAGCATGAAACAAAGACGAACAATACAAAAGGCAAGGAGCATCCCATCCCTCTAAAATCTACTAAACAAATGCAAAAAGAATAGCAATGCAGACATCGAGATAGAAAGAGATAAACAGCAAATTAAGGCCACATACCTCCCCTGCTTGTACTGTGATAATATGTGGTTTGAATCCAGTCCCAGCACCTGCAGATCCTGCAAATAATATCTTATCAGTGACTCAAGATTTTAGTAAAATAAAAATAGCAAAGCAGCTGAACTATGAAGCACAAATTGGATAGGGTAAATTTCACAAAGGATCACATAACTATGACTTTTTTTCACCAACATCCCCTAACTATGTTCTAGTACAAAAAACACAAAACTATCACCCTATCAACACAAAAGTCACAATTGCCGGAAATCCCAACCTTCCGATGTGTGATAACTTTTACTATATATTTTAACCTTTTTATTTTTAATCTTATACATGCATACCCAATTAAAAGAGGACTGACATGACCCGACCAAACTTTTGAAAAGTGTAGTTAATTTAATATTAATTGAGAAGCATTACATATTGTGAATAGTAAAAAACTAACTTTTATGGAAAAATAGTGTCTACGAGTGGTCATTAGTGCATCGAAAGGTTATAAATGCATCAAAAGTAATAATCTTATGATAAATTATTTCCAATTCATTGACTCTTTCAGTTATCTGAGTGTTTTCTTGAAGTAATTATTTCTGTGCTGCAAAATCATGTAGATGATTTATGAAAGATAGCTTTTAACTGAGAAAAGGTTCCTCCTTTATCTTGGTACGTTAGCAAATCATAAGAATATTCAGTACAACAAGAATTGTGAACCAATGTAAAAGGTAGGAATTAATTCTACCACAACCAATGATTATATTAAACAAACCATCAACCTCATTCTTGGTGTTTCAATTTTTTCTTACGCTGCAATGGTGCTAAATACAAAAGGCTGGTATAATTTATTCTTTTCTTTTCTTTTTCCATTACAAAAAAACCTAGTGATTATTTAATTAGATAAAAAGTAGTAGCAACAATTAAATAATATTCATGTCAGAGTAATCAGTAAAATTCATACAAACAATTGAAAAGCAAAGACAACATACAAATAGAGCGCGATGAATTACCTAAATCACCCAATTGTTGTTTCCTCCCAGAACCAGGTGGTCTCCCCCTTCCCTTTTTCCGCAAAGGTACATCTCCTCCCTCCGTAGGCGAAACTCCACCGGCAGACTGCGCCGCCGACGGAGGAGAGACCATCCCGGAGTTGGCTGAACCATCTGGAGCATACTTCCTGGGCCTTCCCCTCTTCCTCTTAACGGGCTCAATTGAATTAGGGATTGTTATGACTGATAGATCGGGAAGAGGAACGGTAAAGCCAGGGGTGGGAACTTGATAAATCTCCGTCGCCGGAGGTGGAGATGACATCGACGGCATGATAGGGTAGTAAGGCGTCGTAGCAGCATCTGATGATACCAAGTTCTGCATTGATGAGTGAACTCCATTGGAATCAACAAAAGACATTACTGTGTTCACTTTTTTTAAAAAAAACACTTTGTTTTCACCAATTCGGTAATCCTGAGAAAAAATAATTTTTTTATTCCATCAAAGGTAGTAAATAAATACTTAAAACCCTAATCAAAATGCAACGTGGAAAAACCTCCTCACATGAAAAGCCCAATTGTATTTCCACAAAAAAACAAATATTACACGTCACAAATTTTATTTATTTAGTATATATTACTCCGTCCATTCCCTATTAAGTGAAATTACAAGTTTATCTTCTAAAAATATAAAAGTTTCATTAAAGGGGAAGATAAAAATGGGAAAAAAAATTAAGTATATATTTTAAACTTTGAATAATTCATTATTTTAAACAATAAAAAAAATCAAAAAAATCCAATTAATACTCGCTCGGTCCACTTTTAATTATCATGTTGCATTTTTCGAAATTTAAATTAGATTACATTAATTTGATATTTTTAAATAATAAATTTGAATATTCAAAGGAAAAGTACTATAAATTTTAATTTTTTGCATAAATATGATGAAGATATATATCGTAAAATGTAGTCAAAGTTATTATTGTTTGTCTCTAAAAAAAAAGAAATTATGGCAATTAAAAGTGGGATGAGATAGTATAAAATACAAGGTTATATAAGAAGAGGAACTTTCGCTTATAGTCACTCAAAATAGTCTAATTACGCTCCACAACTATAGTTTGTTAATTATGAATCGTAGCTACATGTTATAGGGAGGAGAGTGGCGAGCGAGACAAGGAGAGGAAGGATTGAGGCGAGCAAGAAAGGGAAGAGAGGTGTATTGTATATGTATATCGGTTAGATAATTGTATATTATACATATGTTTTTATATATTCTGGCGAGAGATATTGGAAGAGAGAGGAGATAGGCAAGCGAGATTGGGGGGAGAGGAAGGAGAGAGGCGAGCGAGATTGGGAGAGGGAGGAGACAAGGGAGCGAGAGAGAACAATAAGTTGTACAATTCACATCTCGTTTGTATAATTACATGTACATTTGTATAATTCGTGTATTTTTGTATAATTGAGTAATATAAAATTTGAAATTATACAAATACAACAAAACTCGAAATAACGAATTGATACAAACAAAAACATCTGAACTTTAAACAATTATATATACAAAATATATTATACAAATTACATTATATGAATTATATTATACAAAATCCAAAAATTACACGTTTATACAAACTTTAAAAAGTTATACACAAAAAGAATGAATGTATATGATGACAAAACTGAAAAACCAAACAAAATCATCGTCATATACAAATATAAACAATCATATACAAATACAAATCAAACAAAGAATTGTTAGCTGCGAATTATACAAATATGTGACATATACAAACATGACTAATATACAAATTCGAAGTCCACCCACGTAATTTAATGTGTAATGTTAGTTGTGAGTGATAATTATAACAAACTATAACTATGATGAGTAATTAAATAGTATAAATTTGCTTAACCGCATAATTTTCTCTAAGAAAAACTATATATAGGCAAGCTACTATTTGAAGTATGTGGTCTCGTTGATTTGAAATTATTAATAGTTTTCGATGAAAATTACCTCCAAAAATTATTATTTTTTGTCAAATAATTAATCGATACTCATGATTAGGTGTGTTCATGGTTCGATTTGGATCGGTTGTTGATTAAATCAAAATCAAATCAATCTAGTTAATTTTTTAAATTTCTAAAACCAAATCAAATTCAAACGAAAAAAATAATCTTCGATTTAGTTCAGTTTTTCTAGTTAATTCCCTTTAAAAGTGATAATTTTTTTGAGAACATACGTATCTCGATAGACACAAACACCTAATATATTAACAATCTGCAAGCTATTGTCAGTTCAATTAAGCAATACTAGAGTTATCACTACACGAACAAAGTGATATAATTAAGAGAAAAGTGTGACTATTTTATCTGAAATAGAATCGGTAAAGACTAAAATGAGTTTTGACGGACTTGGAAGTAGGATTGTTATAATTGGGCTATAGTGTTGGGCTTGAGAAAACAGTTAAGTTAAAAACGTAAGTTAATTAAAATTTAACAAAATATTTATATTTTATTTATGAATAATATATAAATACTTATAAAATTTATATATCTAACATATCGATTCGGTTTAGTTATTTTTACGGTTGTTTTTTTATAAAATCAAAATCAGACCAAATAGTATCGATTTTCAAAATTTAAAACAAAATCTAACCAAATCAAATCAAATATCAAATTTTTTTAATCGATATTATTCAAATTATATTTTAATTTAAATTTTTAACCATAACCATAAACAATCCTACTCATATGATAACTTTAAAAGCTTTTGTCAACTGTTTGAATTGCCTAACAATTCATTGAAGGTGTTTCATTCATATTATTATTATTTTGTTTTCCTTTTTATTTCAACATCATCATTGTGCTTTAACATATTTGTTATATATAATCGTTTTAAGACGCTTGAAGAGGGAGACACATTCAATATAAAGTAATTATATGATTTATTTTATTTTAGTAAAATTGATGTTGCTACA
The DNA here is from genome assembly GCA_016801875.1 of Solanum sitiens. Taxonomy (NCBI): domain Eukaryota; kingdom Viridiplantae; phylum Streptophyta; class Magnoliopsida; order Solanales; family Solanaceae; genus Solanum; species Solanum sitiens. Next base: position 126,695 of record JABWTJ010000268.1, on the reverse strand, counting down.
CCATTCATTGTTGTAGCTTCTGTGATATTTGTAAATATTGCATGATATAAAAAAATTTATTCAGTTTCTTTATGGTCATCTACAAAGAACAATTCATCTCTATTAGAGACGATTCATTTCAATATGGTCTTGATAGTTTAGTTCAATTTAGGATCTAGCTTTGATTGTTCAATTTGTATCGTCATTTCTTCAATAATATTTTTATATTCCTATGCAATATTATTACCTCACATTATATCAAGTTTAAGTAAATCATATTGTTCATCACTCTTATGTTCTATACCGCGTATATTCTCAACCAATTAATGTGTATGATAAATCTAATATAAGATTTTTTGAAAACTTAGCGGTTTAGAAAATAAAATGTATATAGTTAATGATCTATTCGTTCGTCCAAAAAATAAAACTAGAAATTTATTTTACCATAACGTTTTATTCTAACATATACTTTTTCCATATAATTAATGTCCTTTCTTTCGTGTGTGAGTTTTGTCTAAGAAAATATTTAGTCAAATAATATTGTATTTATATTGTATATAAGATTTTTTGGTGAAATGGTAAGATTATTAAATGAATAGGGTAGGAATAAAAATTATCAGTTTCAATTTTCTATTTATGTGTAAAGTTAGACCTTTAAATAGGTAAAATATTTATTTGTTTAGAGTGTTTTTGCGTCAAATCAATAACGGTTAAGTGATTTTTAAAGTACAATATGTATTTGTTAACTATAATTAAGTGATAAAAGTGAATGTTCAAACATGCGTCATAGTTCAATTAATTGGGTGTGACATTTGATGCGAACAAATTTTATCATTCAGACACTGGATCTCTAACAAATAAAAATATAAGTATTTACTTTAAGAAAAAGGGTTAAACAAATACAATTAAATAATGAAATTTAGGTATGAATTGTAAGCAAATATTTTTATTTCAAAAGATTATTTTATTAAATATATTTATAAAACCAAATAATTAAATTATTTTTGAAATTGTTTCGTGGAGAAATGGCAATTACTTTTATCATGGCGTGATTTTTCATCTCTTTGACAACGCTTTATATATGTGTCATCTTGCATGTAAGTGTTTGGACAAGTGTCATTTCCCCCTTTCTTTATAAATACGATTGCTTCTTCTTTAGAAAAATAAAGCAGAAAAATACAATCTGTTGTTGTCTACGCTCTCTCGTTTCCTCTTTTCTAATTGGATTTATTTTAATTAATATTTATTTTATATTCCCTATTAACTTGCTGATGTTAATTAATTTTCAAATTCAAGTAGTCTCCATTTAAGATAGAAAGTGCTTGTTTAATCCTGGGAAAACACTTCACTCTGTTGAAATAGTTTCTTAAGACAGTGTTTAGCACGACTCAAGTATTAATTTCATGCACTATTATTATATATCATCGTAGTATTTTTTATCTTATTTTCAAGACTACTGTTTTACTAAATGATAAAATTATTTATTATTATTGTTGTGAAATTTTCATTATTCCCCAACATGAATTTTATCTGATAAAAAATTAGGTCGTCAATCTAATATAAATTTTGTTTTCAAGTAATGTTGCACGTCATCGAGTCTTGTTTGTATATTCTGGTTGTTATACAATGATACAAACACCAAAAACATTAATATATTTATAAAAAAATTAGAGACGTTCGTTTATACAACATATTATATCCAAATTATTACACAATTAATGAACAATGACCTAAAAATATTCGGATTACACTCAAATTTTAAACCACATGCTATTTCCACGATCGTCATATCTAATTTAGGGTTTTTCCATCATCAATTAAAGCCAGAATTCTCTCTTAAGATAATCGTTACTAATTCCAAAGTCAAAAAAATTGAATTACTAAGTTAAAGAGAGTAATTAACTTACCTTTATGGAAGAATTTGATGAAAAACCGTAGAAAAATGCCCTAGGATACCCTTTCTCTTCCAAAAACGAATATACAGAATAATCAGCGATTTTAGGATTTTTCTGCATAAGTTGATGACTTACCTTGCTATAGCGGCCCCCAACCCATTGTAGTGACCTCGTCATAGCGAGATCCCACCCGCTATAGCGGCTTGCATGAAAATAAGAACTCAGAAATTTTTTCAAAATTCGTCATTTGATAACACAATCTCAAATTTTAACGTCCTGAACTAACCTTTTCACGTTAAGTTCGATATCGGAAGTTCTCCTCTCCCAAAATCACTTAAGAAAGGCCCTATAATTACCTCCTTAATGTCTTGTCTAATAGGAAATCAAATAATACTTAGACATTTTATCCAGTTCTTTCCTAGATTGTCATTGATCTCACCTTACTCAAATTCCGTTTGAACTGGCCTAACTGAAAATTTTCAAGTCAATACAAAAAAAAATTACTTAATTCTTCCACCATTGGTTTATCCGTAACAATCGAAAGCGGTCGTTACAAAAGTAGTCCCAACTCTTTTTTTTGTTGTTGTTGTTGGAACTTCTTTAAGAAAATGCGTTGTTTTTATTCTTTTTATGTCTTTGTGTGCATTTTTTGTTTTTTATTCTTTTTTCTTATTTGAAAATTAGTTCATAATTATAACTAGGTCTATTAGAAATATTGATGTTCTTGCTATTTTGTTATTGTTTTTTCAATCTATTTATTGTTTATTTTTTTGTAATACATACATAGATGCTTTAATTATTTTGTTTGTTTAATTAGTTGATATCTTTGTTTAAAATTCTTTCTTAACTAACTTGTATTCTTATGTTAATTTGAACTTATTTTAGATAACTTAAATTCGTTTTGATTAACTTGATATTTTATTAAAATTGTGTCTGGATAAGACAATCTAAGTTGTTCCATTTTAGAAAGCATGTTCACAAGTGAGAATGTTATGATTCTAATCTTTTTATACATATAGATATTATTAATGAATTTAATGATAAATTAAAATATGTGAGTGTTCAACAATTGATTCTGTATATTTCTTTTTTACGAGAAAATTTAATAAATAACATATTCAAGAGTGAAAATTACTAGTTCTACCAACACTTTCTATTTTTTAATATACAACATTAAATTTATAACAATATCTAACAAATAATAAATTAATTAAAAAACAATAACAGAAAATAAATTAAAATAAATCTTGATCAATTAGTTAACATTATCTTTTTCTCAAATATAGAGTTTTATAACTAGTAGGATATTTCAATACAATGATTTTCTCTCAATTAGTTAGTCATTATATTGATTGTAATCAATCTTCTAATTAACAGTATCAATCTCTCTTAGTTTGGTTTTTCCTTCATTCTTCTATTTGCTAAATATTTTATAATTTTCATTAAATAGTTGAAATTCTACAAGAGAAAAAAAATTATCTGCTTACAAATTGATATTATTTTTTAATTTTATTTAATTGAAACCCATTTTTTAAAAATACGTATTTTTATTATGAAATCTGTTTTTTTAAAATATGTATTTCCTTGTAATATATTTTTTTAGACGAATAATTTGCATAATTTGCAATTAGCTTTTTATATATACAAAATTTATAATTAAAATATTAAAAAATATTAAAACAAATCAAAAGTTTCCAATTGTATATATTTTCATATTGAATGAAATGAGTTTATCTTGTTAAATATTAATACACACAGTATATTCAAAAAACAATATCATTTATGATATGTAATGAGTATACAATATGAATTTCATTATCAATGTTAACTAATACTATTACTGTTTGAAATCAATTTATACATCAACATTAAATAACATTCTTAAAAAAATAAAATAGATTGACTTCATGTTATTAAAGTGTTTAAAGCGCGTACATTAAGTGATAATTTAGAATATGGAATTAGTGTACAATTTGATTATGTATAACGATCTATTCCGTCATTATTGAAAGTACATGTAGTAAAGGTATGGAAATCTCATTCGTAATATGATTAGGATCAATTACTTGGTATGTGAATGCATTAGTTGTGAATTAAGATTGTACAATGCCCCTATTAACCTTTGAAAGTATCCTTACTGATTTAGTTTTAAACTTAAATTTAAACTTATAAGGTCAACTTCAAATTTTAGTGTCCAATGAGGAAATGACTTATCAAATTAAATGTCTATGAGTCTTCTTTCCAACGCAATCAAGTTTACATCATTTGGAGTCCAGAATAGCATTGACTTGATATTTCACATTAAAAATTATTTATATTAATAGATTTTTTTTGTCAAATATTTTTATAATTTATGACAATATTTATTGTATCAATCTTTTTGTAAACATGTATTTTATAATGATAATAGAAATCGTGTACTTTTATTTTTTATTGCCAATTTGATTAATATATACTAATTTGAAAAACATAAATCAATTTCTGTTATAACATTGATTAAGAACATATGCTTGTTGATTAATAATTTAATATATTTTTAATTGCACAACCAAAATGGTGTATTTGTAATTACACTGTGGCAACAAACAAGTCAACATAATTATTAGGTTGCGCTATTACTATCGTAATAATTACACTAATTTTAATTACTTGGTTGCTTTCGAAACATACCTTAAGGGGTCGTTTGATATGGAGTATTAGGAGAAATAATGCATGTAATATATATGATATTATTTAGTACTATGGTTGATAGAAATTTTGAGCAAATGTATAATTAATAATACCATGAGATTAATCTGTATAGATGAAATTATCCCTCAAATCCTTTTAATCATTTTATTTATGTTCTTAATCTTGTATTTTGTATTTGTACTAGTAAATATTTAAATAAATTAGTCTATAAATTTTATTATTTAGAGAGAGTTATTTGTTGCTAAATAAATCTAAAACAAATAAATCACCATATGAAGTTTGTGATCTTAACTAAATATATTATTTATTGGTATACATGTGATATTCAAATTTTATGTGTAAACATAGATGATTTAATTTATTCGATTTTACTATAGTTTATCATCTTTTTGATTTTTGAAGTAGATGATCTATCTTTTTCAACTTGAAAATTAATGTCTTGCAAATTATCAATTTATTAAGATGACAATTATTTACCCTTAAATAATTCATTCAAGTGAGAAAATAACAAACATGAACAAAATTGTTATTCTCCTACCTAGTTAGAAAGCCACAAAAAAGTTAATATTGTCCTATAGTTATCTATCTTGATCCAATTACATAAAATAGAAAATCTCATAATAATTCAAAAATGTAACTGAAAAGATGTTTTTTTTTAAAGTTTTAGTCCTGGATAAAAAATAAAGGAAAAATTACATAAATTAATATATTTTAATAAATAATTACTGATTTTAGCAATATTTTTTATTTATTACCATTTATAACAATACTATGTTAAATCTGTAATGTAATATGTATTAAAAGTGAATTATGTATGCAATATATATGAATTATATATGAATTATAATTGTTTTTTAAAATATATTATGTTTGTTTGGTAAAAAATTGACACATTGTATTATAAGTGTATTAAAATGTGTGATAAATGAATTATCTATCATTAAAATTTGTATTATATGTGAATAAAAAATTGTTCTTTGTAATATGAATTACCTTGTATCATAAATGAATTAAAGTGATCAAGTGAAAAAGAAATATTATTGCTATAAATGATAAATATTTTCTTATTATAGTATATTTATGTAAATTTCCCAAAAATAAATTCCGAATCATTAATCTCGAATTCTCAATACCAAACGAGCCCTAAGTATTATAAAAGTTTTTCTCGCTCTAACAAATTGTTTTCTCCGTCCAAACAAGTCACTAAATTAGGGTTTAAGACCAAAGACGTGAAAAATCCTACAGTAGCCTAAGCCTAAACCCTTGTCAGGTAAGTATGGCTGCCGTGGAGATAGACCTTGGAAAGCTTCCATTTGACATTGATTTTCATCCCTCCGATCACCTTGTTGCTGCTGGACTCATCACCGGCGACCTTCTCTTGTAACTATTCTTTTTGTTTTTTCCGGAGTTGTAGTTTATTGATTGATTGGCTTTGATGTGTTAAGCTGCTCTAAACAAAAGAAAAATTAATGAAATTTATCTGTCTCAGGCACCGTTACAATGCTGAATCTCCGGCTCAGAAGTACTGATAAATTGCCCTTTTTTGCTTCTTTCAGTTCATTTTGGGTGTTTTTGGTTAATGGGTTATTCTGAATTGTGCAATTTTTTTTGGTTCAATTATAGGTTGTTGGAAGTAAAAGCTCATAGTGAATCATGTAGAACTGTCCGGTTTATCAACGAGGGCCGTGGTAATATATTCAAACATACCCTGTTGTTCTCTTTTAGTTGCCTGTGATTTGAATATATGTTTCTGTATTTACTGTTGTGATAATTGACACCCTTTATAAGTTTGTACATGAAGCAATACTAAAGTGAACTAGAGAGCTTTCCTATACATTGACTTAGTAAACAAAAGATCAAGGATTTCTATCGGTGGGATTATGTCCTCTTGAGACAGATTTTTCTTTGATTCTATTATTTCCATTAGTTTCTTTTTCTTCTTGCTTCAATTTATTGATTATTGCTAATTTGATTTGTTTCTTAAATCGAATACATGTGCAGCAATTGTGACGGGATCTCCAGATTGTTCTATTCTTGCAACAGACATTGAGACTGGCTCAGAAATTGTTCGCCTGGAGAATTCCCATGGGTGAGTGCTTATAAATTAAGTGTTAGTGAAACAGCTTTGATTTAGGCATTTATTAAAGTATTGCTCTTTAGATGTTCTCACACAAGTATCACTTTGGATTCAGGGCTGCTGTTAATCGAATTGTTAATTTGACTGAGTCAACTATTGCTTCCGGAGACGATGAAGGATGCATTAAGGTAAAGTTGGTGTATTGATTTTATTTTCTGACCAAAAAAGGCTTAGATGATTAGAGAATTAGAAGATATAAATCCTTTTGGTCGTATCTTCAAATTTGAATTTTCGAAGTAACTAGTGAAATGGTCAACATTCCATGCTTGATAGTGTTTTTTTTCTTTTTGTTACACTATATTAGATTGCTTCATTTACTATTGTAGAAAATAGCAACAGTTTTGAGGTGCACACTATGCACAAGGGTGAATGGACACCACCATTATCTTTTTTAAAAAAGGAAGTAGCAAAAGTTGGCCTGCCTTGTGCATTTTCTGGATTCCATCATCATAATTTACTCTGTTTGTCAGCAACCTTGCAGACCTAGTGCCATGGAATACATTTTCTTATTCTGTAAAAAGGAATTTTGAGGAAGTAACAAAACATTGAAGTGTTCAAGCCTCAGTTCCTTATTTCTCAATATATAGTGTGTTAATATTGCTCCTTCATGTTCTTCATTAGAAAATTGCTCCTTCATGTTTTTCATTAGAAAATTGCTCCTTCATGTTCTTCATTTTAAAAAATTTCCCCTTCATGTTCTTCATTAAAAAAATTTCCCCTTCATGTTCATGAGGACTGTTGATCACTCTTGCTTTTTCAATTTTCTTTAACTCTGTGGATGGATTATGAAGACGGACAAAACCACAGGTGTTTTTGCCATAATAATACTTAATAAGTTAATATACAATTTAGAGCTTCTTTGGGGTTTTTGAATGCCTTGTTGAGATTGCAATCAGTAAATTTTTTGCTATAACGGTTTTGTGACTAACAGAAGCTTGAATCATATGATGTTAAAATTCTGCTAAACCCTTATGATGTTGATACTTTTATTCCATGAAACTGATCACATTAGTGGCATCTCCATCACACCATGTGTGCTTCATTGTGCCAAGAACCATATCCATAGAGTTCAATTAAGTGTTGGTTCGCCTTACCCAACAACTTATCTTGGAAGATCTATTTTGCAGGTATGGGATACCAGACAACGCTCATGCTCCCATACTTTTAATGCACATGAAGAATACATTTCAGACATTACATTTGCAGCTGATTCCATGAAACTATTAGCAACAAGGTATGTAATTGACCCTGCGTCTCTCAAAAGCAATGCATTTCCTCGGTGATTGTATAATGTAACTATTTAAGAGAGATCTCCAGAAAAGGGTGAGAACGAACACTCAAACCTTTCATACCCTGCACTACCATCTTGTTTGACTTCTGATCATCCTTACTAGGAAATGACTGTATGTGACTCTTTCTTCTGGTTTTACCTTTGAATTTGAGTATGTAGATTTTTGCTGAGCTAGTCAGATTTTTAATTATTGGAAAGTAATACACTAATTACCATAGCATTTATAATTATAGGCGAGGAGGAATGAATTTATAATCTTCTATTGGTTCTGAAGATACCACGTCAATTGATCTTCCTAAAGCGATGAAATGAAAATCAGGACTCTTTTTGTTTTTTTGCCAAGTCAATTTCTGTACATTAATCTGATTTTTAGACAGTTTCTTGGACTGGTTTTTGTTGTTCTTTCATCCTGGACATTTTTTTTACAATGTTATTCCCAAAAGGTAAAAGGGGTTCCTGATTTAGGGGTTACTTGATGCATTTGAATTTCAGTCATAGTTTATTTAAGATTATTTGAACTGGTTATCCCTGGTTTATGTTTAATTCTAGAGTTAGAGTTCAAGTGCTCCATTATTTATTTTACCAGTGTGCTGCATTTTTCCAAACTCCGGCGTTTGTCTTCTAAACCACCAAAAATCTAAGAATGTTGTCTTTTAAGTCAGGAAATTGATATGCTTTCTCTTTATTTTGTTACTTTTGGGTTCGTGTGCTGCTGAGTCTTGCTTAGGTTATGCAGCTCAGTCTCATGGGGTTCAAGTTAGGAACCCAGTGTTATTATCTGAATTACTAATCTTCTTTTTCTCTGTAGTGGCGATGGGTCACTTTCTGTATGCAATTTAAGGAGCAGTAAGGTATTTGTTTTGGTTGCTCTTAAACTAAAAAACTATCATCTTGACATAAGTTCTCTTCACTATAAAAAGTTGATACATTTTCTATATCTCAATTTCAGATCCAAACTCGCTCTGAATTTTCTGAAGAGGAGCTGCTCTCTGTGGTAATTATGAAGGTAATAAATCTTCTACATGTAATATGATGCTCTTTCCTTTACACCTTTTCTTGTTGAGCTTCGAAGACTTCTTTATAGAGGGTTGTTTCTCATCTTATATTGTTTCTTCTTTAGATTTTCTGATCAATTTCTATCCACAAAATACTTTCTGTAGACATGCTTCAAACTCTTTTGGTTGACTAGATTTACTGTTTCCATTGTGGGAAGTACCCTTAATACATACAACTGTTACCTTCTCACAAACAAAAGATTTACCGTTTCCATTTTTGTCATCAGAATGGTAGAAAAGTAATATGTGGTACTCAATCTGGAACTCTGTTACTGTATTCATGGGGATTTTTCAAGGATTGCAGGTATGTCTCCTACTCTCCATTTTGCTTCTTGAACTTTTTGTCTGGAGTTGATTCCAGTAAATTCCATTTCTTGTCATTTTCAGTGATCGCTTTGTTGATCTATCACCGAACTCTATAGATGCATTGCTGAAAGTAAGTGTCTATTATAGTTTTTTGTTGATAAGAGTGTCTACTGTAATTCTTTCACCAATAATTGAAGTCTGATTCACTTGATAAACATACATTGAAAATTAAAAAAATGTTCTTTTTCTTCTGGATAAGCTTGACGAAGATCGAGTAATAACTGGGTGTGAGAATGGGCTTATCAGGTGAGAGAACTCTCTACTGTGGTATAAGACTATATTTTTCATTTGACAAATGAAAAGCTATTTTCCTTGAACTAATGTTTCTTTTTGGTGTAGCCTGGTTGGCATATTACCGAACAAGATCATTCAGCCAATTGGCGAGCATTCAGAATACCCTGTTGAACGTCTTGGTATGACTTTAACTTGAAATTTTGCAGTCTATTTTTGATGGCTGAATCTTTATATGTTCCAATGTATGGGCTGAACATCGATATACTTCTGTGCTTCACATTTCTATTTGTTAGTGTTGCTTTGATATGCATCTTTCAATAATACATACTTATATTGATAAATTTCCTTTATTTGGTACGTTGTCATTTTGCAGCCTTTTCTCATGATAGAAAGTATCTTGGAAGTGCATCACATGACCATTTACTGAAAGTCCGTAAATATCTCTGTTACCTCTTACAGTAGTTCCTTTGAAATTTTCAAGAAGATCGTGCATTTTAGGACGTTGGACCACTAATAGCTATATCCTTCTTTCCCATATTTAGTTGTGGGATCTGAATGAGCTGGTGCAAGAATCTGAGGATGGTGCCAAGAATGATTCAAGTGCTGAAGATAGTGATAATGATGGGATGGATGTTGATGATAATATACCAAAATCTTCCAAAGGTATACAATCTTTCACATCTCTGAATGGAGAAGTTATTCTTTCACGTGTGGTAAAGGATATCATTATCATATTTGAATGTGATTACCTTCTCAAAAAAAAAAAAAAAAAAAATGAATGTGGGACATACAAGGTACAGGGATCGAATGTCCTGTATTCCCAATTATTAATGAGCTTACTTCCCAAAGATTTTTTATAGACCCACCCCCTTGTCAAAGTGTTTATATGTGCCATTTTATTGTGAACTATTTGAGTCTCATGACTCTCATCTGTGCTACACTATTGAGCTTGGCTCATCTGGTTTCATCATACCTTTTTCTTTCTATTTCAAATAAAGTAGTATCTTAAGAAGTCTTTATAATGTGAATTTTCTTACTAATTTTTAGATTTGGTTCCACCTTCCTTGTGTTCTGGTGGTTGGGGAAACCGTTATGGATATTATTATTGTTTCATTAATGTATTCAAATAAGATCTCCATTTCACAATGTTCATAGTGATTATCTATAAATATTTAAGGGATTTAGAATGTGAAGGCACAAGTACAACTTTTCTAGAGTCTTTACTGTTTGGTTAGTGGATAGTCTGAGGTGATAAATTATTAGTTCATCGACTAATGTTATTTTCAGTATTGTTGTTACATTACTGTTCTTGCTATGAAGTAGAGTACGTGAAACTTATAGATGCATCCCGTAACATAAGTGAAATATGTTTTAGGGCGTTATTTATTTTCTACGAGTTTGAGAACATGGAATTGCTTCTCAATGTTTGTTGCCTGGTAATTACTTTGTAATCAATTCAGTTTAACTGGTGCAAGGAGTGAGAAAACTGCCATTCTTGATGGCCTGCAATAAATCTTATTTCATCACGTTACTTAGGCCCAACTTTATTTGGTAGACTTATTAACTACGGAATGGTAGGTCTTGTCAGGTACTTGGTGAATGACCCTAAAATAAAAACTACTCTCAATCCGTCCCCCACTTGCCCTTCTTTGCGTCTTTTTTCCATGCTGTTTATTCTTCCTCTACATTATCCACAAATTTAGTGTACCTTTTATTTTGCTCTTTCTGCAGGGAGCAAGAAGAAAAATGTAAATAAAGGGCCAGATCCTGGGAGTTCGAACAATTTCTTTGCAGAATTATGATATGATGTTTCATTGATCTTGGAAGAGCAGAGTCACGGTAATTCAAACAAAACAATAGTTCTTCAATCCTGCCGTTTTGAGTGCTTACCAACAACCCAGTAAAGAGAGGTATAAGTTATATGGTGATGCCCTATTCCCTGCAGGGCTTAGGAAGCTGATTAATCGATTCTCTGAGGGTCTGATGTTTTTGGACGAGTGTATTATACAAGTTTTTGGATACTCCTTGACGGATGTTGTCGCGATAAGTATCTATTCTGGTTTTAGGCTCGTGTAATATTGGTGCATTGATTGTTTGGAATTATTCATATTTCATAGTGTCATGTAGTATAAACACCATTGATCTCTGAGTAAATATTTTACTTGGAAACATTCAGACAACTTTGTGTTCTTTAGGCACACTAAACTCTCGCTATGCGCAGGTTCAGACGAAAAAACATTAGGTCTATTCTACGATTAGTTTGCATTTTCACAAGGAATTATTTGAAATTTCAACGATAACCTAGATAATTGGTGAATATCATGCATGCTATAACATTTTAAATCACATCATCTGTATAGTTTTTCTTATATTACTCTTTTCACATTTTCTGTATATGACTCAAGTCTATATTTTAATTTTTAACTATATGATTTAATTTAATTAACTGTATAATTAATCTGAGTCACTCGACGACCAAGACAAATCTGGAATTTTGGACCCGTTTTTACTCTGAAGGTTTTCTTACACTTCATTTGAAAAGTCAACGTTTTACCATGGAAATTATTGATACAATTTGTGTTTGAAATTGAATAACATTCAATTATTTGTTTTCACTTTCCCAATATATTTTTTTGTTTGTCAAATTCATCCTTTTTTTAAAAAAATTATTATAAAAATAACCAATTTTGATTATATTTCAGATTTAGATCATACTCATCTATTTAGGAAGCGTATATTCAAACAATGAAATGTAATTTGTTATAATTAGAATCAAATACAACTCCATTTTTAACTTTTATTTCAAAAATATCAAATAAAGAAAATAATTTGTAATAGTATGTAGTAGCTGTATATATGATCTAATTTATGATATTATGTGACTATTTATTACGAAATACTATTATATTTTAGAACAAACTTGGTTGTATATTTCAAATAAATCAGCCAAGTTGGAAAATTTTGCTAGTTTTTTAAATTTGAGAATATTCAAACTATCAAATATTTTGTACAAAAAATTAGGTCAAATATAGTTAACCCCAACTTTATAAATTTCTAATAAAGTAAATAATACCCTTCGTTCTTTTTTAGTTGTCATGTTTCGTTTTTTGAAAGTTAAATTGGCTTATTCTTAAAGATAAATTAGATTATTTAAACTAAAAATTTCGATATTAAAAAACTATACGAAAAGTACAAATTGCAACTGTTTGCATTTTGATATAATGAAAAAAAACAACGTAAAATATTAGCTAAAGTACTTAGCGCTTCGCTTGATTCTAAAAAAAAAGAAACTTGAGAAGTATTTGATTTCTATATTAACAAAGGAATATTGAATTGAACTGTTTTAGAAAGTAGTTGTGGTATTATTATTTTTTAGGCAAAAAGGCATGGGTGAAGAGAAAAAGAAATGTAGCTTATCTTATCTAAGTTATGATTATTAAAGAAAAATAGATATACAGAAAATGTTGTTGGTTGAGAGGATGCATGTACATGTAATTAATTATCTTGATTTAAGTTTATTCTGATGAGATTTTTAATATTTCTCCAACAGAAGCATTTTATGGGGGATATTATTTTTCTTTGTTTTGTATTTGCCAAAGTTCTCATAAAAAAGGTTTGAGGTTAACAAATATATGTTCGTGTTATTATTGTTTCCTTCATTTCTCCATAGTCCTCTTTTTACTTTTCTCTATATCTATAATTTTTTCTTTTTTATATGTTTTTTAGCATGTTAGTTTTATATTTTATGCATTTATTTATATTGTAAAATTTTATTGGTAGAAATAATTAATCCGCTTTCTCAAATATTGTGAATCATTAGTTATTAATGCTTATTATCAATTTTGGTAGTATCTGGTCTACAAGTCAACATAGTTAATGATTTACAATATTTTAGAAAACAATTATAGTAAAAAAAACTTGTTCAACTTAATTTCCAAATAATAATGCCTTCAGATAATATGAAAAATGAAATTTTTTAAGGATGAATTTGTGGATTAATGTTTCTCCTTCTATTCACTCATCTAATTATTGTATTTTTCATTTTCTTTTTGAAAAAAATTTACGATCACACGAATTTATCAATTGAGGTTCATTCTTGGACTTCATTGAGATTGTTACTTTCTTTCTTAAAATTAGATTGATCGGAAATTATAAGGTTTCAATACTTCAACTTTACTGATTGGGGGTATTATAATTCCCATAAAATTCTTTTGTCTTTTTGATAAAAGAGTATAGTTAATAAGGGGATTTTACACGTATTTTCTCTCCTAAATATATAAAAAAATATTTTTTAAATTGCATATTTAAAAATATCATTGCACATTATTTTATTTTTTTCTAAATACTATGTCTTTTGTATCATTTTATTTTTATTTTTTATATATAATTATTTTGATACGTGTAACTTGAAGAAAAATCTTTCAAAAATAACATTGTTACATAATTACATTCATGAGATAGGAATAAAATTTGCATGTATTTTTTTTTACTATTCAATATTATTAGCGTTTATTACTATCTATTTTGATAGAATGTAACGTAATACTTATAAAACATAAAGAAAAACTATATTCAATTTATATAAAATCAGATTATTTAAGTATTATTATTTGTATATCATATCAAAAATGGAATAATAAATGATATGTAAAAAACAAACAACCAATTAAAATATATTAAAACAAAGTGATAGAGTATCCCTCTACAATTGGACTAAGATCCTTTCAATATTAATATTGCAGTGGTAGGCTCTATATTTTTGTCACTCCATTTTGGACCACTATTGTTATATATATTTCTTAAGAAATTACATAATAAAAGAGTGATAATTTTACTATATAATTCTTTGAATATAATTAATATAATATTTTAAAAAAATAATAGAAGAATAATTATAATTAATGATAAAGGATAAATTAGAAACAGTGCCGGAGTCACATTATCATTAGATCGAACCCCGGTCCTTCGGCGGATAATTATATCATTTTTCTATGGCTAAAATAACTTTTTATGTATATATAGTAGATGTCGGACTCCCTTCGGCTTCTTCGTGTGTTTATTTCTTTAGTTTTTGAACCTCCCCACTGATTAGGAACTATGTGTAAAATTACCCATTAATTTCATAAAATGACCAAAAATATTGTTAAACATCTCAAAACAGTATAATAAACGACTATTATCAAACGAACAAAGTATATTTTCCAATTTGGCTATTTCTTTATGATATATATTATATATTATCTTGATTATGGGAGAACAGGAGTAATTGAAGGCTGCCTCATAAATACAATTATAAATTAAGCTAGCCAGTAGCCAAGCAGGAATATATGAGCATGCACATGCACGTGTTATTATATATAAAAATATATATGTTGGTACAAATTTGAAACTATGGAGATATTTTTTTTTAAATTCAACAATCGACTAATAAAAAGCAAAACAGTGTACTTGTTGATTGAGCCACTTATTCAAATTTAAAAAATATAGATGTGTGATATATATATATGTCACGTATTTGTTCTTCTCTTATATTTTGTTGATTTTTCTTCTTCTTTGAAACCCAATCTTTTCTTTTTTTGTTAATAACAAATAATACAGTTGAAAATTAATCCTTAGAATTACAATATTTATAAAAAAAATAATTAATCAGTGACAGTAAATTGAATTGCAAATTATGATATACTTATATCAATAAAATAGTAAATTCAGTTGAAATTCATAACCCTAAAACATCAGTAACACAGAGAAATGAACTACAATAATTTGGAATATTAAAATGTATAACCAAATAATAATTTTAAAAATTCTCTAACTCTTTAAAAGATTCAAATTTTATGTGAAATAAGTAATTATTTATAAAAAAAAAACTTTATTCTTCAACTATTCTACTAATTATCTGACCTGAAAATTTTGTTTAGGATATATGCAATATTTTTATTTTTAGTTTAATTGTCAGGATTTAAGTCTAGCGGTAATCAATTGATAAAATTACAGGGGATATTATTATATAATATAAACACTCATATTTTTATCCTTTTTTTTCTTTATAAATTCGTATATTTACTGAACTAAAAAGCAAAAAAATCTTTTATTTTTAAAGACTTTTTTTTTGGTTTCTTTTCTAATTATGAAATCTCTTTAACTGATTAAAAAAAAGGGGAAGTAATTTTCTTGTTTTTCATATCATTTTATCAATTAAAATAGAATAGTTAGCGTACATTTTTAATTGTTAATATAGTTCATAACTTATTCATATATATAAAATCATAATTACTCATCATTAATTTTCGTTCAAAAAAAAAATCTTTATAAAATAAAAAAATATTTTTATTTCTTAATACTTTAATTGGTTGAAATCACATACGGTAATACTTTTATTGCTTGAACTTTACTGATCGCTCTATACGAATTTTCAATGCAAGATTACGTGGTAAGATTATTGAAGAAAGGGTTGACCATAAATGAGATTTAAGAAATAAAAAATGACTTCTTATTTTCTATTAGTT
The DNA here is from genome assembly GCA_016801875.1 of Solanum sitiens. Classification (NCBI taxonomy): domain Eukaryota; kingdom Viridiplantae; phylum Streptophyta; class Magnoliopsida; order Solanales; family Solanaceae; genus Solanum; species Solanum sitiens. The sequence continues at coordinate 110,541 of JABWTJ010000268.1, read as the reverse complement.
AATAACAAAATGATATCTTTTTAAAAAGAAAAGAAACAAGAGAAATATTCTTTAAATATAATACTATATTTATTAGGTAATAAAATATCCATGATGTTAATAGTTTGGATAGACAATGTTCAAACATCAATAGAGACGTTTCTAATTAAACTATTAATAGCAAATGATTTTGAGACCAAACTATAGGAAAGACATCATGACTTCGATCCGGGTCATTCAATCCATCATAGGCAGAATGTTAGTATTATCGAACAATTCTCCTCCCAACACTTATAATTAAACCGAAAATTATAGTTCATAGTAAATGCACAATCTTATTTCTTAACTAAGTCCACCAAGCAAGCACTATATTCGATTATAACTCCGACTCAGGTCATCCAACCCTTTGTGGGTATCTCCATAGGCATGATATTGATATTACCTAATAACAACTCTATCTAGACTCAATCTCGTTGCATGAGGATCTAAGCTTTCACCTTATTAATGAAAATTTCATTTTCCCATGTACCTTGTAATCTCCTCATCCATTTTCCATTTCCGTGCTACATTTTTTTTAGAAAAAGAAGAAAAGACTTGTTGCATAATTTTCCAATCTTGGCTATGTCTTTATTTATCATTTGTTGATGATGATTAATAAACAGTGAGTCATCAAAGGAGCCAGCCTCGTAAAATACTAAAGATATACTCCTTCCGTTTAAAAAAGAATATTTCTATTTCCTTTTTAGTTAAAAAAGAATGACCCCTTTCTTTTTTTGGCAACACTTTAACTTTAACTTTCCACGTGGCATGTTTAAGACCATAAGATTAAAGGGCATTTTGATACATTTGATATAACTTTAATTTGGAACCACATGATTAAAAAGTCTTCTTTTTTTCTTAAACCCCGTTCCAAGTCAAACTAGGTCATCCTTTTTTAAATGAGGGAGTATTATACTATAAGATAGAGGTAGCCAAAAAAGAAAAATGGCCATGCACGTGAAATTGACTCATAATTGTTTCATCATGTACGTTGTACTAATTTGAAATATATACATAATTACTCCTCTAATTTATTTCATTAGGTCCAAATTGTACCACTTTAATGCAACTCTCCCAAACAAAGAATTCTTATAGTCACCTTTAATTTGGACTTAATAGTTTGTTTTTTTTTTCTTTTTTTTTTCTTTTTGTGTGTTTGGAAGTATCGTGAGAGAATTATGTTATGTATTTTAAATAATTGTTGTTTATATAATCAACACAAAATTTGTCTGGGTCAGGTGTGGAGGTAATAAAAAACAATATCATTGACCATGTTAAGATGATCAAAATCATAGCCCATTAATATTAGTTATGATTTAGATTAATTTAAGTGTTAGTATATAATCGATCTTATTGAATTTTCAATCGTTAGCGGTAGAGATCATTATTAGAAGAAATAGTATAAGCATTAGCTTTATGAATTTTAGTAATACTTTGTTTAATAATTTTTTCAACTTATGTGAATTAAAAGGTATATTACTAATACATGAAAATTCATGATATCAGTACCACAATGAGATTTATACATGCATTAGTATGGTTAAAGACTCAATTGTCCCTCAATTTTTTTAAACATATTTTTTACTATATTTGTGAAAAGTATCTTTGTAAATATATACATTTTAAAAATAATTATACAAAGGAAATCTAACTCATTCTAATGTAGAACTCTTAGAGTCCGGAGGATCGGTATTGCTGGGGAGATTGTTCTTCCTCAGCTGGCTTGTTAAGCATGGTCGCTTAAGGTTTCATTCTTTTACCAGCTCTCCCATTCAACAAACTGTTAACCCTGAGCTTGAAAGCATCTTGGTCGCATCTAAGTCTCTATTCAATTGTTCTATTTGGGACGGAAAAAAAAAGATCTGCCTTTTGCAGGAAGAATCGCTCGAAAGCACGGAATGGACCTTCCCTTCCTTTACGTCATCCGCCACCATGTCCTATCCACTCTCCCCAAATCTCAACTCGTAACTTGAAGAAGAAAGATAAGGAAATCCAATTAGAGATAAGCTGCCCACCAGCCAAAAAAAAAAAAAACTCGCTAGGCCCTCAGAACAAAGGTGATTTTGTTCATGCTTCAGACGATCTGGGTAATTTTATATACAACTATCTAAGTTTCTTCTATTATATATAAAGGCGTAAGGCGAAGGCCTAACGAGCCGATGACAACCATGCAACACCTGTATGAAAGTAAGTACCATCCTGTTAAGGCCCAAGAAGTTCTTTCGGTTAAACCGCTTTGTGACTCGGAGGACATAAGACTTCTTGGTCAAGCCAAAAATATTGCCGAGGGGAGTCTTTGATGAGCTTTGAATTTGGATAGGGTGAACGGGGGGGTTGTTGTGGCTGGGGAGGCGCTGCTTACCGAATGTATCATAAGGTCGAGGATTTCTAAACCTGAAGGCAAATACCCAACACACTCTTAGATAACTTTAAAGAAGAGGTTGGAGGTTAGCTCCTTAACTTTCCCTAGACACACGAGCAATCCAACCCGTAGGATTTTCTTTTCCTCTTTCGATTTTTACTTTTGTAGGTTTCCCGATAATAGGGATATCTGCGAGAACTCTTACCCATATCTTACCATTTATTCAGAATTTTTCCGCTCATAGCACGATGAAAATGTCCGATTATAGCACGACGCGCTGCTTCAATGACTCGATATGAAAGACGACTGACTCTACAACTTTTAGTGCCATATATTCCAAAACCAAGTTGTGTACCGGTAGATGGATGGTTTTGCACTAGAGGTCTTACATCACCCTTCCAATTAGACACAGGGTGCTTTAACAAGAAAATCCCATCGAATTTGCCTAAGTTATGGAAGTAAATTGTAAGAACTGACTTAAACCTCTTATATATGCTCAATTCTGGACAGAAAGTCGTCCATCATCTTACTACTTCTATCATCAAAACACTTTATTGTTATGTAGTCATCACTGAAATAGGTTTCCACCCTATTGTACTTGACATGCTCTTTATGAGAGAAAGCATGAGACCCGCTTCATACGGCTCTTCGTTCCTCTCCTCTTGGTCGAGTTACTTCGTTCCTATTTCTTGCCTTTTTTTCTGATATACCGCTCCACCAGCAAGGAGCGAAAGAACCAAGTTTTATGTGGTGATGTCAAAATTTGCACCTATTTGTATCTATTTAGTGATTAGACCGAAAGCGCATACTGAAGCGGAAGATCACAAAATGCAACACCAACAAGGGGGTCGTTAAACCGTAGCTTGTGTGAAGGAAAAAGTTAATCAATTGTCTAGGGCTACTTTTTAAACTACCGATTCTGTAATAAGACCATATTCATGGACATTCTCCGACTTAGAATCGAATTCATACCTGACAATCTATCCAGCGCCTTAATTTATATTTAATAAGCATACCCAACTTTTAGCTAATTGTCAAATAAAGCTATTTGTGCTTAAATTCCTAGCTTGAAAGCATTCTTTGAAGCAAAAATTCCGCAGCATGGGCAACGCACTCTGTTGTGGCGAACAACTAGTTCTTATTGCATTTAACAAGATAATCTTGCTCGCTCTTTCCTTATAGTCAAGTGACTTTCCGAACCTGAACTCTGCGGCGAGTTCATCCACGACCTTCGGGTCTGGGCTCTGCTCGAGCGTAGTCAGTCAGCTTCGTGACTTTGCTTAGCTTCCAACCTAGGGTTTTAGGGTAGCTTCCAAGTAATCCTAATGGATCCTTAGGCTTGAAATATGTGTGTGTGTGTGTGGGGGGGGGGGGGGGGGGCGTTTTGTAGAGGCCCAACCTAGACCAATGTAGTTGGATTTGACTTAAGTCATGCAATCTTGGTTCCTAAAGCCTAACCTCTAGACTGAAACTTCACCTAAAACCAAGGCTTGAGAGCAAAAAGAACCCACACATTACACTAACAATCCTTGGGGCACTCTCCAGGGATATAACAACATTCTGTCACCGCGAGCTTAGGACATTGGATTAGGATTCTCCCACCTCATAAAACATCAATTGATGTTTCTTTCACATATGATATGAAAGAAGATGGGTCTTTATTCGCCTTTTTAGGCATATTTTCTTTTCAAGAAAGAGGTAAGTAAAGTCTAAGTGCATATGTCACGAAATGGAAATTCTATTTCGATTTTTTCATTTGGTAGGGCGACAAAAGACTACTTCAATAACGGAAAAAGTTGAAAACTCGAGAGGGTCACCTTTTGAGAAGCGTTTGCTGATAATCAAACCTCACTCTATTATGTCGGATATAAAAAAAAGAGGAAAAATATTCATATATAAGAAATATGTAGTAGAAGAACCCAGATTCCAAATGAACAAATTCAAACTTGAAAAGGAACTTGAGGTACCTCATCTCATTGAAAGCAGGAAGTCAGACTGTGACGACTATTTTCACTAGTTTCAAAGGCTTGATTGACCCATGAGATTGAATCTTGCTAAGGGGTGCCCTCGTAAAGACTAAAACCTCGTTACGCCGAAAATAGTAAAGGTGCGACAGGGCCGCTTCTCCTTGTTCCTGTTCCTAGCTCCTCCCCCATATAGTTCTAAATATTTGGCACTTTCCATACTTCATGGGTGCAACATCAACAAATATGCTCATGATCAAGTTACAACCTAAGATAGATTCAGACCGGGTTGGGTTATGTCTCTGAAAGCATGGTTCTTGCCTCCTTACCCTTTTTGAGCTCGTCCATTCGTTGGGTGATCCCTTGCTCTTACATTCGAGTGTTTGCTCATCGTTTAGGCCCGTGGGTTGCAGTGGTCTCCAAGAATCTTCTTCCGACCTTTGAGGTGGTCCGTCAAGTCCTCTACCCTAGGACAGTCAAAATAAAGGCAGTATTCTCTTGTCTTTTATTTCCCTTTTTTCTGAGAGAGATGTCTGGATAAGCAGCTAACATAAACTAATACCGTACAACGCATCCCGTGGGAGGACTTCAAAGGCTACCATTCGTAGGACGAGATGATAACCTATGCGCCAACCTGTCTCCTTGGGACTTAGCTCTAAAGATGAATTCCCTATTCTTGGCTGAAATTGTTGGAAAAGAGAGGGAGGGCTCGAGGCACTTGCTAACGAGATGTAAGTGAGGTGAGGTACTTCTTTTGGTTTGAATAGAGGATCACCCTTTTATTGGTTGAAGTAGCCACACGTCCCTTCCTCTCATCAAGCAGCTATCTCGAGCTCATTGAATACTAACCTTCTTCTTTTTCTTTTCTAATCGTCGAAATTATCTCAATTGTGCCCAACTGCCATTGGATCACTCTCTGATACGTGTTCTGAAATTCTCCAATTCTGTAGAGTGGGGCTTCCCTTCATTACTTCTTTCACAACGAGAAAACCACGCCTGCATCAATCTAAGTGGTAGTTACTGTTCTTTAAATAAAGATCCGTTGAACCCCTACTTGAAAGGGAGAATAATGGAGTTGTTGTACAACCTAAGGTCTTTTTCCACAGAGAAAGCGTCTAACTATACCTGCAAATTCTGAAGTCACTCCGCGTACGAAGAACCGCTTAGTAAACTCCAAAGCACCAACTGACGATACTAAGGATTTCTCTAAAGAAAATGGAACATCCAGTTGCGGAATTAGATCGTGATAACGCTCATCCACCTTTCATGTCATGCTTCTTCTTTCTCCGAATCGGTTACTAGTGTCAGACAATCAAGATTCGCCATTAAGAGAGGGAAGAAACTTGACTTTAGGTTCAATCACCTCATATTGATAAAAAGTCCAGAGAACAATTTTTTATGAAAATCAAGAAAGAATTTCTTGTCATAAAAAACAGAAAGGCATGAATTGCGCAAGAAGTTCTTTCGGTTAAAACGCCGTGCCATGCAAAAAATTCCTTCTACGTCCATTGCTACCATAAGACCACCAACAGGGGGAGATGAGCAACATGTGGGGCCTACACACTTGGAACAGCCTCACCAAAAGTCTGCACAGGCCCGGAAGTTAGGTTTTTTTATCTTACAGAGTTACCAAACCAAACAATGCATAATAACTAATAATACAAACATTACTAATATATTTTATTTTATTTTAATATTATAATTATATACCGTACCAAACAATATTAAATTGTTGATTTCATTAAAGGGCGCACGTTGTGAACATGGCATAGCTATATATATACGTAGAAGGTGTATAATTTTGGAACAAAAAAGACCAGTGTCCATATATAGTTATAGTCTTGCGTACTGCAACTATCACTGACGGCTCAATTTATTCAAAGTCACAGCAATTATTTGAAAGACAAATTAAATTGGTTTATTTTGAGTTGACATGTCTATTTTATTATGTAATGAATCATGAGTTACTTTTTTCTTTTAATAAGATATTTTGATTTTAAGTTTTGGATATAAAAGATATTTTCATAAGATTATTTTTCTTGGAATGAAGTTCTATATATGCCATACAAATTCATATTAGTTAGACTACAATTAGGACAAATTTAAAATTTGAAAATTCTGAATGCAATAATATTATCTTAGTTTAGCCATTCGCGTAACTTTCAATAACAATTAATGAATAACTAATGTCATATTTGATTAATCACTAATGACTTTGAACAATAATATAAATGTATAGATCAGATATGAATTCTAAGTTAATACTTGACTTTTACTTTGTTATAATATGACTGTAGGGGCGTACATCACCGGGTTGGTTCGGGTTGTTCAAATATCAAACCAAACCATTCGTGTAAAATTTTGAAATTTATAAACCAAATCAAACTAATAAAATTCAGAATTTTTTGAGTTTTTCAATCTCGAGTTGGTTTGGGTTTTTCAAATACCAAACCAAACCATTATATCGAATTTTTAAATTTATAAATCAAACCAAACTAATAAACTTTAGATTTTTCCAGATTTTTGGAAGTAAAGTTTGCATACAAAATATATATTTAACTTGTGCTTCAAATATTTCTTTAGTCCAACCAAAATACAATTATCTAAGGTGTTCCTTAAAAAAGTAACACAAAATATGAGATAAGCATTGACGACACAAAAATATTCAATAAAAAATAATAAAGAAATCATCATATAAGATATATAATGTAAAGTTATAGTGAAAATAATCATAATTTAAAAGTACTAATCATGCTAAAATAAGTTTAATAAGTATTAGTTACATTACTAAATAGTTAAGAAAAATTAAAATTAGATTATGTATTTTAATTGTCTAAATTAATGTAAAACTAAAGAACAAATATTCAATATTATTGTCATTCTTAGTGTTGAATTGATTTTCTTTTTGCATTAGTATTAATTTGATTTTGATTTAAGTTTTATTATAATTATCAACATCTATAAACTATAATCTTTACTGGACCAGAATTCAAAGTTTTAAACTTGAAATAATATATTAAAAGATAAAACTATGAAATAGTATAAGAAATATTTTAAAATGATATCAAAGTAAATATTTTTATGTATAAAATAAAATTTTAAAATTACATATATAATGTCAATTTGGTTTGGTTTCAGGTTGATTTTTTTTGTTAAAACCAACCCAACCCAAATATAGTCAATTTTATTTTTCAATACCAGATCAAGTCAAACCAAATCACTAGACGATTTTTTTCGATTTGCAATCTGATTTAATTTTCGATTCGATTTTGTACCCTCTCAAAAAAAGATGTGATCTCTTTTTAAAGAATCAAGTTAATACATCTATATATTAAAATTCTTTACATTAATAATTTAGTAAGTTTTTATATATTAATCATAGATACTTTACTACCACATGGAGTGTACACTGTTTGAAGTTGAGTATGTGGTTTTAGAATTACAAGATGTATCCCCGACTATTTTAATTCTGAATAAATATTAAATTATTTATATATTTAAAAATGATGATAATAAAATTGTAAGAGGAAGGCAGCCGGAATTAAGGGCTTCAACTAATTATTGGATATCTTATTATATATGAATTAAATGGGTGAAAAGTTTATAATAAGATGTAAATAAAGGCTAAATCAAAGTTTATCCAATTTCTTGCTATAATAGTTTACCATTTCACAATATAATTATAAAAAGAAAAGACAAGAAAGAAGAATACCATAATTTAATTAGAAAAGAATTAATAGTTAGATTCCTTTGTTCCAACTTTTGATCCCTTTTATTTGTTGTCTTATTTTTATACATTTTTATGTATTTTCTGGTAAACACATATATAAAAAGTTAAGTACTTGTTTTGTTCAAAAAGTTAAATATATTGTTGAGCCACATTTGTTTGTGTATTTATTCAATAAGGAAACTACATTACATTCAAAATGTTTCTCATTATGATTATTTAGTTGTCTCACTTTATCTTCCCTTACTCAGAATTATCGTATTATATTCAACAAGTTTTTGTTTTTTGAAATATGTTATTATTAGTTGTTTTTATTTTAACATGATTTTCTTACTCCTATTAATTCATTTTTAGTCAATGTTCTATCAAAGACAATTTGCCAACCTCCTGTGTAGTAATAAGATTACTTACCGTCTATCTTCTTAAAATTTAATTTGCCTATGAAATTACATTAAATATATTAAATTATCTCTTTAATAATTTCTTACAAAACTTTACAGTGTAATTTGGCAATGGCCTAACAATATATTTCAACGTGATAAAATCAAAAGTCTAGTTTGTTCAACTGAATATGGTCTTAAACCTCTAACTTTTACAAATTTAAAAATAAGGATATGGAAATATATATATAAAAAAGACAGGTACATTGGATTTTAGCTTGTTTGATGGCCCAGCAAACAGCAAAAGAGTAGTATTTATTAATTAAAATAAATAATCAATTTTGTGTAAGAAATTGCTAAGATACCTCCTTTGTCTTCAGTTGACTATAAGGAATGCTGCTGACTATTTTAATGTCCAAACCACAAATATCAAACCATGCAAAATTATCCATTTTTTTTATGTGGATATACACCTATTCCACCATATGTACCATAAAAAAAAAATTACTCCAATTAATATTATTGATCAAAATTTATATAATTTACATCTCAATAATAAAAAGTTGTTACATGCATACTTATAACTAGCTGGCACAACATTTGAAAAAAGAATTGTAGGTTTTAAATTTGTGTAGGGTTGGGCATCGAAAATTGGATTATGGAATTGGATGGATTTTTTTTGTTGTTTGGTATTTTAATTAGGTATTTGATATGGTATTCGAGAGTAAAATCTTAGAATCATGGTATTCAGGTTTGAATTTGGTATGAAACATTAGTATCATTTGATATTTCTCGAATATCGAATTATTTATGAAGGTCATATATCAACATATCCATTATTCATTAGTACAAGTTCAAATAGAAAGTTAAAGAACAAACATAAATAACCCAAATACACGTCTTTTAGTTGTATCAATTTATTTTTCTTGATGTCTTTTCATTTATTAATATTCTATTCTATTGTGGCTCTACATAAAAAAAAATTAGAAATGATTAGAGAAATAAAATTATTTTTGTAATATAATCGACTACAACTTAATACGATGTATGTATTACCAAATATTATACTAAATTAAAATTTAATTTATCATTATCGCATTATCAAAATACTACTTCAAATTATAATATTTAATATCTATTTTTAACTATTAATAAAATGAAAAAAAAGGTGTACAAAAGTCCAGCGCGGCAACCGGGTTCTTCTATAAATACATTTCCTACATCTTCTCTTCTCCTCACATCCCATCACTCTTTTAGCAATTATACTTGTCAATTATCTATCCCACAAACAACACTTTTTTCTCCTCTTTTTCCTCACCGGCGGCAGACTTACCGGTGAAAAAATGGACGTTCGCCGGAGATCTGAAAAGCCTGTTTATCCATCCAAGGTCTTTGCCGCCGATGAAAAACCTCTCAAACCCCACAAGAAACAACAACAAGAGGACAACAATACCCTTCTCATTGATGCTTCCGATGCTCTCCCACTGCCTTTGTATCTCACTAATGGCTTGTTTTTCACCATGTTTTTCTCTGTTATGTATTTTCTTCTATCAAGGTGGCGTGAGAAAATCAGGAATTCCACTCCTTTACACGTTGTTACGCTCTCTGAATTGGGTGCTATTGTTTCGTTAATCGCTTCTGTCATTTATCTTCTTGGTTTCTTTGGGATTGGGTTTGTTCAGACTTTTGTGTCAAGGGGAAATAATGATTCATGGGATGAAAATGATGAGGAATTTCTATTGAAGGAAGATAGTCGTCGTTGTGGACCTGCAACTACTCTTGGTTGTGCTATTCCTGCTCGACAAATTGCCCCAATGGCACCACCTCAACCTTCTATGTCTATGGTAGAGAAACCTGTACCGTTGATCACACCAGCTTCGTCTGAGGAAGATGAAGAGATAATTAAATCCGTGGTGCAGGGGAAAATACCATCATACTCATTGGAATCCAAGCTCGGTGATTGTAAGCGCGCTGCGTCGATAAGGAAGGAGGTTATGCAGAGGATTACAGGGAAGTCTCTAGAAGGGCTACCATTGGAAGGATTTAACTATGAATCTATTCTTGGGCAGTGTTGTGAGATGCCAATTGGGTACGTGCAGATACCAGTGGGAATAGCAGGGCCATTGCTGCTTAATGGAAAGGAGTTTTCAGTGCCCATGGCAACCACAGAAGGATGCTTAGTGGCTAGCACCAATAGGGGTTGCAAGGCTATCTATGCTTCTGGTGGTGCTACCTGCATATTGCTTCGTGATGGGATGACCAGAGCACCATGTGTCAGGTTCGCCACAGCCAAAAGGGCAGCAGAGTTGAAGTTCTTTGTTGAAGATCCCATCAAATTTGAGACACTTGCTAATGTTTTCAACCAGTAAGTGCATGCTAAGCTGTTAATCTATTTCGAATAATTATGTGTTTATAGTTGTTATCTGATCGGTTGTGTTTGAATGGCAGATCAAGCAGATTTGCCAGATTACAAAGAATTCAGTGTGCAATTGCGGGAAAGAATCTTTACATGAGATTTGTATGTAGCACCGGTGATGCAATGGGAATGAACATGGTGTCCAAAGGTGTACAAAATGTTCTTGATTACCTTCAGAATGAATATCCCGACATGGATGTCATCGGTATATCTGGTATTAGTTTTTCCTTAACTTCTCTGCTATGCATGGTCTGTTAAAAGGCTAGTAAAACACCATAACTGCAGTATGGGGTTATCATAAATGTGTTTTGAATGGTCCGGAAAATGATAGCTTAAGAAATAATGCATTTTTATCGTTTGATCTCTTGAACTTTAGATAATATTGTCTCCTAAAGTTATCTATCACTGTGACAGGGAACTTTTGCTCGGACAAGAAGCCAGCAGCAGTTAATTGGATCGAGGGGAGAGGAAAGTCGGTAGTTTGTGAGGCAATTATCACAGAAGAGGTGGTGAAGAAAGTTTTGAAAACTGAGGTTGCTGCTCTTGTGGAGCTGAACATGCTTAAAAATCTTACTGGCTCTGCCATGGCTGGTGCCCTTGGAGGTTTCAATGCCCATGCCAGCAATATCGTCTCAGCTGTATTTATAGCCACTGGTCAGGATCCAGCTCAGAACATAGAGAGCTCGCACTGCATCACTATGATGGAGGCTGTAAATGATGGCAAGGATCTCCATATTTCTGTTACAATGCCTTCCATTGAGGTATGTAATTAACATTTCCTTGATGCAAATTTCTGATTCTCTTTGTCGTTCCTTCTTTTTAAATCATCAAGATTAATGAGTTTTATTGTATAAGAATCAAACTAAACACTTTCGAGATCAGTTTAAATTGATTTAGTCGTGAGATAGTAAGGTACTGCATGCATGCATCATGATGCAGCTTTGGATTCTTAAAATCTCAATCAAATAGTTGAACCACTTGAAAGAAAAAATGATAATGGAAGGATTCTTGAAATATCTCAATTTAGTGTTAGTCTGTGAGACCTTACAACGAAGCAATGTCTTTCACCACATATATTTATGATCACTTGGACTATATATAGACGACAATCTTGTTGATGTATCCTGTCCTCAATTCAGTTTAAAGTAGTTGTGAAATCTTCCAATTTCTTGTTATATTTATGGTATTTGCTTCGATACAGGTTGGTACCGTTGGAGGTGGAACTCAGCTTGCATCTCAGTCAGCTTGCTTAAACTTGTTAGGAGTGAAAGGTGCCAACAGAGAGGCACCAGGGTCAAATGCAAGGCTCTTGGCTACAGTAGTAGCTGGTTCGGTTCTTGCTGGTGAACTGTCCCTCATGTCAGCTATATCGGCTGGGCAACTAGTTAATAGCCACATGAAATACAATAGATCTACCAAAGATGTCACCAAGGCGTCCTCCTAATAAGGGGAATACAACACAATCCATTCCCCGCCTTGTATTTGAAGGTGTACACAGGTGATCCCGCAAGTAGCTTCCATTTATGAATGATCGATATATATTAGGAATAAATAAATATACAAAGCAAAAAAGAAAAGAAAAATAAAGAGAAGAGGGGTAGATAGACGGATGAGACGAGTGTTGTAGCAGAAAACAAAGTGAAGTCCCGGAAACAAATACATTCCACTTGTTTGTTTCACCATTGTATCGCGAAGGTCCGTGGGGAGGAAGAAATTAGCTGGGCTGTGTTTGTTGTCTCAGTGATTCTTGATGACATGTATTAGCTGCCAACACTTGGTATCATTCAAATGTTTCAAAAGGCGATACGCTTTTCGTTTCTATTGTATTGTTCCTTTGTTTGTTAATTTGTCATTTCTACAGGGGTTGTCTGGATCTGATTAGTAAGTGTGTTGTTGTATATGAAAATAAGTTCTTTTATTCAAATGAATTGTTCACATATTTGTTCTTCCATGAACGTTTATTCTTCAACATGAATGTGTGCTTAAACACCTTCAAGATATAGTTAATTAACTTAAATTCATTTTAATCCATGGTTATAGATCAAGATTATGTCACGACCTAATCCGTCGTGATTGGCACCTAACCCTCCCGTGGGAGAATTACTACTACCATCCAACTAAAGCAAATAATATAAAATTAAGGTATTTAAGTTACGGAAGCAAGTTAACTAAACTACAACAATATAATGCGGAAAATAAACCTAGAATCTGAAAGTCAATATACCAAAACAAGAAACGAGAACCAAATCTAACAAGAATTTCTAGTGAATTATCCAACTAACTAAAACAAGGTCTAGGTCCGAAAAAGGTGGACGTAGACTAAATAGAATTTCATGGCAGCCCGACGATGTAGCTCACCCTTAAACTCGAAGCGATCACCGATCTCCTAAGCGAGGTCTGTCAAGAGTCGCGTGAAGATGCCCTGTACTCAACAAAAATAAGAGCAAGTGCAGAATCAGTACACAATCACCGTGTAGTGATAGAATTACGCGACTATCCCACTAGTGTAACATAAACAAGCAATTACAACATTACAACACATGCATAAATATCAACATATTCAATACTATCATAAGAATCAACATCACAATTCACATGCTTCATCACATAGTTGGTCCTCTCACGAAACCCAAAGTCAAACTATTAGCATGCCAAAACGTGGCAATCCGATCTAATTTTTATGCCGGAACGTGGCAAGCAATCCTAGTTAGCATGTCGGAACGTGGAAATTCGATCCAAGTTAGTGTGCCCACAATAACACATCAAGATCACCCATTCAATCATGTTCATGGTATCAATATTTATATATCTTATTTCAACATCTATGATCAATATTGCAATATGCACACACATACAAGTATCACAACGAAACAAAGCAAGTGTATATCACACAGTCATATAATCACAACCATCACCTACCTCGAAATAAGCTTGAAACCCTAGACAACTTGATCCTTTCCTTTCTGAATTCGTTCCGCTTGTTCATGGTCTACAATCAACAATTTAAATACGGGAGTCAATAAAGAAACACTAAATTCCCAGAATACTAATAAATTACGAACCCTAGTTCAAACCTATGACCCAGCTAGTCAATTTAGGATTAATTCCACCATAGGATTCTTCAAGAAATCCTTCCCCATCAATATTGACCCATTTTAAAACATTTTACGGATCGAAAAACTAATTTGAAGTGAAAAACTTACCTCTAGCTTCAAGAATGGTGGAAAACGAGTTGGATTAACCCAGGAGTTGTTTCTTAACTCAAAAAGTCAAAAAATACAAAATAAGGTCGTCTGAGTGTTTTATTTACGATTTTAAAATCCGTCATCCCGCTACAACGGCACCCATCCCGCTGCAGTGACACTTTTTGAACCAGTGAGCTCCGTCTTGAAAAATTCTATAATTCAATCTCCCCCTCGTCCGTTACAGCGGTACCCATCTACTGTAGTGGCATCGCTGCAGCCGCACGAAGCGAGACAGTGAGCTCCTAAGGGATTTTCAATTTTCGACTTTCACAACATACTCTTTAACCCACTATGCCTAGAAAGTACCCTTAACGCTACAGTCGATTTCCGAAGGTCTATTTATCCAAATTCAGTTCCGTAAAGTTATACGTATCCCTTATCGAGTTATCTAACCGATTATGTAATCAAATACTCCACCGATTGCTACCAGATTTTCGTACACCTTGATGACTCTAATTTCCTCCAAATCTGGACAAGGTTGAAAAAATTCTAGTACTACAAAAAAGTTTTACCGGACTCAATTTTTTCCTATTGGCATTTCTATAACGACAAAACTCGATCATTACATATTAACACACTGTTAGCCAACTAAATAGAATGATAAACAAGTTCATTTGCGTTACTTCTTTATATTTTTCCGTTCATCTACATTTTCCAAGTACGAAACTAAAGTTATTTGCAAATTAAATACACGGAACATATAATAACGTCTTTTTTGGTATGAGACAAATCATTTGTAAATTGTGTGTTAGCTGGTAGTCTATCAAGAAAATAACAATTTCTACCCTATTCAACATAGTAATGATATTTAGCCGGGCCGCTCAATCATATCAGTAGCTTAAAGTTAAATTTAATCTATCTTAAATGTTTTTATTCTTTTAGATTTATCAAATTTCTAATAATTCTTTCCTCTTAAATGAAAATTTTATAATTTCTATAAATAATAGTCATATTTGTTAAAGAAAATATCTATAACCTATTATTGCTTTTTAAAAAAACGAGGCCCCTCAAATTAAATGGCCTAAGAGTACCACATTTTTTTTAGGCTTGTAGAGCCGCCCCTGACATTTAGACAAAAGAATATATTTCCTTGTATCCTCTCAAAGATTGAAGTTGTAAGATTAAATTCGTGATAACAATATATTAAAAACTAGGGTAATGCTAAATGGCCAGAAAATTTTGGCCAGAATTTGGTCAGAAATGTAAAAAGAATAACCTTATTTTAAGTTTTACATTTATTTCCTCAATACTTTTCCCTCCAAATAAAATTAATTTTTGTCTATTTCCCAAACTCCTTGGACTACTAAATATTAACTATTTGGCTGCCAATGAAAATGAAAAATGTTTTTTTTTTTTGTGTAGTTTATCTTTATAAATAAGTATTGTTTAATTAATTGAAAAAATGTACACTTTAATTAAAAAAATATTTTTGTAATTTTATTTTTATACATTTACATTTTTTTCATTATATAGCAAATTATGTTCTACATATACCCCTCTTCCAAACTCAATTATGATCCTAAGGTTTCAACTTTGAAAAATTATTTTTTCGCTTAAAATAAACCTCTTTATTGAAAAAAGACAATTAAATTTCTCATTAATAATAACTACAAATGACTATCTTATCTACTAAAGATTATACTTAATTATTTTGTAATAAAAAATTGTAAAATATAGTAATTAAGCATAGATTAAAAAAATTAATTAAATTCTTCTTTAAATATAATCAACTAAATAGATAAGTCTATATAATGGACATATTTTGAGAGAAAAATTATATTGAAATTTCGATATTTTTAAAAATAATTGATGATAAGACATTCAAAACTATGTCATAAATAACACATTATTTTTTTTATATTATAATCATTCCGTACAAGAATTAACATATATAGAAAATGGTGAAATTATTTCACTAATTTTAACAATGAATAAATAATCCAGTTATTCGAATAGTATTAATTAAGTGGATATTTCAAAACAAATGAATAAAAGATCACTCAATACCTACTTATCAATTATAATACTTTAAAATAGATGTATTTTATGTATATATTAATTTACAATATGTTTAACATGTATAAGTAAATTATAACATAACTAGGATATATATGTTTTAAAAATTATTTTCATTTATCTAGAATTTTTATATTTCAATAACGACAATCAAATCTCAAAATACTTTCGAGTTGATAGACATCGACACATTATAAAATCCATAATTTAATCTTCTTAAAACATAGTAATCAAATATGTAATTTAAATTTTTTAAATATGTAGTTTAATTTTTAAACATGTTGTTGTAAATATGTAGTTTAATTTTTTAAAACATAATAACCAAACATAAACTTTAAATATGTAATTTTTCAACATTAATGTGTAGTTATCTTGGGTTGTTGTTAAATAGGATCGACACTTATAAACCGTATGATTTTTAGTATTTCTTTAATGTGTTGATGTTTATCAATTCTAAAGTATTTTGATTTTTGATTGTTATTATTGAATTATTTTACATTATATATATAAAAAAAAGTATTTAAAATTTAATTTAAATAATTATTTAAATAGGTAATTTAAATTTATTTATATAATAAATGCAATAAAATTACTTAATTTTAAAAAATATTAATCCGTTCAAAACAAATATTAATTTGAAAGAAAAAAAATAATATTGTGACTACAACTATGTATACTTAATATTTTTGCAGATCATTTAATAGCAAACATTTTTAATAAAATAACAAATAATACTACTAAAGAAAAATATATATGTGATAAAACTTAAATCTAGTTCATGTTAAATTTGTATTGTCATTGTCATCGGAGAACTATAAAGATGTTTTTCTTTCAAATTTTTTTATAGAGTTTATTTTGAAATCATAAAAAACTCTCTATATCCTTTTTATGTTATTAAATTTTTTTAATGAAGCACCATAAAAAAATTTATAAAAAGAATTTGTATATGTCTCTAGTAGTGAAATAATAAATAAAAATTAATTTTAATGAGTCTTTTTTGTGTATGACATGATTCATATGTTATCGAAAATATGAAGATAATCACATAATAGAGGAAACATGATGATAATTTTAGTTTTCTTCTTATTTCGCTCACATAATTTTGAGTATAATTGGATAAAATATATTTTTATCATTAATTTTTTTTCGAGAAAATCGGTGTATAACAATAACTCCTTTGAATAAATAAGAGTAACTCTTTAGCCAACTCGGCTAATTTCATATTTTAATTTAGATATAAATTATCTTTTTGCGATTAAAAATTATAAATTAAAATAGATAATTTAACCTTAGTTCTGTTTTATACTTTTAAAATTTTTCTTATCATTAAGGAATAAGAAATGAAAAAAAATAAACTAAAAAGAAAAAGTAAAAAGGAGGAAAATTGAATTATGTTTTTTTTGTGTGAATTTTTTGATTCTTTTCCCATGTTTAATTAAGAAATGATCAATAATTAATCTCACTAATCATTTTCAATGTATTGAAAACATAATTAAATAATACATTTAATATTTAAGTTAAAGGGCAAAAATATCTAAAAGTAAACTAGATTATAGTGTGAACATATCGTTTTACCATTCTGGCCAAATTCTGGCCAAATTTTTCTGGCCAAAAGGACTTTTCCTAAAAACTAATGCTTTATTCTTCCACAATAATATGAATAGTAAGAAATGGGATTTCAATTTAGCAAGTCTTTGCTATAATTCAATATTTCACCAAACTTTTTGCAAGAATATGAATTTGGTGTTACTGATTGATAGGTATTATTGAGCTCTAAAATTTAAGTTGTTTTCCTCAAACCTCACTCATCGTGTCCTTTTTGACTACAATGTCATGTACTTAATTTAGCTTGTTGATTTTCTTTTTCTAATTTATATAAGCAATGTTGAAAATCTAAATTTGGGAATGTGAAATGATTTTAATAAATGAGATGCATATAGCCAAACATTAGGTACTTTTACTAAACAGACAACAATGACTTTATCACAACTCAAAAGTAGGGTGGCTTTCCATTTTGTAATTGTTGCATATAGCCAAACTCCCAACAATTATTTATGTAGGATTTGGATTTGCCACCACCCTTTACAAATTGCCCAATGAAAAAACGGAAAAAGAAAACAAATAGAGTTAAAAATAAAAAAGGGGGGAAAATGCAAAAAAGAAAACAAATAAAGTAAAAATAAAAAAGGGGGAAAATGCAAAAAAGAAAACAATTAGGGTAAAATAGATTAGGGGGAAAATGCAAAAAGGAAAATAGATATAGTAACGGGAGATTTTTTTCGTATCAAGAGTGTGTTGGGGAGGCAAGGGAAGATGGATTGGATTGAAAATTAAAAAGGAGAAAAAAATGCAAGATGGAAAACAAATGGAGTAAATTTAAAAAAAAAAAAAAAAGGAAAAAAACAGGGAAAAAAAAAAGAGAAAACGCAAAAAAAAAAAAAAGTGCGCCGTCTGTGGGGATCGAACCCACGACCACGTGGTTAAAAGCCACGCGCTCTACCACTGAGCTAAGACGGCTTGGTTATTAACTTTTTATACATTTCGTTTAAGAAATTTCATGTAGCTCTTTTCCTATTGCTCATTGTGCAAAACAAAGGAGGAGAAATTATTAGGATTCCTAAATAATGTGAATTAGTGTATCTTTGGATTGATTTATTTTAGGTGTTTTTAAGTCAAAATAATTTCAAAATTTCCTTGTAAACTAAGGCTAAGGCAGGCTCGGTAGCAATAAGCTAGTGACTTCTTTTTGGTCATTAACTATAACTTGCACGAGGTATCACAATGGGGCCTGTCTTCTGTTCGGTTCTTGGGTCCGGTCGAGCCTCTTTGAAATTATATCCACGCCTCTCGTCTAACTCGAGTTGCCCCGCTTCTTTGGCAGTTTCGACGTGTTTGGGTAAATTTAAAAAAATACTTAAAATAACAAAAATAAGACAAAAACCATAAATTTAAATTTTTATTTTTGACTTATAGGTCATAAGACAAGAATCAATCCAAATAGACCCGTATATTTTACTATCGAGTGACTAAAAAAAAACTAATGATATTTGTTCATTTCATTAGGAATTCTTTTATCTCAGATTTGTTGGACAAGTGTAATTAAACTTCCACCTGAGTAGCATACTACACTCAGCATACCACCATGAAGACCTACCTCTATTCTCGCAATAAGATCGATACAACAACAACAACAAAACCTTGTGTCTGCACTGCTCCAACCAGCGAGCTCCAACGAAACAAGAAAAACTCCGATGTAGCAGTGACATGCAGAGATCCTTTTAGATTATTTTTCAATGTTCTTCGACAAGCAAAACTCAAATATCGCTTGGCAAACTCCCGCTATCAATATTCATCTTTGTTCCTCACAATTCCATAGGAATTTGAAGAATTGGGGGAAGAAGTTACTTTAAAGATTCGATAAATTGGGAGAGTATAGGAAAAAGTGGAAAGGAATTATAAAAAAATTGAAATATTTTTATTGAATTTTCACCTGTAAACGCGTGAAGTTCACAGGCCTAACACAGATCTGGTTGTGGCTTTTTAGGTGTGTAATTATTACCATTTTAAACAATTCAGGTGGGTGATAGAACTCTTGTAAAGTTAGTGTGTAGTTGAAAATCAAGATATAGATTAGGGGGACTTTTGATCATTTTCTCACCGAATTTTAAAATCAAAATACATATTCTATGTTTAAATTAATTAGTTATAACTGATTTCCTTAATTAGAGGAGTAATTGAGATACATGTATCATTAATCGCAAGATACATGTATCCATCCAAATTAAAAGTCAAGATACATCATTTATAACTTTGAATTAAATGGGTGAAACTTATTTCCCTAATGAAAGGATTAATAGATGAATAATTAACAACTTGAACGTATTTAAATAATCCTTGTGTCTAACAACTTTTCCTAAAATAACAAAATCATAAACCATAGTACTTCTATAATTGTAAACTTCATATTCTTCATCAATTACTTCATTTGTATCTTAAAGTTTCGACTTGAATGTTAGCAATGAAGATAATGCAATAACAAAAACCTAATTTGCAATAGTTTATAAAATCAAATTTTACAGTAATATAAACTCTATCTCCAATACATGAACGTGATATTAATCAAGATACATGAGAATAATGAAAAAAAGTAGAGAATTTGTTTTTGTTGAGATATGTTATAGATGATGGTGTCTAGGTCTAGTCTATTGCATTGAGGAATTAGTAGATTAGAGCTTACCTCTGTAATATGGAGAGAGTTTTTTTTTTCAGTGAAGAGAGTTCAATTAAGAGTCTTATGCCTCTGTCTAATTCGAAGTTAAATTTTAATGAGAAATAAGGAGTTTAAATTTTAATGAAAAACAATTTGAATTTCTAAGTATCATTAATTAAAGAGTTTAAATTTTAAACTAATTATTCAATATCATATTTGAAGGAATTTGAGTATCTGATTAAATCTTTGAAAATATATGGTATAAATATTAAAATTGGTATTATGCTCAATTTTTTTTAAACTGAAGATAAAGTAAGTATATATGGTAGTGAAGTATGTCTAATTAAGTAGTTTTTGCATTCTTTATTTACCTGTAACACAAGTTTTACTAGCCAATTGATTATTTTTTTTTGCTAAAATCATTCCTAACGTATGGTTAAACTTAAAATTGTCACGACCCAAAACGATCTCGTGAGTGGCACCCACCCTTATCCTACTAGGTGAGCGAACCAACAAATCTAAACTCCAATATTTACCAATAGTTCAACTGTAAATAACAAAATAATGCGGAAGACTCAAAATCTCATTTAAGGTAACTAAGTAAATAAGCTTCTAAGTTTACACTTATCGTCCCCAAAATCTGGAAGTCATCACATCAAGAACATCTATCCTCAAATTACAAAGTCTAAGAATGTTTGAGAAACAAAATAAGTAAGAAAATGGTCCATGTTCGAAATTCAAAGACATCAAGACTTGAAGAAGAGAATCCAGCACGAGCTAAGAATAATAGCTCACCCGAACTCTGATATGCTGAAGACTGTCTAGAACTGAGGGCGAGTCAAAGACGATGACACACTTGCTGCACTCCACAAAATAACAAAGAAGAAAATACAAGTAGGGGGGGTCAGTACAAGGAACACGTACTGAGTAGGTATCATCGGCCAACTCAAAATAGAAAACAATATATACCGAATAATAATATACAGTCAACCAAAACACTTAACAGATAGCAAGTAACAATTACATAAACCATTGGCAACAACACCATAATAAGTACACCATCAATCACAACATCAAGCACACCCTTGAGGACTCATGCCTCCACACCATACTCATTTGGGAAAATAGTTTCTTTGAATTTGAGTAAAATAATATAATTCAAGATTCTTTTCATTTAAAAATACCGTGTCGGAACGTGACACTCCGATCCAAAATACCGTGTCGGAACGTGACACTCCGATCCAAAAATACCGTGTCGGAACGTGACACTCCGATCCAAAAATACCATGTCGGAACGTGACACTCCGATCCAAAAATACCGTGTCGGAACGTGACACTCCGATCCAAAAATACCGTGTCGGAACGTGACACTCCGATCCAAAAATACCGTGTCGGAACGTGACACTCCGATCCAAAAATACCGTGTCGGAACGTGACACTCCGATCCAAAAATACCATGTCGGAACGTGACACTCCGATCCAAAAATACCGTGTCGGAACGTGACACTCCGATCCAAAAATACCGTGTCGGAACGTGACACTCCGATCCAAAAATGTATTTAATTTATTTAAACTGTTTTCAAACCATTTTATTTCCATCAAGCCTTCTTTATTCAAGGCATCACTTCAAAAGAGAGTTTTCAAGAATAAAATTCAATAGTCTCAATATTTTAGGCAAAACACAAACCACACAATCATAATATACAACCACAAAATCAAGTAATAGGAGACTTTACAATATCATCCAATACATATCAATCGCTATTTAGAGTTTATCTATCACATAGAAATAAACCATAACCTACCTCCACCGAAGAACCGAAATCAAGCAAGCTACCTCTCCAATGCCTTTGCCTTTCTTATTGCCTAAGAACCCTTTCAATCCGAAGTCCAAAATGCCTGTTCTCCTCTCCCTTTCACGTTTTTCTCTCACTGCTTCCCAGCTGATCAGTTCTTCCCTCTCTCAATTCAAGACTCCCTCCTCTAATAATAATGCAAGACTATACTTATTGTAAAAGTAATCCCCCATTAGTCTAAAGTTACTTTCTTTAATACCCACTAACTCCATTATAAAAGCTAGTCCACTAAATACATAAATAATAGCCCCAAACATCCATTAAAATAATTAGTGGAAGCTGACATCGTGTGGGGTTACGCTGCGTGTGACGGTCCGTCGTGTCTGTGACGGTCCGTCCTGCAGGTCCGTCACGAAGTTCAGAGAGTCGATTTCAGCATGTCAATTTTCAAGAGTTGAAGTGTTTTGGAACGAGACCTCCTCGACGGTCCGTCGTGTCTGTGACGGTCCGTCCTGCATGTCCGTCATAGAGTTCAGAGAGTCGATTTCTGCACTCAATTTCAGAATTCTAAGTGTTTTGGAACGAGACCTCCTCGACGGTCCGTCGTGTCTGTGACGGTCCGTCCTGCATGTCCGTCATAGAGTTCAGAGAGTCGATTTCTGCACTCAATTTCAGAATTCTAAGTGTTTTGGAACGAGACCTCCTCGACGGTCCGTCGTGTCTGTGACGGTCCGTCCTGCAGGTCCGTCACAGAGTTCAGAGAGTCGATTTCAAACAGTTATTTCCAGAATGAACTCTACTGCTCAAAACAACTAAACAGGTCGTTACAATAGATACCAATTTACCCATCGTTCGCCCTCGAACGATCTAAAGAAGAAAAACAAGGACGAGAACGAGTACCTGAATCTGGGAACAGGTGTGGATATTTTTCTTGCATATCAGCCTCCTTCTCCCAGGTGGACTCTTCAACTGGTCGATTCTTCCATTGAACTTTGATGGATGCAATCTCCCTTGATCTCAACTTGTGAATTTCTCTATCTAGAATGGCAACAGGCTCCTCCTCATAAGACAATTTCTCATCAAGCAGAACCGAATCCCAACGAATGATGTAGTTTCCATCCCCATGGTATCTTTTCAACATAGACACATGAAATACCGGATGCACTCCTGAAAGCCCTGGAGGCAAGGCTAATTCATAAGCCACCTCTCCTACTCGCTTAAGTACTTCAAATGGTCCAATATACCTTGGGCTTAGCTTACCTCTTTTACCAAACCGCATCACCCCTTTCATGGGTGAGACCTTCAGCAAGACCTGTTCACCCTCCATGAACTCCAAGTCTCTAACCTTTCGATCTGCATATTTCTTTTGCCTACTTTGAGCCGCTAAAAGCTTTTCTTGAATAAATTTCACCTTCTCTAATGAATCCCTCAAAAGATCAGTACCCCAAGGTCTAACCTCAAATGCATCAAACCAACCAATGGGAGACCTACATCTCCTCCCATACAATGCTTCGAATGGAGCCATATCAATACTGGAGTGATAGCTATTGTTGTAGGAGAACTCTGCCAAGGGTAAGAAGTTATCCCAATGACCACCAAATTCTATCACACATGTCCGAAGCATATCTTCCAATACCTAAATCGTTCGCTCAGATTGTCCATCTGTCTGAGGGTGAAATGCAGTACTAAGATCCAACTTAGTACCTAACTCAGCATGTAATGTTCTCCAAAACTTAGAAGTAAATTGCGTACCTCTATCTGATATGATCGAAAGTGGAACCCCATGCAATCGAACAACCTCTGACATATAGATTTTGGCTAACTTCTCTGCATTGTAGGTCACCTTGACTGGAATGAAGTGAGCAGACTTAGTCAATCTGTCCACAATTACCCAAATAGAATAAAACTTACCCAATGTTTTTGGAAGACCAACCACAAAGTCCATTGCAATTCTCTCCCACTTCCATTCAGGAATGGGCATTCTCTGAAGTGTTCCTCCAGGTCTCTGGTGTTCATACTTTACTTGCTGGCAATTTGGACATTTGGCAACAAAATCAACAATGTCGCGCTTCATTCTACTCCACCAAAAGTGTTGCTTTAGGTCACGGTACATCTTGGTTGCACCAGGATGTATAGAATATCCGGAACTATGAGCCTCTGTAAGGATAGTGTGGATCAAATCATCAACACGAGGCACACATACCCTTCCCTTAATCCTCAAAACACCTTCCTCATCAATTATTGCCTCTTTAGACTCTCCTCGCAACACCGTATCTCGAATTCGGCTTAGCTTCTCATCATCAAACTGTTTTCCCTTGATCTTGTCAAGAAAAGAAGATCTTGCCTCCACACTGGCCAAAAATCCTCCTTTCTCTAGTATTGATAGTGTGGATCAAATCATCAACACGAGGGCAAACAATACCCTCCCTTAATACTCAAAAACACCTTCCTCACAATTATTGCCTATTAGACTCCCTCGCAACACCGTATCCCGAATTCGGGCTTAGTCTCCTCATCAAACTGTTTTCCCTTGATCTTGTCAAGAAAAGAAGATCTTGCCTCCACACTGGCCAACAATCCTCCTTTCTCTAGTATTTCCAGTCTCATAAGGTCGTTAGCCAAATTTTGGACTTCTCTAGCCAATGGGCGTCTAGAAACTTGTAAGTGGGCTAAACTACCCATACTACCTGCTTTTCTACTTAAAGCGTCAGCTACCACATTTGCCTTTCCTGGGTGATACAGAATGGTAATATCATAGTCCTTCAACAGTTCCATCCACCTCCTCTGCCTCAAATTCAAGTCTTTCTGGGTAAAAACCTACTGTAGACTACGATGATCTGTGTAGACCTCACACTTGACCCCATATAGATAGTGTCTCCATTGCTTTAATGCAAACACTACCGCAGCCAACTCCAAATCATGGGTCGGATAGTTACGTTCATGCACCTTTAATTGCCTCGAAGCATAAGCAATTACATTCTTCTCTTGCATTAGCACTGCACCCAAACCAGAATAGGATGCATCACAATAAACAATGAAGTTCTTACCCTCTACTGGCAAGGTAAGGATAGGTGCAGTAGTCAGCAAGGTCTTGAGTTTCTGAAAGCTTTCATCACATTCATCCGACCATACAAATGGAACATTCTGCTTAGTCAAGTTCGTCAATTGGGAAGCAATAGAAGAGAATCCCTTGACAAATCGACGGTAGTAGCTGGCTAACCCAACAAAGCTTCTTACTTCTGACACATTAGTAGGTCTTACCCAATTCTTCACTGTTTCAATCTTAGCAGGATCCACCATCACCCCATCCTTAGAAACCACGTGCCCCAAGAAGGACACTGAATCCAGCCAAAACTCACACTTGGAGAATTTGGCATAAAGCTTTTTCTCCCTCAATACTTCCAACACAATTCTCAAGTGCTCCTCATGTTCCTTCTTGCTCTTTGAGTATATCAGTATATCATCAATAAATACAATAACAAAAAGATCCAGATATGGCTTAAAAATCCCGTTTATTAGGCTCATGAAAGCAGCAGGGGCATTCGTAAGCCCAAAAGACATTACTAAGAATTCATAATGCCCATACCTGGTTCGAAAAGCAGTCCTTGGCACATCTGCTGTCCGTATTTTCAATTGATGATAACCGGACCTCAAATCAATTTTAGAGAAAACACAAGCACCTTGTAACTGATCAAACAATCAGCACATGAGAGGAATAAGGATAAGTGTGCTTAATATTTACCTTATTCACGGCCTTGTAGTCTATGCACATCCGAAGACTTCCATCTTTCTTCTTCACAAATAAAACAGGAGCACCCCAAGGGGATGCACTTGGCCTAATAAAACCTTTACCTAACAGCTCCTGAAGTTGGGCCTTTAACTCCCTTAACTCAGCTGGAGCCATTCTATAAGGGGGTATGGAAATGGGTCGAGTACCCGGCTCCAAATCAATGCAAAAGTCGATATCCCTATCCGGTGGCATACCAGGAAGGTCTGCAGGAAACACATCCAGAAACTCACGGACTACCGAAACCGACTCAATTGAAGGTACTTGGGTAGTGTCATCCTTGAGATGTGCCAAGAAAGCTAAGCACCCCTTACTAATCATTCTTTTAGCACGAAGAAAGGAGATGATACAAACCGGAGTGGAAGTGTAGTCCCCCTCCCACACTAAGTTCTGTCCAAGGCTTGGCTAACGTCACAGTTTTAGCATTACAATCCAAGAATCGCAAAATTCGGAGAACGACAAGTCATACCAAATTAACACAACATAACCATTTCTAGATGACCAAGTCTAAATAGTTTTGCTCTTCTTGCTCCCCACAAAAGGTCACCAAGCAGACCTATATACTTTTCAACTATCCACAGACTCACCCACCGAGTAAGAAACACGAATAGGCATGTCAAAGACGATCACAAGTAATTTAGACCAGTAGCAATGAGGAAGATCATCTGAAGAACTGGACCAGGATCAAATAATACAAGCCATGTAATCACAAACAAAAGATTACCTGGGATAACAGCCCTCAGATGCCTCTGCCTCAGACCTCCAGGAAAGCGTAACAATGGGCCCTACTCCATCTTCCCGGTGCCCATACCAGGGGCCGTTTATTAATCTCCAGATTTGTCCATGACCTACCTCGGCCGTTTTGGTGACCACCATTACCATAAACCCCACCTCACACCAAGACTGACCCCACCTCGGCCCACCACGTTCCCCAGATAAAATAACGGACGCTACCATGCCAGTCTACCTCTAGCTATTGGGGTTCTATAACTTAACGCGGTTTTGGACAATTCCTCCTAATATATCAGTCCCTCCCCACATCCTAATAACACTCTCTGGATTAAGCAGAGGTCCTCTCCGAAATGGTACCGGTCTGAGGTGAAACGCCCACCCCCCCCCCCAACACGTCTGGTAGTGAAGACTGAATTGTCGGGACTGAGTAGCCTCCTGAACCCTGTCCTCTAGAGGAAGAACCATTAAACTCACCTCCCTTTCGAAACCTTTTTGATGTCGATGCCATGGTGAAGTCATCTGGCTTCACTCCTTCCACCTCTATCACGAAGTCTACCACATCTTGAAAGGATTTTGCCGTAGCCGCTACCTGTAAGGCTAAAATCCGCAACTCTGACCTCAACCCCTTCACAAAACGGCGAATCCGTTTTTGTGGACTGAAACAAAGTTGGGTGGCATACCTGGATAATGCACGAAACTTAGCCTCATATGCAGTAACCGACATCCTACCTTGCTCTAGGCTCAAGAACTCATCCCTTTTCCTATCCCTCAAAGTCCGGGGAATATACTTCTCCATAAACAAACTAGAGAATGATGCCCAAGTCATAGGTGGTGCCTCTGTTGGTTGACACTCAACATGTGACCGCCACCACATTTTGGCGTTCCCTTGAAACTGATAACTCACGAACTCAACACCAAACCGTTCTACTATACCCATCCTGTGTAGTAGCTCATGACAGTCAACCAGAAAATCGTAAGCATCCTCAGATTCAGCACCCTTGAAGACTGGAGGTTTCAATTTCAAGAACTTACTGAAAAGTTCATGCTGATCATTTGTCATTATAGGCCCTGTAGTCAGACGAGGAAACGTGCCTATTTCCAATGAAGTATCCATGCG